>CM076578.1:952097430-952433270 GCA_034641835.2 Pinus albicaulis
TGGAAATAGTTTGAATATTTTTATAATTGTTCTTATATGATTTACTCTTTGACTCTTGGCTGACAGAACCAATTACACCATCAACGGTGTGAGATATTGTACGAGTTGAAACTTGTTGGATTTTAATTAGGTAGATGAGGTAAATTTAGGATATTACTATAAAGTGCCATATTGGAGGCAAATAAGGTCCCAAATAAAGGCACAAACAGTACCCTTCATTGCAAGGCTCCTTTAGCAACATCTTTCGTTATATTAGGAAGTAAAAATTTAGTAAAACATTATGATAATATTTAGGTAGATGTATAAAATTTGACTAACAGCGTCTCGCCTCCATTCATGAATGTCATATGAAAGTAGGTAGAATCAAATTGTTTTAATGAAGTCAAAAGTTCATCCTGGAGTTTCATATAGAATGGGTAACTTAAAATGTCTTAAAAAGGTTGTTTCAAAAATTGAGTACTTGAAAGATGCATGGTAACTCAATATACCATTTTGTGTTGTTGAGCTTTCACAGTTCATGGAAAAGTAGAAATCTAATGGAATCATCGATACAGTGAATTCAAAAAACCATAGGTGATATGTCATGTCACGATTTGATGGATCTTCTCTGATTTCAGTGAATTTAGGTATATTTCTTGAAATTTTAGTAGGAATCAGCAGCCAAAATGGGTATAAAATAAGACCATTTGTTAGTCGAGACAAAAATGGTAAATATAAGGTCGTTATGAAATGTAACGTTAAAGTCTTATTGTGGATATTGCTAAGCTTGAGGATTAAGTACAACCCCTAGAGCGAGATATCCGGGATATCCTAGAATAGCTTAGTGACCTGAATTTTCATTCTCAGGGGTAACAGGGCAAAGCCATGTGAAGTTGTAGTTAATCTCTGGTGCAAAATGTAGTAATAGAAGTATGGTTGACTGAAAAAGGTTGATTTTGATATATTCTGCATTTGACCCAAGTAAAGTTTCCCTTTCAAAAGTTGGCCTTTATATGATTTTGAATCATTCCCACACTAGGCTTTCTAATAGGTATCTATGTTTTTTTTTAGGCGAAAAGTAGGACTAGTTTTATAGCGGATGCTTGAGGGATAGTCTATGTAGGTAGTTAAACCGATATTTTAGGCATACCATAAATAATTTGTGGCATATATTGGACCATGTGTTTGAGGTTTACTTGGAGCGGTTTTTGAACATAAGTAGTTTTGAATAGTACTCGTTCTAGAAAAGAAAAAGCACCAATCAAGGGTTGAGATATAATAGGTTGACTTGAATCAAGATTGTGAAATTATATGAACAAAAATTGTATAATTTTTGGCAAGAGGTTGTCCTACAATTCGGCAATCCCCATTTCGATAAGAGGTTTTCCTCTGGAGGAACCTCGTGGTTTCCCCAGTGGATAGTAAATTCCAATTACTACAGATTCTTTCAGTCCTATATTCTTGAATATATAATAATATATTATTTTGATCTAAAATCTTTCAAACATAGAATTCATGCTCTGAAGCGATGAGTTCCCTAGATTAGAGGTAGATAAGCCATATGAGGTTCTAGAAGGCCAAATAGAAACTTGAGAAGAAGAGGTAGCTCCCAAATGTTCAGTAAAACAGATAAATGCCATGAGAGCAGGAAGAGCGAGAACATATAGTAATGAATCTAGAGAGTTTATAAAAATACAGAATTAATAGTTTGGCCCACAAGAGGGATTTACGACATGACTTGCCTAGGTGAGAAATAAAAGTATCTAGTCGAAAAGGATCAAAGGAAGTCTTGGAAAAATAATGGATCCTGTAGGTAAAATGAAATGTGTGTGATTCCTCCTCATATTCTTGATTAATACCTTCAATAATTATAAGACCAAGAGGTAAACCAATTGTAATTATATTTCTTCGAGTGAAGTTAGTGCGAGAGTAGGGGCTATATTAGTTGAAGGTAATTGGAGCCTCAGAAATTTCAGATTGGGTTCTTTAACATTTGGACAATATATATGTGCGAAATTTCTGGGTATATGTATATTAAATAATCTTAGTAACTTCAAGTCCAAATTGAACTACGTATGATTTTTTATTACATTATTGGTTAGATCAATTCAATATCTACTATTTACGATTCTACGATTCTATATGTCTCAAGTTGATCTAATATTTGAGATCATGTTGATTTCAATCTCTCTGCTTTTAACTTTTCTCCAATTGACTAGTTGTATACTCAAAGGGTAAACCCCACATTCTATGTAAATGTCTCAGTGAATTAATGCGATGAATTTTATTAAGGTTTGTTCCAATTTTTATTCAACAAAATAAACAACCCAAAATCAAATAGTAGAAGGGTAACTAAGTATACAAAAATTTCTAAGCCTTGTGAACTACGGAATACCATTTCCAATATCTGATAAGTCTCCCTGGATGCTCTATTTGGTGTATCTGACAGCAAAGTGGATCTGAATTAATTATGGACGGTATACAGCCTAGGGGGGCCTTTAAAATATCTACTAAGTCATTAGACTACTATAGTATATTTGATGTGTTGTATAATGTGATCATTTATGATAATAAACCTCTTAATATAATTACTATATTTGGAACACCATCGATATACCCAAAGGTATGTGAGGAACTATCTAATATACTTACGTACATGGAATCATCATTTCTACATGAGAATGTGCCACACACAAAAAATGATAGTTTTACTGTTTATAGATGTCATAACACGTCTTCAAACTTAGAACCACTAATGTTTAGAAGTTAATTTAAAATTTGATTGATTTTCCGGTTCCTCTATGACTAAGTCAATTTAAAAGAATGTGGTGTAAATGATATCGGTTTCGTCTCTCCAAACCTAATGCAAAAAATATGAAAAAATGAATCTTTTACTTTGATCGATTTATATCTATGGTAAAGAAAGTCACCAAATATTCAAACATGTGCGAAAATGCGATTTCACCATAGTTCCTTTGCAAAATTTTCACTTTCAAACGAACTAATCTTAGAAATTTAACTTTTAGGTTGCTATTTAAAACAGGATCACAAAAAATTGTATCACCATCAAGACTTTCAAAATTAAAACCTGACAAATCTTTAAGATGAATGTGATATATAGTTTAAAAGTATAAAATTAGTATGATTCATTGCTAAAAAGAACAATAATATTTCAATTTCATCAAAATAAGCAATTTTATAAACAAAACATATCACTGTGAAAAAGCTATGTTCATAAACATAATAGATCTTTAATAAATTAAAACAAATTCTAAATGCGTTCTTTGCGAAGAAAGGCGGGAAAACATTATATCAACGATTTTAATCATGCATTGATAAATCATCGAGATCATGAGATAAAACTTTTAACCCTAATTTGCAAAGATAGTATTTTCAAAATTAAATCACAACACACCAATAAAAGAAACATGCCAAGAATGTAAACAAATCCAATAAAGCATAGTACTAAAAACATTCATAAGACTTATTTAGTCAAAAACCCTACAAAAATTCATAGACTTTTACTTAGCAAATTAAGCAGTAGAATTCAATGTGTGGATGCCTTTGTTGCTAAAATAAAAGTGCATATATTTATGCTATGTTACTAAAGTAAGAGTGTGAAAACCAAGAAAAAATTAAGAAGAAAAAAAACAAAGGCAAAAAATCCAAAAAATTAAACTTTCAGCTCAAAACATAGTCAAAAGAGAGAGCTATAGAAAGCGATTTAAAAGATCTGAGGAGAGAGAAGCGAGGAAGAAAAAATTGTTCCCCATTATGGTTTCAATTGTTATAGTATACAAATCACTCTTGCGAGATAAGAGAAAATTCCTTAGGTTCAAAGAAAAATCTAGAAACAAACAAATGACTAGCTACTAACTTTACTTAATATATAACTAAAACATGATATATGAAATGCCCTTCCATCCTACTACCTCTCTAAATGCTTGTGAGATGTCATTCAGATTCCTTCAAAGGCTCTTCCTTACTTCAGAGAAGATATGCATAAATAGAAACAAATAATAAATAAAAGCATAATATAGATAAAGAGTCAGGCTCTTGGCGAGTGAATGGAAGTTGCAACATAGCATGTATCATAATATTAATCCAATATTTAGTTATGAACTATGTAAAATATCAAGAGTTTTTGTAAATACCATCATAGCAAGTGAAAATAAGAAACAAATAATTGTGTGTATTAATCTTGTTGAAGAAGAAAATACAACATTAACCTTGATGATGTAAGCCTCCTCCCAATGATCTCCAATCCCCCCTTAGGTGACAATATTTCAGCCTAAATCTAGAAACATAGAGAGATTTACATTCAAAATTCCCCTACACCAATTATATTAAATTTATAGGCGAAGAGGAGGAGGTTTGAGATCCCTATTTCCAAGGGATGAATCTAATAAAGAGATGGATTAGGGTTCCACAAAGGGAGGGAGTTTTCTCCATGAGCAGAGATGGATGAGGCCCAAGTATGTAGGATTAGAGGTCGGTTGGGAATGTTCCTCCAACAAATATTCTAGAAATCAATTTTTATTTTGCCATTCATGATGATTTTGCAATTTTCATTCAAGCCCAAACGTAAAATTATCAGAGCCCCTTGATGGTCAAAATTGTGCTAACGCGAGGAGATGGATAGGGAGACTATGAAAGTTCTTGAAAATAGGTTTTTTAGCAATGTAATCCAAGATCCTTATTATATTTGGATTCATTTTCTTCTAAAATTTTCAGGAATAGTTAGTTCCTTGTGAATGGGAAGTTTGACATTCAATCATTTTCCCTAATGGTGACAAAATAATGTGGAAAAATTGGGTGTCCAAACTTGGAAGTCCCTGTGAATCTGAAGCCCTCGTGGCTGGTGTACCTTCACTACTGCGAACAGCCCATTGACCAAATTTAATGTGACTTTGAATATAAAGTATGCTATGGTCAACTGCAGGTAAATCCATGTTGGATTCCTCCAGTGTTGGGTTACTAGTATCCAAGCGGTGTGATTCACACACTTCTGACAATGTAGTAGAATACATGCTACAATGACACAGGACCATGCGGTCAACTCTACACATCATGAAAGTATTAACTAATCACACAGGGACCCACTACGAGAAAAAGACCTTAGAGGATGTTTTTGTGAAAGCCCCTATAAAAAAATAACCCAAAAATACCATACGTGATGGAGGTCACTGGCGGTGGAAGGAGGATGTTTTAGTGGATGTTTTTTATATTGCATCTACAATAAACAAGTGCATTGATACTTTACTATCCATATCGACATCGGTGTAGCATTTGTAATTTCTTTGTGAGTAGTTATTTTTATAAAATAAACTAAAAACGGTGCACTAAATAACAAAGAACACTTAGATGTGTATACTACTCGATAGCCTTTGGAAAAAGGTTAAATTTACAAAAATGTTAGTTGTAAAATTAATTTTCCCACAGGTCCCTTGCTATATTTTGATGAAGACCTGGTAATAAACCCGATTACTATAACGACCTGGTGCATGCATAATATACCACTTTTGATTACTTGAATAATTGATAGCACCATAAAAAGGTTAAATTTTAAATTTGGCGTTGATATGGCTCCCCATGCCTTTCAGTTCCCTTCTTTCAATAAAGCAGCCAGCACTTTTGCATGCTTAAAAGGAGCACCATTATAGTTTTTAATTTTCAAAACAATGTAGTGTTATATTCGAAACATTGGTATTTATGTATTAAAATTACAATTGCATCTTCTAAAGAAACCATATATATTTTTATTTAAAAAAAATGTGGTGTTATAGTCCAACAAAGCAACAATGTGGTACATAGAATGCCCCAGGGCATCTTAAAATATTTTCGGTTTTTCATTAAAAAAAAAGTTTTCTCTCTTTGATATGATCTGCACAAGTCTTGGTTATATTAGCACCCGAGAAGATCGTTGCACTAAAAAAATACCCTTGGAGCGTAAGTTAATTTTTACCATATCTGATGTTGTATAGATTTGAAGCATCAATGTCAATCTTGGCTATACAAAAATCTAATGTGAAGTGTTCTTTATACCATCCATTTGGTACTATGCTTAGTGCGTGGCTTTCAAATTTTGAAGCTTGGTGATGAAAATTGTTTTTTTCAATTAAATGTGAAAATGCCTCCCGCGATGAGAAAATGTCAGTGTGTCTATGTTTCTATAATTTATTTTTAGCAAATTAGAATTGCAAATTAGCTCAAAAAAATCCATTGTTTAAAAAAAAATATTTTCCTTATTGATGCACTGACATAAGGTTCTGCATAATAAAATTACACTGTAAATTTTACTAAATTACATTGTTGTGATGCGTGAACCTAACACACCCTATTTTTATGGTGTGTTTCTTAGGAATTAAAACGCATCGGAAAAGATATAAATTGTACCTTGGTGCATACATTTTAGTTTATATTGATGCATTTATATTTACCAAACGCATGTAAAAATATATCTTCAAAAAATATAGCTCGTTACGTTCAACAACTTTGAACATTCCAAACAAATCAGAGTTATAAATGCACATCGGTGTTTAAATTTGAGGCATGGCACGATGAAAATTCAAATGTGAACCAACAATGATGCATCATATGTATGCCAGTGCCTATATCTGGTATGTGTTTTGAGTATGCAAGATTATTTGTTTTAGTTGAAAGTTATGTTTGCATATTTATAAATAATTATTTCATTAACTAAAAATATATTTTATCTTTTCATCAAGATGATGAATTTTATATGTCAATCATGTAATGATATCAACATAGGAGAAACGGAGAGCGGGGAGAAAGTAGCACTTAATATGGTTTGAAAGGAGATGAATTTATACCCTTGCCCCTATTTGTGTACAGTGACACAAGGCACTTTTGAGGAGATGCTTTGAATGATTTTCATGAATAAGGTGACTTTTAAGTGGAAAATGCTGCTTCTGAAACTCTTTGTAATTCTGAATATATCTGAGATCGATATGTATGTCGTTTAAGTGAAAATAAAATTTCGGATAGCTTTTAAACCCTACTAGTGTGCTTATCAAAACAAATCACCTTGAAGCATTTAAAAATCATAACATCTTGACATTCAAATAATACACCCCTTTGATTTAGAGGTTCTAAAAAATATAAATATGTTATCATATCGGTGCTCTTGTATAAAAATGCACGTACGTTTAAATAAAAACAACAACGTCTTTTATGTTTTAGGATTTAAATAAAAAAATTCTACCATGATGGTGCTCTTATAATAATTACAACATAGATGCATTTAAATAGAAATTATTACCTTTATTACGTTAAAGATATTAATTGCATTGTTTCGGGATTTCGAGAAGAAAAAAAAAAGGATTATGTCATGTCGATGCGAAATTTTTTGTGCCCCAAAAGAGGCCCCATCATAGTTTACTTGTAAACACACCAACTCTCTTTAATATCAAACTTTAGATTTTGGAGATCGTGCAAAAAAAACACATTTTTTTTTATAAATTAAAAAATGAGTGGCGATTGATTTTTCAAAATAAAATTTGATAAATTCTTTTAAATAGTAAAAATTTATTTACTATTTCATTATTTTTAAAATTTCAAGGGAGTGACTTGTAAAACATACTAGGATCATTGTGCGGTAGTGATCTTGAGCGACACCAACTGTGTTAGGTCCCTATATTATTAGTGTAGTCCCTTATTAATTTTAGTGTAACCCCTTATTAATTTTAGTGTAGCCCCCTTATTGTTATTGTTGTGCCCACTGTAGTCCCTATTGTTATTATTGTGCCCCATAATCCACTATTGTTATCATTATGTTAAGGTGGCTAGGATTATCTTTGTGACCCATGGACTCTATATGAAAAGTTTTCAGCTTCATCATCCAAAGAATTTTTCATTTATGTAATGTAAAGGAGGTTACCCCATCAGAAAGTCTAATTTCTAAGTCATTGATCTCTCTTTTATTATATTTTCTTATTGGTTTCATAACATTTGGCTACAACTTTAGTTAAAGGTTCCCTACTTCAAATAGGTCATGTTGAATTTGCTATAAATTTTTTTCTGAAGGTTCGAAGCTAAAAAAAAACCCATTCAGAATAAATCTTGAGGAACTACTTCAAAATGTCAATGGATAATATTTGTGAAATCAATTTGTGGAAGTTAGGGTTTTTACAAGCTTCCAAATTTCATCTTAAAGAGGTGACCTTGGGAAAATCGTCATCAATCTACCTATGAGCATCGGATTTGAATTATGTAAAGATTCATTAAAGGCTGGAACTATAGTTTCTGTGTATCAATTCCATTTGAAGGAGGAAAGAGTGACACATGGCATATACAATTTCGCTCTACTAAGCTAGTCCCATAATTGGGTCATTATGGGAGATTGGGCATAAATTTTTCTTGAAGAATCGAAATCGGGTCAGACTTGTGGCATTGAGAAAAGAAGATTCATAGGGCTTTTCAAGACCAAAAGAAATAAAATCTTAGGGATCCGAAATTAAGTCATCATTTAATAATAAATCCTGAAAAGCAAAGAAAAATGTGTTATCTTTTTTATTGCAATCTTGTTTGAAAAATAAGTTTAAAGTGATTCCAAGGGCATATTGAAACATAGAGATAAGTATTGGGTTCTAAAATGGTCTAAAAATAATTCAACACATTAAGCCATTTGAAAGCTCTGTAGCTCATGAGAAATAATTATAATTTCGCTCTGCAAAGTAACATAAAATGAAATGGAAGCTAAGATGGATGTTTGAAGAAAAGTCATGGAAAGCTAAAATGGATAGTTTGAAGAAATGTGTGAGCGATAATATGGATATAGTTTGAAAAAGATGGCATGGAGGATAAGATGGATGAATGGAAGCTAAGATAGATGGCATGGAAGCTAAGATAAGTCAGAAAAACTCAAAAACATGGAAGCATGTAAGAATGATCTAAAAGTAGAACTCAGAGGTTTGAAGAGAAATGGAGTTTGAAAAATTTGATACAAGAAATTATTCCTAATGGTGAAGGTAGTAGAGGAAACTCATGATGAGAACAAAATAAATGTATAAATAGTGATTTCCATAACCTGTTAGGGTTAAGACCCACTATATTTCAAAGATCAATATGAGGAAGTTTGATGGAAATGATATTTAACATGGATACTACAGGATGGAGAGAAATAGTTTGATCTCCATAATGTACAACACTAAAAGGTATGCATTACAACTATATTAGAACAAAATACTTGCCTTCGACATCTGGTGGATTTTATCCTCTAAACAAAAAAAATCATAGACAATTTTATGGAGATATAGGACATTATGAGGATACAAAAAGCAACACCTTCTTTAGCCAATTGATAAATCTTGAACAAAGGGTTCAATGGTGGAGCATTGAGGATTTAAGTGAATATAAAGGTAGCCCCGATATTCGAGAGGAACACATGATTGGTATATCTTCATAGGAACTTTAAGGATGATATCGATATGAAGTTCACCTTTAGAACCTCATTCATTGAGAAAGATACATTAAGTTGTGAAAAAATTAAAATTAAAGTCAATATTGAAAAACCTACTATTCACATCTATAAATATGGAAGTGTTGTTACTCCTAGACTTATAAACCCTACAAGGTTGACACCACAACAATTGAAAGAAAAAATAGAAAAAGGCTTTGCTATTTTTGTGATAGAAAATACACTAAGTCCACAGTATCTTTGAGAAGAAATTATTTTACATAGATTGTGAAGAGGAGGAAGAAAATGAACAAAAAACTAAAGAAGAATATATATAGGAAGCAACCCTAGAGAAAGAAGAAATGAGTTTATTATCTGTAATGCATTGGCAAAAATTGCCACTCCTGAAACTACGAAGATGAGAGACATATCAAGAAGAAAATGTAACGGTGTTGATTGATTCAGGTAGTACCCATAATTTTATTCATTGTAAGGTAACCAAGAGGAATTGAATTGCTTTCATATATGATTCTCAGTGGTAGTTTGTGAATGGAAGAGTAGTGCTAGGAAGTGCCATAATATCAAGCTAACCATGGGGAATATGTATTGAACATTCCAATTCTTTCCATTTATGGGAGGTGTTGATGTTGTACTAGGAGTACAATGGTTACAATATTTGGGGATGGTAGCTTTTTAAATTTCAAGAAATTTTCTTGAAATTTATTTCGGAAAGGAAGACTAGTTATGGGGTATCACGAGCAGAGAAAGATAATAATAAGCTCTAATGTCATGACAAAGCTTCTAAATAAAAGATAATAGAAGCACCGTTCTGATATATATAAATTCCACCATCAAAATAATCTATTTCTCGGATATAAAAAAAGCTGAGAAAAATCCATTCCAAGGTGTTTTGAAACTCCCAAAGGACTCCCACCTATTTGTGATCATGATCATTCTATTCATTTTGATTCAGAAGTGTTCACTCCAAACATAATTACAAATATCCTTAAGTCAGGCAGAACAAATGTATGATTGCAGAAATGTTAGAGGTTATTATCATTCCAACCTATTCAAAGTTATTTCTCTACTCCATGCAATGTTGGTATAGAAGGATGGATCATGGTACATGTGTCAGTTCTCTAAAGAACTAATAGGCTTACTATAAAGGATAAATTCTATTCCAATGATTGATGAACTACATGAGAAATTTATTTTGCAATTTTGATCTTACGTTTAGGATATCATCAAATTATAATGAAGGTTGAAAATATTCCAAAAACATTCGAACTCCTGAAGATCCTTTATGATTTTGGTCATGCCTTTTGGCATTACCAATGCATCTTCTAAATTTCAAGGGTTGAGGAATTCCATTTTCAAAAGCTTAGAAAGTGTATTTATATACTGATGATATATAATCTACGAGTAGGTCTTGGAAGGATCATGTTCAATATGTTGTGAGTGCTCAAGTCTATTAGAGGAGAAACAATTATATAAAGCCTCAATTTTCTGCCAGAGTAGAGTGGAATATATACAGACATATTTTATCTTGGGAGGAGTATTAAGGTGACCCTAAAATTAAAGGCATTAAGGAATGGAAATTTCCCTAGCTATGCTTGGTTGCGAGAGATTTAGGTTAGCGGGGTATTATCACAAGTTTTTTAATAATTATGGGAAAATAGTACTTCTCTAACAACATTATTGAATAAAGATGCATTTTCATTGACTCCTGACAATGAAATGCAGTACTTAAAGAGGAAATGTTCCAATATAGGTCCTAAATATGCAGACTTCTAAAACTATTTTATTGTGGAATGTGAAGCCTCGGGAAAAGGAGTTGGTGTTGTTTTAATGCAAGAAAGAAAAGACCATTGCTTTCGAAAGTTGTACAATAAAGAGGAAAGTATTTACAAAAATCTATTTATGAGAAGAGGAAATGTTGGCATTACTATGCCCTAAAGAAATAGAGACCTTACCTAATGGGAATACACTTCAAGGTAAAAAATGATCATGATAGTCTTAAATAATTTTTTGAACAAAGACTTTCTTGAAGAAGCGACAAAATGGGTCACAAATATGTTGGGTTATGACTTTGAAATCATCTACAAAAAGGGAAGCTCAATGTTGTTGCAGATGCACTCTTAAGAAAGGATGAGGAGGTGGAAGCATTGCTTTGTGCCATTTCTATTATCAGCTTGATTGGATAGCGAAGCAAAGGAGGGATGGAAGAATGAAAAAATAAGTGTGGACACTCATTCAAAATTTGTAGCAAGATCCTAGTACATCTTATACATTTAGTTGGAAAAATGATTCCTTATGGTCTGAAGATTTTCTTACTGTCTTCAAGAACTCCAGCTAAATAAAACATTCACGGAATTTCACCTTTCCATGAGGACACCAGGATTTTTAAAAACTTGCCATAGGGTGAAAATACTTTTTTTTTTGGGATGGCCTTAGTCTTCTATTCAAAATTTTGTGTGGAATGTTTGGTTTTCCATGAAAATAAAGTTGGAGACAATTAAGACCCAGTGCCTTTACAACATTTACGAATTCGGAAGTTGAATTGTGGAGGTTTCAATGGATTTTATCTACGATTACTGATCAGAAGGAAAGAGTGTCATCATGGTGGTAGTTGATAAAATTACCAAGTATGCACACTTTTTTGTGCATTATCTCAACCATTTACCAAGTTTCTATTGCATTTAACAGGAAACAATTCAAAAGCTACATGGTAGATTATTGTAAGTGTGGACATCCCATTTTCTTGTAAGAGATTTTGAATGATTATTTTCTTGTTTGGGTACTACAACGCTCATAGCCCATCTTATCATCCTCCAATAAATAAAATAAGATAGTGGTTCAATATTGAAAGGATATCTTCGTTGTTTTGTATATCTGTCAAAGCAACCAATGGGTCAGTGGTTACCTCTGGTTCAAGATGGCAATCTACCTTCCTTTATCTTGCTGTAAAATTACCCCATTTATGGCACTATGGATATATACAATCATACATCATATTTAAGAGAAAATGATAGGTTCAAACGAGTGGAATATCACATTGAGCATCGACAACAAGTTCTCCAACTCTTAAAGGATAACCTAAATTTTTCACAAAATCGAATGAAACAATAGGCAAATCAACATCATGATGAGAGAAGTTTTTATGTAGGAGGCGGGTATTTTATTTCTGACAAATGAAAATGTCACCTAAAGAAATAGAGGATAATAAATTATCTCCAAAGTACTATGGTCCTTCTGGTGTTAAAAGGTGATAATATGGCATACAAATTGGAGCTTCATCCTTATTCAGTCTCATGTTTCATATTTCTTAAGATGAAGTAACTTCTAGTTGAACAATATTTCTATAACTTGATGAGGAATGAAAAATCATATTGGAACTGAGAAGAAGTCGGATAAACAACAACAATAACTACTAAATTGATCAGTGCAATTATCTCATCAAGTGAAGAACTTACCCAGATATTACATGGGAGGATGATAATTTATACGAAGCTTATCAGAACTACTCTCAAAGTGAGGAAAATTTTTTTGAAGGAGAGGGGAATGTTAGGTCCCTATATTACTAGTGTAGGCCCTTATTGTTATGAAAAAGTGTAGCCCCTTCTAGCAATGTTACTAACACAGTACCATAATGTGCTGTACCCCATAAAAGCCCACTATTGTTATTCTTGTTCCCTTACATTATTATTGTTAGGTTGGATATGAGATGTATTGTGATCCCATGGACTCCAATATATATAAAGGAGGTTTTTTCATTTGTATCATCCAAGAATTTCTCATTTGTACGATGTAAAGGAGGTTTTCCCCCCTTGAAAAGGAGTCGGTTTATAAGTGGTGATTCTCTTTTCTTCTATTTTGTGAGCTAGTTTCATAACAACTATTGAGAATATCAAAAGCTAAAAGGTACTGTATTGTACCTATAAACGCATGGTAAAAGTTTTAAATTTTATTGTTGATTTTACAAATAGAATTTTTTAAATTTATTATGGTTTAATTAAAATAGAGGTCATTTGCAAGATTGACATATATTGGAACCACAAAAAAGATAAGAATTTGAGAAAATTAACACGGTGATTCACTCAAAACCCTATGCTGAAAAAATTTTAAATTTTAAATTTTATTGTTGATTTTATTTTTATAAATTACAGTTTCATTAGTTATTCATAATTAAGAAAAAATTAAAAAATCCAATAAAGAATATAAAATTACTATTGATTTTACTAGTAAATTTTTTACGATCATTTTGTGCTGTGTCGTAATGAGCTCCGCTAGGTTTCAAAAATTGGCTTTGGTTTGTGTTAGATCTGAAGATGTTGTCTCTATTTCCCTTTTCATGGGATCTTGAAAGGTCCCATGGTGTTCATCTAGGAGGAGATGTCCCTCCTCTTCTGATCTGTACGATGATTCACTTCAAAAATTATGGTACCTTTGTGTCTCACTCTCATGGATCCAACCTAATGATGGTCAGGTCATGGGAGATCGATAAACGAAACTCGACTATGGTCAATGCCTTCCTAGGGAAACTAAGAAGTCGATATTTGTGATCTGGCGAAGAATAAATTGGAAAATTACGGAGAAGTACATGAAATATCATGCCTTGATGTAAATTTATCGGGATATGGCCTTCGAGAAATAGATCTACTCAAGTGTATTTAACGAGCTGACTTAAGAGATACATGTGACCTCAGTGGGACTCAAGGGGTTTTTCACATGAATTTTTAAATCCTGGAGGATAAAGAGAGGATTTTAAAATGGACCCTATTTATATCATTGAGGGGAATTACGAGGTCCTAAAATGGGTCTTGTAAGGAAATTATAAAATAATAGTGGAAATAATAAAATAATATTAGATTACATCATCAAATTTTAGAGGAAAAAAGAAAAAATTACTTTTCAAGTTGTATTTCAACTTATATCCCTATGGATTTACTCAAAGTTCGACGGGAATACTCGTTGGATGCATAATTTGATTCCTTATCCAAAGGCCCATGTTGCATACTTTTTGATGGACCCTACTACACAAAAAATGATAAATACATGAAAAAAATGATTGCAATCACGTGTTTTCATGAATTTCTCATTTGTGTGTAACGAGTGATCAGTAAATTTCGCTACCCTTTACATCAGACCTTTTACTTTGTGTGTTAGAATTGCATCAAAGAATTAATGAACATATTAAAACTTTATATCATGTTGTAAATAAGAGGAATATAAACATTAGCAACTTTTAAGATGTGTCTTGAAGTTCATCCGGGAGGGACTACGTCTCGGGCCTCGGTGTGAGATGGTGTAGAAGCGTTGCATTAAGTGTTGAAAATAGTGATGATGTACATGGATGGTATTTTCTCTGTCATAAAGTACCTCAAGAGTAGGATTGGCTTGACCTCTCCCATGAGATTTACTAAGCTATAGGAGCTCCCATTCATAAAAAGGACTCTTGTTAGCATGATAATTTCACATAGATCATTGACTATGGTATCCCACCGGCCATGACAAGGGATCTCAATAAAAAATACATAAGGTAAGTATTATCTCTGACAAGGCATCAAAGGGATAAACATAAATAAAACAAATCCATGATAGAAATTACATCTCACATCAAACAGTAAGACCCGCATCGAACATCAAAGGGATCTACTCATGAATGTATATCATGAAAAAGACAAATAAGTACATGATCACATGGCATATACCTCACATCCTAGAGCTATATTAAGACAAGGATGATGAAGTTGCTAGATATATTTGTACCATCGATCTTGTGGCGTCAAATATCCTGGCAGAAAACAACCCCTTTCTTTTGGCCCCAAGCTACTTACACAACTCCACTTTGAAAAGTGGGTGAAAATGGAATGGTAAAATGGAAAATATGAATACACCATCATATTATTGGTGTCGAATATTAAGATGTTATCCATTAAAGTCAAAATAAAGTGAAATTTTGAGACTCTGAGGATCTTTTAGATTCCCCGAGATTCCCTCAAAGATGTTGCTCCACAAGGAAAATTTTGTAAATATGCAACTCAAAATAGGAATTTGATCTCGCGTTGAGATACTTGCAAAATTCTAGAAGAATGAGTATAAGGTTGACCTCATTAGAACGGCAATTCAGCCTCCGGAGATGTGAAAGATTTACTCAGTAATCTGAAAGATTCTCTTCCATAGGG
Organism: Pinus albicaulis; assembly: GCA_034641835.2. Taxonomy (NCBI): domain Eukaryota; kingdom Viridiplantae; phylum Streptophyta; class Pinopsida; order Pinales; family Pinaceae; genus Pinus; species Pinus albicaulis. The sequence goes on from CM076578.1 coordinate 952,113,013, forward strand.
AATCTGCAAAACTCTTTGCTTGAAGGCGAATGCGAGCACACCACCCACTTTCAGGTGTGAAATTTTGGTTAAATTTTACTGGTATACATTTTGACACACGAAAATTTTGCAGCCCAGAATCAAGATTCTCAAGCCTCAAAATATCCCCTTGAACTTCTGTGTAGATCCTGCGCCTCGAACTACATGCTCGCACTTCTTTTATGCAGCTGGGTGCACTAGTGAAAAACAGTTTAATAAATTTTGTGAAGAACCCAGACAGTACATTGGCACACAATGGTTAAAATTACGAAATCATGGGCGGTGGGGTGGTCAAACCCCTCCCCCTCTGGCCAGCATGTATCGGTTTTAAAATCCCAACGTATATAGTTTTTAGAGTTTAAATGACATGTTGTATTTAATGCGTAAGCCATGCAATGTTTGTTTAACTAAATGTAGTATTTTAGTAATATAATAGTTAATGAGGTGGGTGGGAGTCTGCTCCCAGTGGCCTCGACCAATAATCTCCATATGGTACTCTCCCAGTTACACCATAACCATTTTAATACAACCAACTAGTTTGGCATTCCATATTTTTCTGAACAGATTTGTTTAATAAATTTTCATATAGTTATTAAAATAACCTTTTATTATTTGATTTTTGTTTGTTTTTAATAACTATTTTTAATATATAGTTATTTTTCATTTATTTTTGTTTAATATATTTTATTTGTCTTTTTACACGGGTTAGAACCCCAATGGAAGCATATGTCAAATGATTAAGAGGCTACCATATGGCTCCCATGTATCACAAAAGGATTTTATCTTTCATTTGCAGTGAGCCCCACATTCCCTACCTTAACAAAACTGTTTGCTCACTCTTCAACATAAGAGCTCAGATTGATGTGTCGTTCACACCATTGCAACACGGACAACAATCTCTTAATCTAAAGATGAGTTTTCACCTTCGTGTCACTTTGAATTTGAGCCTTTTTCCAAGCCATTGGTGTGCAAATATCCACTAGATATTCTACCCAGCGAAGACTTTTGGTCCTCCAAAGTATCAACTTCTATCCATCATCAACTACATGCAATTGTCTTTGAAAAACACATTTAACGTGTCTCCTTCACTTGATGTACTTTAGAATCAGGCTCTATTCTACAACACCTACAAGCTAGTACCAGCATTCTACCTGCATAAAATTTACCAACTATGACCCAAGCATTCCATACTTGCCACGATTGCATAACACACATACTCGGTGGTCAAGCTTACATCAAAATGGCTCTTTCAACTATCTTCCTAAGGCCAAAAACATCATTGTTGCCATAAGCATTGGAAAAACACATCATCACTTTGACAATTAAGTGGCTCATATGATTTACAAACACGTCCATGAAACACTACCTCTAGAAAAACCATCTCTCATATCAAGTGAATGGATCATCTCCACCATTGGCGCACTTACTTGTTGAACAAGCTTGTTTTAAAGCCGGTTCATGCAGAGCTCTTCATCCTTAAAGATGCTGCTCTGGATGGAGCCTTGAACACGTGGCTCTTTAATGATGGTTAATTTGGTTGCAATGGTTTGCCAAAAGGTATTTTCACTCTAGACCTCTGCTCATTCTTCCCTTTCTTTGTGGAGAAGGCTTTTCCCTCATCCTTCTTTGTCACTGCCATTCACACTAACCTATATGTGTTCAATAAACCACAAAATAATATAGTTTTATCACATGATCCCTGTTCATTATTAACAAATGCTTATAATCAAAATGAACTTCGAGGATATTGAGGCTTACATTATACCTTCTTTGGTCTACGGTGCAATCATGGCGATGACGGCTTGCCATAGCTCTTTCAATGCAACATGCACTTCTTGGATGATGGTGAGAATTCCCATCAATCCACTTCCACCGATGAGTTCAACAATTTATTTTTCATTGATTTCCTTGAGACATCCTCCTTGATATCCCAAACTGCGTGGCAGGTCTCTGCACAACCTCCAATGGTTGAGTTATGTCTTGGCCATGAATGCAAGTCCTCCTCCTTTAGCCTCATCACAGTAAGGAGTCTCATCTTTTAGGTTCTGTAATGGTATCTCCACACTTCCAAAAAAAATGATATCATGTGAAGATGAAATTGAAGAGAAATCAACATTCTTATTTCATTTGTCAATTTTGAATAAGGTGAAGAGGGCTTCTTGCATTTCAGGCATGTTTAACCACTTCACTCAGCGTCATCATGACTTGTAGCTGATCTACAATCACTACTTATCCTCCTTCTCTTCTTATACATTGCCTTTAATGCATCATGATCTACTTGAATAATTGCTTAAGATTTGTGCTTGATTCTTCCAATGCCTCTGCTCGTGGCTTGCAATTGAAACTGGCGTTGTTGTATCTCTCCTTCTTGTAGAAGAGTTGCCAGTCAGCATTATCTATTTCTTGTTTCTCTTAAGATTCATACAACATGTTAGCTTTCTTGGACACCACAGGATGGTGTGCCATGTGCTGACATCCTCCATTACTCAAATCGGTGAACATTCAATGGTTCATGCCTACAATCTAAATATTGAAGAAAACGGCTACGATACCACTTGATGCAGGTAGAGATTTCGCTACCCTTTAAATAATGCCTTTCTTTAGGTGATGTGTTATAATTTCATCAAAGAATTAATGAAAATAAATGAACATATATGCATGTTGTAAGAATATACACAGATAACAAACAATAACAGCAGATATTGATAACGGAAGGTTCGTCCGGGAGGGACTACGTCTGCAGGCTTGGTGTCGAAGATGGTGTAGGTCGCTACATTAAGTGCTTGAAATAGTGATGATGTACATGGATGGGATTTTATCTGTCATATAAGGAAAATTCCCTCACCTGAAGTGGTTGGACCTCTCCATGAGATGTTCTTCTACGAACTCTCATTCACAAAAAGGACTTAGTGCAAAATCGACATAAATTTTGTCCCATTTGGTTTCTTGGAAAAAACATTTGTCCCATGTAAAATCATGGAAAGTATGGGATGCTTGGGTCATAGTTGGTCAATTTGAGCATGTAATTTGTAGGAGATTGTACTATAAGTCTCCAAGGATGTAGGTGTCGGCTCATCTTTTAAGGCTTTGAAGAACAAAGGTGAGCAGATGGAAGAGGTGACCTTTCGAGGACACTTTTGATGTAGACATTATTATACATAGTAGTTGCGGATTAGTTTTTATGCTTTTGGAGGACCAAAAGCCATAGTGGGGAGGATTGATCCCGGTGGCTCTAGAGACACACATGACAAAGAGGGCTTAACGAAGCTTCACGTCAGTCTTGATTTCTCTTGAACTAGGTTCAGAATTGAAGATCTCGTTGTCACGATCGCAATGGTGTGAACGGTTTGTCAAACCAGAAAGCACAAATATCTGTAGAAATTTAGAGGAAGTCAAATTTTATGGACAAAACCTGGCCTTATTTGGTCGGAGTTAAAAGAAGGCGCAATTTTTCCCTTTTTTTAAATGACACAGTTACGCCGATTCCAACCAATTCCGAGTGAAATTGCTTAACTATCCAAAATATACGACCTATTTTCGAGATATTTTTGAAAAATATGGTTTTTTGTTAATATTAAATCAAAAAAATATTAATAAGTAAATGGGGGGTGGCGAGAGCTACCACCCCACCACCCACTACAATTAACAAAAATATTAAATGTGAGAAAGTGGAGGCCTGGCCCGCCACCCCCTCCGCCCACTACCTCATTTTATATGGCACCTTAATGGTGCATATGGGGTTAGGTTGGAACGTCTCTTCTTGGACCCCACCCACCCAAAAAAACAATTCCCACATTAATTAAACATTCATTTCATACAGTAACCTCATGGAGTATATAGAAGCTGGAAAGTCTCCCCCTGCCATGCTTTGGCCCTACGCAGGTGATTCCAAAATTAAAAAATTGTGACAACCATAATAAATACTCAAATATACTTAAAAGAAATCTACATCCTATTTTGGAGTGGGATGGAGTTTGAACAAACCCACCTCCACAAATCTCAATTCCACCAAAAAACTACGGGCGGTGGCTTTGTTGAGCCACACCCAGCCCACCATTATTAAAACCCTCGTTTTCACTAGTGTGGTGAAAGCAGGTAGAATGAAGGCGACATATTCGAGGCGAGACATGAGCCCAGGACAACGGGAGTGGAAGCTGATTGGGCTAAACCTCCGGGAGGGACTACGTCTCTGAGCCTCGGTGTCGAGATGAATTGTGAGTAACACATTAAGTGATGAAAATAGTGATCTTGTACATGGATGGTATTTTCTTTGTCATACAAGAAAAATTCCCTCATGCGGGGTGGGCTGAACCTTTCCATGAGATGTTCCACTACGGGAACTCTCATTCACAAAAAAGACTCCTATCAGCATAGAGAAAATTTCACATGGATGATGACTATGAGTATCCCACCAAACATGACATCAAAGGGATCTCAATCAAACATACATGATGAAGATGAGTATCCCACAAAAGGCATCAAATGAATCCTAAAAAAAAAATAAAAAAATAAATCCATGATAGAAAATTACATCTCCATAGAATTAAAAAGCAAGATACTTATCAAAATCAAACCAGGATCTATCCCCCGCTGTGCATCTCATAGAAAAGAGACAAAGAAGTACATAATCACACAACATATACCTCCTCACAGAGCTATCAAAGACAAGGATGATAAATTGGTGGATGTTTGTCTCATCAATCTCATGGTGTCGAATATCTGACGACTACTCACACATTGAATGCGACACATGCAACTCTAATTTGAAAAGTGGCCAAAAATTTGGAATGGTCAAATGGAAAATAATACACTATCAGATTTGTGGCATCGAATAGTGAAAGATGGTGTAAAATTTACGAGATTACGTAGTGAAATTTTGAGGCTACAATAATCTTTTAGATTCCCCAAGATTCCTCAAATATGTTGCTCTGAGAATCTAAAATCAACTCAAAATAGGAATGTAATCTGTCAGAATCTTGTGAAAGTATTACAAGAATGAGTATAAGGTTGATCTCTAGTGCTACAGCCAGCAGTAATTTCAGCCTCAAAGGCATACGAAAGATTCCCTCCAAGATTATTGAAGATTCTCCTCCATAGGGAATCTGCCAAAAGCCGTACTCGAAAGAGGAAAATATGGGTGCACCATCGCGCTCACTGTGAGCTCTAGTTGAGTGCATATAAATTTCATGAGTGACAGAAGGTACACCCCTCCCTGGTCAAAAGATTCTCCAAGCATCAAGAATCCCCTGTTGTGCCATCCTCCGCATCAAGCCCATGCCCACACTTCTCTTACAATTATGCTTTGAGCATGTAGTGTGGGAGTTTAAATAAATTTCGTGGGCGAGAGATTCCCAAGGCGGGTAGTTGGCACAATGGTTAGAATTTCAAAATGGTGAGGAGGAGAGTTGAGCAGTCAAACCCCCTCAAAACAGTTTGTATCAATTTTAAATCCAATGTATATGGATTTTTGGTTTTAAATGGCGCGTTGTATTTAATGCGTAACCACATACTAATGTTTATTGTTGTAATTCATCTGAGTACGTTTTAATAATATAATAATTAATGAGGTGGGCGGGGGTCCACTCACATGGCTTGACCCAACCTCCTCCATCATATGATTATCATATGTATTTTACTATATGTTTTATCATAACATTCCCCACTTAATTTTCCGTTGAATTTGTTTAAATATTTGTCATATAATTATTAAATAACTATTTTATTATTTGTTGATTTTTTTGTTTGTTTTTAATAACTATTTTAATATATACTTATTTTTTTATGATTTTTGTTTAAATATATTTTTGTTTGTATTTTATTGTAGGTGAGAACCAATGGAGAAGCGCCATGTGTCGGCGAGTTGAAGGAAGTACATGTGGGTCCCATGCTGCCCAGACATCATGTGGCTATGTATGGAGCCTACAATTCCCTACCTTAACAAAACTTCAAACTAATCTAACTCCCTCTCTGAGCTCAGTTGACATGTCGTTCACACCATTGTGACCGGGCGATGAGCTCTTCAATACGAAGCTAAATTTGTCACCTTCCGTCACTTTGAATTTGAGCCTTTTTTTAATAGCGGTGTCCCGAAGATCCACTTGGATCCACCGGGGTCCATATAAAGTATGAAACATGGGTACTCCTTGGATGAGGAATTAAATTTTTCATCAATGAGTACCTCAAGAATAAAAAATTAGGGGGATAATTTGAAAATAGTTGAAAAAAATGATTTTATTATTTTGCTTCTTTGTATCTTTTTACTTTATTACCCAAAAATTGTGAATCATCCCCCATGGTTGACTTCAATACATCATCTTGAATCCTATTGGTTCTTATAAATTTTAATTTGGTTGTATGTTTTCTTATGAGGCCCTTTAGAGCCTCAAGTTCTAAATCTTACAATACAAGAAACTCTTTACTTAAAATTTGGGAAGAATGTATTAACTAGATTCAATAATTGTATTTTTGATCAAAATCATTATAGGTGCAGGACCCGTGCTTGGATGAGTTGGAGAGTCCATTTGGAATATTTTTCAAAGTAGCATATTCAACCGTCATGGAAGATACACTTCATTTTCCTTGATATTTATTTTATATGAACATCATTGAACCAGCGTCGGAAGTTCTGTTGAGGATTAAGAATACTGGGACGATATCAGCATGTAATTAGATTAAATAACACCCATTCCTTATCAAAGATACATAGATATTGCATTTGCCTAGGCATTCCTATGAATCTAAAATGGAAATAAAGAACATGTTCCTCGGAGGAGGACAACAATCGGAGGATAACGACGAAATTCAAGAAAGTAGTGCATAAGAAAGATCATTGAATCCTGTTGAAAATACAGTCTCGTTTAGATTTCCCAGAAAACAAATAAGAACATAAATAATTTGTGGTTTTTACAAGAGAATGTAGGGAAATATGAAGGGTTCTAATACAAAACTCAAGACAACATGTGTCTCAACTTGAAAAGAAATCCAAAAGACAGAAAGAAGCTTAAAAGACCTCAGGAAAAAGAAGGACGGATACGGAAGCGGATAAAACCACTATGGAGATCGATGGATCTAAAAAATATTTAAACACATAGGTACAGATTTTGAAAATATTGTTGAATGAATGGTGACATCTAGATGAGAGATTTATTCCAAAAGACCAAAAAAACTATCCCAGGATTCTTACTAGGTGATATGAGACTAAATGATTAAAGCCTTAAATCCATAGATCCCAGTGGCATCCCAGGATTGGAGTAATCCAAATAAATGAATAAACTATTACACAGATCAAATTCAAATGGTATGGGTTCTACTAGTGAAATCAATACATGCGGTATCACTTTAACCAATTTTTCACGATTCAATCAATCTTTTAAATGTTATTACTCTCTGTAGGAATGTTAAGGCATGTGAAGGAGAAAATGAAAAAGATATTGAAAAATTTATAATAAACAAACCAATCATAGTGATGATTCAAAAATAAATTAAATGCGACTCAAGGAGATCATAGGAAAAATGAGGCTCTCATATGAAGTGGTTTCCCTAGCTGCTCAAGGAAGTGTCAAAGGAGTGGTGTTTACATGGAATTCCTCATAAATAATATTTGATTCTTGGGTAAGTATGCCTTGAATTATCTCGAGTTGATTAACATATGAGCCACTGAAGGATTTGTGATAGTCTCTTAGTTGTCTATGATCCTCATATTCAGAGAGAGAAAAACACTTTCCTTCGTAATATGGAAAACAAACTATGTTTCAAGAAGAGCTGTGGATTCTGGGGGATTTCCAACCTTATCGCGTCAGCGAAATTGAGTGGAAAAAGGAGAGACCTCAGAAAGAATCCCGAGAAATAGAAAGGCTTTTGGGAATTTGATTTCTAGAATAAAGTGTAGTAGATATCCTTATTAATACTTGAGTATACATATGGGAATAATAGGCACAGGAGGACCCCTGGTGCCTCTCCCGCACAGGAATGTTTTAGAGTCTCAGGAGAGAGACCCTTGCTCAATGAAGCCCTAATGCACTGAAGCCACAGTATTACCATGCCTAGGGTAGAGATGCATTGGTCATGGGCTTGAGATAGATTTGGAAACTAGTACAAAAGCGGAGCCCTTTCACTACGAGGCCTTTTTGGGTTTGCAGATCATCATTTCTTGGAAAACTTGAAAGATGGTGGAAATCTTACGAAGCACAAGGTCGAAACAACATGCATACCTTTCAACAATTTAGAGGTTTGAAATAGATGAAAATTCTCTTATCTACAAATTAGTTTGCTTTTATTAGAAGAACTAGCAACATTCCAAGAACCCATTCCAAAAACTGTTCGTGATAAGGGAAGGTTAGTTGGGACCCCTAACGACGAGAGGAAATGTCATTTTAACACGGTTAAGATGAGGAAATAAAGAAAAGAGGAGATCTAGTTGAAGAAAAATATAGGTTTCGGTGGCTTAGAGAGAGCACAACACACTTTTTTCATAAGGCCATGATCCAACATCGTCGGCAAAATAGGATATTTTCATTAAAGACTCCAATGGAAATCGCTTTGACACAAAATGATGATAAATGGAAATATTATGGTATATCCATAGTGCTTTCTCTGAACCTGTCGGGATCGCAAGTCATCTAGCGAATCACCAGCATTACATCTAATGTCCCAGAGATCAAAACATGGATTTAATGAGAGTGGTTACTCTAGAGGAATTCAGAGACTTAAACCACAATTTGTCTTCCTTGATATTCCACTAACAAAGCTGGTTTTTCAGGGGTCTCCAAATTCTATATGGCATCATTACAACCAAGAAAATCCCTTCCCTCAAGTATATTAAAGCTAGGGTATGTTGATTAAACTTAGTCTCTAAGTCTGGCTTCATCTGTTAAAATTATTACACCTAAAGTTTTGAAAGCCTTTGGTTTACCATGGGTGATTATCATGGTCTATCTTGATATCATATTGGTGTTCTCTATATTGCTTAATGGCTCCCCAACCAAGAATTTTAACCTCAAAGGTCAGTCGATCTCTACCCTTCCTCTTTATTTCATGAGTGACGTGGAAGGTTTAGGCGATATATCAAATCTACCATTCATGTGTGGGAAAAATCAAATGAAACCATCTCTAGGGAAGTGATCTCCCTCTCACCCATAAAAGCAATTCATGATGGCCATTATGTTTTTAATTTATCGCTTTGGCAGAGTTAAAGCCAAAGAGATCTTCATATTTATAAAATATAAAAATCATTCAATAGTGATCAAAATGTCTATTTTTCAACACTCTATTCATTACCCATGTTCCTTTCTAAAATTACTCTGGTTTTAATATTGGATCCCTCCCCTCCAAATATTTGGGCATCCCTATGATGGTCAATTCCCTTCGAACCTCTTGTTGGAAAGATCTTCTAGATAATCAATTCAAATTCTCAAATGATCCCCTTTTAAGCCCTAAACTTAACTGGTGAGTGCATAGTTCTTGTGAAGAAATATTTTAATCATTCCCATTTTATCAACTCGGGGATAGTTACACCCAGAAAATTTCACGTGCCAACATGGTTGTTATTTTAAGAATTTTTTGTGGAGGAGATCGAAGCTAAAAGGAGTAGATTGCCTTAGTTTGGACCAATATCGCTAAGCCTCAGATAGAGGGGGTAGGGTTACATGATACTTATGTGTCCATAATCAAGTAATGGGAGTAAAACTTTGGTGGATATGGATACGGGAAGACATATTTGTTGAAGAAATTCTGGACTCTAAAATAAAAAATTCCATCTAATAGACCTTTAAGACTTCAAACTACTACGATAGGATACCAATATAGATCTATAATGAATAAATATCTAATTCAATCCCATACATTTTTGGAAATACGCGGGAAATGGGCCAAAACCATATTTCCGGAAGATTCTTGGCTAGCGAAGGGAAAAGATCTTTATGCAGAAACGAGATGTTGAAAGTACCCATTTACACTAACGAGTCAAAATTTTACTTTGGTTGAAAAATATTGGTAGCTTGACATGAACTCAACCTGGAGGCAATGGAGAGAGAAACACGACTAATAAAATCTCCTAGAATCAAAATCATTGAGTCCGCTAGTAAAAGGCTGCTAATTCTAGGGAAAGGCAGCAACTCAGAGGATCAAATGTTCGATGAGATCTTAAGCTAGAGATCTTACAAGAGAATTAAGGAAGCTTATAGATTAGCCATTGGCGAACCAATGGATCATCTTAATCCAATATGGAGAAAAATATGGATAGGGAAATATTGGCCAAAAGGTAACTTACTTATTTTGATTGGTATTCCATAGAAGAATTCTTACATGGGATCAACTTCAAAAAACGATGGATTCGGGGGTTGTCACTTTGCGGCATGTGTGAAACGATGTGGAAGGTATGGAACATCTCCTAGAATTTATTTCATGTCATAGAGAACAATTATCTGGAGGAACATTGGGCATATGGATCAGGATCATACTATCGTTAGGTCCTCCCTTAAAACTCAGAAGATAATATACATTTTGCTAATCCTCTATAGGAGTAGAAAATATAATGTGGATTTATCATTGAAATCTGAGAGGAAATAAAAAAGAAAGTATTCAAAAGATCAAAGACTTCCTCAAAGCAAACATATATGGGCAGAGTCAGCATCCAAGTATAAGAAACTATACTCATGAAGAAATCCCATCGAATGATTATGGTAGCACTCGCATTTAAGTTCTATCAGCACTAAATTTCCCACAAAATTCACCATCATCTTCTTTGGAAAATCTTAGAATTTCCTACAAAGTTTCTGCCAAGTTGTTCCCCACTCTTTGAAGGTTTCATTAAATTAATTTCAGATGATCCTCAAAGGTGGCCGGGGATGTGGCCTATGGAGGACTATTCGGGAGACTCTCGGAGGCATGCTCTTCATTATTACAGACAACAGCTACTGTCAATAATGAGGTAGAGTTTAATGTAGTGAAACATGGGCTTCCTTGTTACCCAAAGGAAAGTTACGAAAGGTTATGGTAAGGAGACTCAAACCTAGTGATATAAGTTATTAATAAATTGAATCGAGGGGGAATGAGATGGGAAAATTTAAGTCATAGTTGTGAACGACTACATCAGGTCAGAAATGGTGAAATAATACCTTCTTTGGCTATATTATCCCATAGCATGTCCTAAGATACGGTAATAGAGAAATAGATTATACGGCCAATAGGCATTCTCATCGCATGGGAATTCGACTACTAGAATACTCAGTGGAGGGATAAATCAAAATCAGAGGAGATGGACTCCATTCTGCTAAATCCCATGGGATACTTCCTAGGAGCAAGAGTGGGGAGGAATTTAATCGGGAACACAAAACCAGAGACAAACATCATCCTCTGAATTCAGTGCTATGATTGATGGGATGTGTAGAGCATCAAAGTGGATACCTCTCATCCAGCATTTTTTCTCTGTACTTTAGTAGAAGGATGAAAGTTGGTAGTATGAGTCTTTATGACAACGGGTGATGCATGAGTTAATTACCAAGTGGTGGAAAATGATCACCATTTTAATGCATACGCTCTTGATTGGAGGGGGAGCAGCAATCAGATGGGAACGTTCAACTTATTGATGGGTGTCTTGGTCAGACAAGCTTACCTCTCTAGTTCATGGCATTGAATACGGGTATGTTTCTTTCTCTATTCCTTTGCCTCAACAGTGTAAGCATCATTCAGTGTCATGAGTAGTAAACAGTTTTTCCATGTGCCGGTAGGGGGGAATGATGGATTGTTCGATATTAATCTTGTGAATCCATGGGAAATTTTATGTGTTATCTATTTGTGTGTGATGGAAAGCTTGTTTCGATAGGTAGCAGAGTCGGTTGGTTCGGGGAAATGAAATTTGGAAGCTTTGTGCAGTTCTTATAGTTTGTTTGTTTGTGTGTATTTTTTCTCTGCATATACGTATTCTTTGGTCTTTTTGTATAGAATGGGAATGTGTGCTTGATGTGTTCAATGATACTAGCTAGGCAGTGTGAGCACATGAATATGTAGAGGTTTGGTTCTTTCTAATATTTTCTTGAAATATCTCCTTTTGTGTATATTTAAATTTTCATATGAAGTATTTAAAAAGTTTAGCCAGAGGCGGTTCTTGTTTATTGGCTTATGAAAAAGATATTAATTGTCTTCTCTTTTTGTTATGGTTATTTTGATCCTATGGTTCTATGTCGCGACATTCCTTAGTGTTGGAGAATTCCATCGTTTACTTATTAAGTTGCACACAGGCTTGGATCTTTCTAACATTAGTGTATGCTACATGTATTATAATTTTGTTTAGTTAATCAAATTTTATCACTATGATGTGGGTCTACCTTTTAGGTGACCCTCGCCATATTCTTGTAGTTGGGTTTTAGGTGTTTGGCTAAACTTGTGTAAGAAGATGGTGTCTCAGACTTCCTTGTTCAGATAGATGGGGAAACAAAGGTGAGGTAGGATTAGGAAGAATGGAACAAGAGGAGGTAGAGGCTTCTCCTTCGTTGTATCCTAAATAAATGAACCTGTGGCAATTTGCACCAGGTTATAGGAAAATGCAAGCTTATACGTTGGTACTCAACCCCACATTTGAGCAAATTTGATTGTCTTGGGAGACAAAGCTTAATCATTGATCGAAAGCGGAGGAAATGCGAGTCAGAGATTTGTGGCTCTCTGCTTTAGATACGCAGGAGCATACCCTTGGTCATTTTCCACTTAGTACAAACAAACAATTCATCTGTATTGTCTCATGAAGAATTTGATGGCTAAGTCCATTGCTGATTTGTGTCAAATCAACTTCAATGGCTAGACATAGTCCTCAGGACATTGAAGGCTATGGTGTTTCACTGAATCTATGATAGAATATAAGCAGGATCAAACAAATCCAAGTCTATGCCTCTTTCGATCGGTTTCTACTATCCAACATATACAACATATATATATAAGGACCCTATAGCAAATTCCTATGAAGATGAATAGTCTTTAAGATGTTAGAAAACTTTTTTGGATCTATATATATGTTTTATATATCGGGATAGTAAAGCATTTTAATTATTTTGATGTGGGTGCACCTTGGTACTTAGACATTTAGACCTATAAGGCCAAGTTTGATAGAACTACATATGATATTTAGATGGCTTATAATGTGTTTTATGACCAGCAGAATCGGTTTCCCGATGGGCGAGGTTAAGGCCCGACAAACGTATTTTATGATTGTAACCTACCTTTTGATTATAGATAAAAATAAGAGTCCCTAAAGCTTTTAAAAAATTACAATATTTGTTCCTATTTAGATTTATTAAATTACTTCCCAAAAATCAATACTTACCTTAAACCCTATACTTATATGACTACAAAATTTCACCTTAGGGTTTAACTCCTCAACTTCACAATTGGGTTTTTCATTTAAATTTTTTAGATTTAATGGATTTATTGTACTTGCACACTATTTTCAGATTATTTGACATGTAAAGTAGGGGGTCAAATTAATGAATTAGTCTGGTGACCCTATTAAACTATCCATTTAAAAAAAAAAAAACGTATGTTTCATGGTGCACTAATGTAATATAGCATGGCAGTGTATACAGTATATACAAAATGCCGGTGTATTATAACCCTTTCAGTTCTATCAATATATTCATCGATACTCGGTGTAATACTGTGCATCGGCAGCACCTCTTCCAAGTAGCATCATTAAGTCATTGCAGTGCATTTATTGCTACCTAATTTCATATCATAATTTAAAATTACTTAAAAAATATATTTTTGGCCCTAACATTGATGAAAAATTAAACTCCTTTGTGTATTTAATAGCTGAAAACTTTACCGTTTTATTCAAATACAATCACCTCTTTATCAGGAGCTCTTTTTGGTTGAAAAATATTTGATTTATGTATAAAATATATTTAATGGTTTGTATTGAATGGTACATGTTGTATATTGATATAAAATTTTAAAGAGGTATTAAATGCTCAAAGCCTAATGTTGAATTATAGCACATCAAAAAAGAGAAAACAATTTCTTTATAAATTCTTTACAAAAAATTAATATGTTTACATTATTCTATAAGTTTGTAACTAATATGTATTTGTTATTATGTATTACATTTAAACACTCAAAATGAAAATTCATTAATATCTTTATAATCTAAGTCTGAGGAGAGCGTAAAACACGATAGAAAAATTGCGAGAAGGATGGATCATGTGAATGAAAAGAAAATTACTATTCAATATATATATATATATATATATATATATATATATATATATACTCTCTCTCTCTCTCTCATATATATATATATTTTTCATTAATAATATACTAAGAATATTAGATAACATGTTTCAAACAATCCATTATTTCATATATGTTTATTACTCTACATGGAACAACAACGAATGAAAAGGTCAACGTCGTTAGAAGAAGAAAAATTATAGTACATAGCAAATGACGATGGGTGGTCCTTAGCTCATGGAGTGGTGTGGAGGTTAATGAAAGGGGGATTTTTGTTTTACAAAACTATGAGGGATCTAGTGTAATGAACGTATAGAGCGTAATTTCTACTTACAATACAAAAATAAATCAATAGATTCAAAGACAGGTAATATCCAACTCAGGGAAGTGTTTCCGAGGAAGCGATGACCAATGAGACATGTCGGACTTGCAATAGAAAAAAACAAAACAACAAAAAAATAATCATTCAAAGTAATATTCCTAATTAAAATTATTTTTTAAATTATATATATTTGTTACTACAAATCATTAATTTATTAATATCAATTTTGTTATATTTAGTTTTCATATATCAATACTAAAGTGATTATTACTTTTTCTAAGATTATTCCCAAAATCCTAATAGTCAACAAAGATTATATGCGAAACATGCTAGTAGGAATGTCAAAAAGTGTACAAAGAGATAGTCGAAGAAATGGACATATATGCATCAGAGGGAGGATCCATCTCAAAAACAATGTTATTCAAATGTATTTAATCATTATTGACTTTGTACATATAGAAAAATAATTTAGCATTAAATATTAATTTTCAAGTATTTTATTGTAGAAAAAAGAAAAACAAAATGGAACTCGTTGAGCACATAAACAGAATGACAAGAATAAAAAGAGTTAGAAACCTATAAATTGAAGTAATTATTCCTTTTCCTTATAACAACTCATTGTTTCATTGTATATTTTAAGTTGTTTTACAACAATCATCATGAATTACTCAAAATTTTGCTAACATAAAAGAAGAGTCATCATAAGAATTGATTGACATTGGGTTAAATATGGGTTGTGTGAAGAGTATATGTTGCCATATCAAAATTAATTGGATTTTGTGAGCATATGTTGTTTAATTCTTTGAGTTTATAATTAATAGAAAAAATATTTATATTAAATCTATAGATTGCATAATGGGGTTTAAAACATATAGAAAAAAGTATGGAGGCGCACCAACGGAGATACTTGTTGCAGCATGATATGGATTTTGAAACCATGTGTACAATTTATGAGTCAATTATTGATATGGTACATTGTTATTGAATTTATTGATGTATATTATTTATTTCAATTTTCATTATTCTCACCAATGTAGATACACTCATTACACTTTATTTTTATGATTGTATATGGAACAAGATCAAGAAAATGAAAAACAATTGATACGATCAGCAAAACGTGCGTCAATAACTCAATTAGCTGATCAGTTTGGTATTATCGTTCAATGAATGAGCCTCTAATGGGACATCGATACCTTTGTTGTATTTTTTGGGAAATAATTATGCAGTGAAAATAAATCATTTTGTTTAAACTAATGGCCCTATGTCTCAATTGAAAGAAAAGGGGTTACCAATAAAATCATTTTATATGACAAAGAGCCTCTTATTGATATATAATAAAATACATTTTAATTATTCATTGTGTTATCCAATGTTATTTTGAAATACTGTGATTAAATATATGGATGATTAAATATTACTCACTAACACATTTGGCCCAATTTGATGGCCAAAATGTCACTCTTGCGACACATAGAGGCGTCCCAAGGAGCGACACTTTTGAGGTGGAGAAAAACTTCATTCTGACCCTGTAATTCCAACACTACTAGTAAATGTCGATGGCGGCTTTATTTCTTCGTTTCTAAGTGGTCGTCACTCTTTACAGCGTTGCGAACTATTCCTCACTCTTACGACGAGTGCCAAAGTTTCATCGCTCTCAGGTGGTTCCATATTTTGTTTCTCTTCTCACATTAGCAAGCATTGTCCTCTTGAAGAATTCATAATTTCGTCGCTCTACGGCGTTACGGGGTATTCATCACTTTTTTCAATGATAGCAGAGTTTGTGCAGCTCTTCGACGAATTCATACGTTAGTCACTCTATTACGCGTTGGTAATCTATCGCAATACAACGGTTACATGTAAGCGCATTTCTGGCTCGGCCTTAAACCAGTCCCACCGAGAACGTGTTTCCTTGGGCTCTCTCACACGACGACATGGTAGAGCCCGCGACCGCATTTCCTCGGACCACCCCTCACGCCACGGCCGACCCGCTCAAACGCATTTCCTTGGCGGCACCCTGCCGCATGACCCGGCTCGATCCGACCCCGTGAATGCATTTCACAGGCACCCTCATGGCAGCCGGCACGAACCAGCGACCCGCTTGAATGCATTTCCTTGGGTGCCCTCCCACAGGCCCGACTTGACCGAACGCGTTTCCTTGGGTGGCCTCCCACTGCTGGCGCCTCGACCCGACCACAGCCTGCGAACGCATTTCCTTGGGCGCCCTCACCCCCAACACAACACGACGACCCAGACGTGTTCCTTGGGTGCCATCCCCACGACCCAGGCTGTTGAAACCTACCCTACTTGCGTTCCCAGCCCAGGCCACCTCCACCCGACCCGGCCCAACACAGCCCGACCAGCTCAGCAACATTTCCTTAGGCACCCTCACATGACCGACCCGACTACGACCCACACCAGACATTTCCACGGGAACCCTCACCACATTTCAGCCTGACCCCAGCTACCGCTTTAGAACACATTTCCTTGGTGCCATCACATGAAGCAGACCAACTGACCCCGAACTTACATTTCCTTAGGTTCCCTCACAAGACCCGACTTGACCCACACAAACGCATTTCCTTGGGTGCCCTCACACGACCAACCCCAATAAGCTAAAACACTGCATTCAGTGCCCTCACAGAACCCTCACATGACCCAACCCACCTAAACGAAAACATCGAAGGTAAACAAAAAATGTGTCGCACGAATTCATGTACAAGGCATGCGGGTGGTCGCAACTTAGCATTTTACATGACGACCACTCACATGACTCAATAGTCGATTCGTTTGCCTAGTAGGCCACCCTAAGGTGGGCCCCCACCTCTACATGAAGGCAGCTTAAAGTCCCGTCCACCCCAAAATACATATGAGTATGTTTATCTGTAAAAATCTTCACCCACGGGAAAGAAAATTCACCAATGGAATTTTAAGTGTGATAGTGAGATTCTGAGACCCGAGAATATGGCTTGATAAACGTGGGAGTTTTGGCAAAACTAATTTCTTTCACGGTAATTCTAATTTCTCAGGATCAAATCACATGTCGATGATTTAAATAGAGGAAGCCACAACCATGAACCCAATATGATCCTTGGGCACCTAGGTACATGACCCAACCCCGACTGGGCCGCCAGATGTGTTTGGGCACCTCACGATCACGATAAGGCAGAGCCCAACCTAAACATGTTTCCTGGGCATATCACACAACATGACCGAGCCAGGCACGACCTACCCAAACGCGTTTCCTTGGGTTTGCCCCTCCACGGCGTGGCCCTCTCTCTTGACCCACCCAAATGTCGAAGGCACGAGGAGAAAACGGAAAAGCGAGTCGCATGAATGTGCCTGAGGCATGGGTGGTATGCCAATTTTGATACGACCTCCATCGCATAATGGAGTGGAGCTCAAACGCATTTCCTATGGCGCCCTCAAACGGTGCGGACCAACCTGCCTAAATGAAGGCACGAGAGGAAAATGGAAAATGGATCGTGATGCCTGAGAACATGGGTGGGCTCCCTAGCTCTTATTTTACATACTGGCCACCCTCACGACCCAGGCTTCTGCCAGCTGACACGCCCCAAACGTGTTTCCCTGCGTCACCCTCCTACATTCAAACCTGACCCTTTCAAACGTGTTTCTGTGTGCCCTCACACGACCAGGTAGAGCCAAACGTGTTTCCTTAGGTTTCCCTCACACGATATGGCCGACCCACGAATGCGTTTCTTTGGGTACCTCGCCTGACAGGCCGGAACCGACCCGGCTTTAACCAGACACATTTCCTTGAGCACCTCCATGACGACCCAACCCAACCTACTCGGTTTGTGTTTCCTCAAGCACCCTCACCTGACGGCCAACGAGCCACAAGCACATTTTCCTAGGCACCCTCACGCCCAGCCTTCTTCCCAGTTCCCAGCCCCAGGCCAGCCAGGCCTGTACTGCCAGTGCCCTCGCCTTCTTGACGACACCAAACACATTTCGTAGGCTTGACTGAACACGACCCAACCGACCCGACCCACGAGACATGTTTCCTTGGTGCCTCCACGCTAGACTTGGAGGCTGAATGCGTTTTCCTGAGCGCCACTGCAACATTACCCAACTTGGCTCAAGCCCTTGAACGTGTTTCCTTGGGTACCCTCACAGCTTGACCAGGCCCAACTTTGGAATGCATTTCCTCGGGCACCCTCCACACTACACGACTGAATCGACTGCCCCAGATCGTTTTCTGGGCGCCCTACACGACATGACCAGGCCAACTCAGCCGCGTGAACGCCTTTCCTTAGGTACCTCATGGCCGACACGACCTGACCACTTGAACATGTTTCCTTGGGCACCCTCACACATTGCAGATACGTCGACTGACTCCTTGAACACATTTTCCTACGCGCCCTCCCCCACTGACCCAACCCAACCCAGCCCTGCCACTAACGCGTTTCTGGGCTGCACCCTCACACGACACGACTCAACTGGCCCACTAAACATGTTTCCTTAGGCGGCTTCACCTGAGAATGACTAGACCCGAACCGACGACCTACTGTTCGTTTTCCTTGAGCACCCTCCATGACCAGACACGACACGGCCAGACTGCGTTCCCAGTTTCCCTCACCCTGGCAGAACTGACCCTAACCTGCAGACCATTTCCTTAGGTGCCCTCACAATGGCACTACAAAATCCAGAGCTACTTCTTAAATGTCAAGAGGCACAGAAGAAACGACAATCAGTCACACGAACGTGCACAAGAGACATGAGCGATCCCCAACCTTATTTAGTACAGCCTCCCTCACACGATATGACTGAGCAGCATTCTTTGCTGGCACCCCTCACACGACACGGCAGGCCACGCCCAAGCCGAGGCACGGGAAAACAAAAATGGATCTTAAAGTAACTGCAAGGCACACATGCGGTCACAGCTTATCATTTGATCTCAACCACCCTCTGACCAAATGCTTTGATGTGTTTTGGGTGACCTCATGACCCAACTTAATGTTAGCAGCGAACATGTGTCCCTGGGTGCCCTCTCATGACCTTGCCCAACCGCCCAACTGCAGCTTGTGGACGTTCGCCTAGGTTCCCTCCACAGCCCTCTGGCAGCATGAGCAATTTCCTTCTGAGGCACCCTCACATGACGACCAGGCCGTACCAGCCTCGCCGAAGCCCCCAAGACCGTTTCCTTGGAAGCACCTCCCCCGACGACACGGCAGAGCCCACTCGAACACGTTTCCTCGAACCTGTAACACAACATGCTAGCCAACCCTTTGGCTTCTCCTTGAATGCGTTTCCTCCAGCCACTACATTGAGAAGCGGCCGACCATTGCCACGACAGACTTTCTGGGTGCCTCACAGAGGCTTAGGCCTCACATGACCCGACCTGGTCAAACAAGTACGGGACTGACTGACCAGGCCTCACAGGAGCCAGCCATGTCCCTCACACAGTTTCACCAACTATTCAGGCATTCCAGCATTTATGTAGTCTCACCGAGCGTTTCATCGCTATTCGGCATTGTTGATTCTTCTCCTTCAAATAAATCTTGAGTATTTTGTATATTTCGACATTGGGAGCGCATTTCGCGCTATTTGAAATTTTAGTATTTTTGATGAGACAACATTGTTCAGAGTGCTTTTTGGCAAGATTAAAAAATTGAGAAAAGTTAGAACTTTGACATATGTCAAAGTTGTTGGAACTAAAGTGTCGGGAAATTGACCATATGTACTACTATAATGAAGAGATTTGAAATCTAATAATATAGCATATTAATCCAAACATCATATATAAATGCATAATCAAATTTTAAATTATACGAAATATTTAAAATCTGATTTTTCAATGAATAAAAGATTTAAAAATTACAATAAGTACCTGATCACATGTCAATGTTTTGAAAAAAAAGAGAGAAAATATCCTACAAAAAAGCTGGTTCATCTGCAACATAAACGTATACGATCGTTATAATATCTTAAAAACTTGCATGACACTATTTTTTTCATGGCCAATGTCTTTTTCACCAGCAACATCAATAAGTGTTTCATTGATATCGTTTCTTGATTAATTAGTGCATTCATTCTTAATGCAGTCGCACCTCATAAAACCTTTACGAACTACAAAATATTATTTCCATCCTAGTACATTTATCATCCAATTCTTTATCACTAGTCCTTTTTATAATATTAGTGCCGGCACATTTATACAAACGATACACATTATGCATGAGTTTAAATAAAGAAGCTGATGCGCTAATAACTCCCCACCCATATGTAGATCTCGTTCCATAAAAAAGAATACCTAGGGCATTTTTATATAACGTCTGAAAATGTAAATTTGCTTTAATGTTCTTTATTCATTCTTGGATTCTTTTAGTTATGTGCGTAGGCATTTCAAGTATAGTTTTGATATGATAGCCCTGAGTATTTTCAATATTTAAGTAAAAAAAAACATCGCTAAGCCTACATTGCCCATATTTTTTAGGTTGTGATGAAGTTTGTTATAATATTAACTAAATATCCACAATGAATGTTTTTTAAAGTATTTTTGACAAATTTTCCAATTTTATAACACTAGCTTCCATTATAACCTCTTAGAAGGTATTTTCCTTGTAGTAAGCCTATAATCCCTTCAAAATCATGAGTGTTAAACTGTCCGCTCAACATCTCTTCATGACATTAGAATATTATATTCCCATATTCAATATGTTAATACATGTATGAATCCTTCGATTAATCATCATAAAGCAAGTATTTAAATACTTTTTCCGATATGAAATTGCAGTGGCGTTGCCATTATGACGTAATTGATTTATGCATGAAATTGAAGCTGCTTTGGCTACAACCTTAGATTGGCCTACATGGTAGTATTTATTCCAACAAATGCCTCAGTATATTCAAGGCCAGATAAAAGTTACTTGAAGGATCCAGCAATACTACTAGATAAAACAAGGACACGAGGCTTCTGCACCTCCACCCACCGTCTCCTTGCAACTTGACAGCTTCCCTATTTCCATAGGATAAAATAGAGAATCAAGAGATGCCCTGAGCCTACCTGATGAACAAGGAGTCTGAGGTCAACACCTCCACCTCGACATCTGAGAAGCAGTGGAGGCACGTCCCTCGACACAAGGGGTGTCAAGGTGAACCTCCACCCTCGGCAACATAAAGAGTCGAGGGTTGACACCTCCACCTACTTCAAAAGAAGCGAATCCCGAGGTCGACACCTCCACCCTCAACTTAACACAAAGGGGAATATCTGGTCGGCACCTCCCCACCCTTGGAAAAGAGGTGTCACAGGTAGTTCCACCAATCCTAGGAATCCATAACACCTGATAAGAACCATGAAATAGAAAGGAATATCTATAACTCACCTTACTAGGAATACAAGAGACAAGAATCCACCCTAATTCATCCGAGAGATCCCAGGATATCGCTATACCACCAACATCACTATATCCCAGAATCTCAAATCTATTTCTCTCACCTAGAGATATTCTTCAAACCTTGCCAATGCTCAATCGAATGACTTATTTCCTTTACAAACCTATAGCAATGTTGAGATTTTATTTTCCTTCAATGATGTGCTCATTTTTTTCCTTCTTCCATTTTTTGGATCTGTGTTTCTTCTCATGGTTCTCTTGTTCCCTTACCTTTTTACAATTTATTGTTCCTCCCCCTCTGCTTTGTTGCAATTGTCTTCTAATACTCCATAACCGTTTCAGAACACCATCCTCCTTAATTACTAAGTATCATTTTTTATTTTGATTGATCATGAGATTTCCCATATAGGCTTACAGCGTCTCTGGTGGTTGACAAAACTGCGGACCTTCTAGTGCATCCCATCCTCTTGTTTAATTTTTTTCTTGTTTCTGCCTTGCAAACTCACTTCTGAGGAAGTATGGACTCTCTCCTCTTTCCCTACCTCATTATTTTATGACCAATATCATTTAATGGCACCTCTACTAGCCCTACACAATTTTGTAAGAAACAATCAATTTTTCATTCCAAATCTAACCATTCTTCTTTATCAAACTTTGGAATCTATGTTCCCTATAAACCTATTTCTTTCAAACGATTACTCATTACAATTTTACAATGAGGGAGTATTACCCAAGATTTTCATAAGCCCCTTCCTACAGAACATGCAGTATAGTGTTATATAAATGAAACAAAAACCGAGATCATGATTTAAAACCAACTGTGATGTGACATTATATACATATGTTACTACCAATATAAGATTCTTACATTTTCTTCAACAGGTAAAGGATAAGGCTTCTTGCATAATTAACCATTTGCTGTAGCTTCTGTTAAAAGTTCCTCCACTACACTTTGACATGCTTGATTTTATTAATTCTAGAATGTGAGTTGTATTTGATTAGTTCAAATAATTTATGGTTATAACTCCCTCTGTTGCAATTCTAACATAAACCAATCAATTACATGATTAATATGATATGCATATCTCTTAAGAAAATAAAGTTGGAAAATATCATGAACTTTTATCGATGGTATCCAAGGAATTTCTAATCTTTTAAACACTTAAAATGTCCTACAAAATATGGTGTCAACTTGGCACATAAGCCCAAGTTTTTGAGAAATACTCTTGGGTCTAAATTAGATAAACATGTTCCTCACCTTAAACTCCTTGGCAAATCTATGTTGTTAAACCATATTCTTTATAGCCTATGCCACTTTTAAATTTTTGTTTAATGGTTGAATTTACTATTATTGTATTAAGCACATCAGGACAAATTAGTACCTATAATTTCACTCCCATCATAGTGTTGCTACTCTGCCATAAAGAGATTCAAATGGGATCACTTTTGTAGTGATTCTGGTATCCCATTATTGTATGAAAATTCTACAAAGTGAAGATATTATTCCTACTTCCTCAAACAATTAATACAGCACATCCTTAACACATCTTCAGGAATCTATTTGTCCTTTTGTTTGTGCAGTCTATGGATAGTAAGTCATGCTAAAATCCTACTGTTCACAATGATATGAATCATTCTTTAAAAACCTTGAAGTAAATTTGGCATCTCTATCTGAGATGATCTTCTTAGGAGCTCCATGCAATCTCGATATCCTTATAAAAAATTTAGCCACATCACTTGTCGAATTAGTAGACTTAACAACCACAAAGTGAGCCAATTTCTCAATTTGTCTGACCTTGACCATATTTGCATCATGTTTCTTGAATTTTTGGCGAGACCTATATTGAAGTCCATGAAAGGTACTTCCCACTTCATTCTAAATGACATAAGCTAATAGACCAACTTGGTGCTTGCACTAAACCTTCACTTCTTTGGCCCTCCCATACATTTGGAGATGAAATCAAGCAACTTATATTTTCAAATTAGGAAAATAAATAAAATTTATTGATTATTGTAAGTATTTTTATATCTTGGATGAAAAATATGGAATTGCATGAAAATATTTTAATATCATCTTCTTTAGATGTAGTCTCCCCACTAAATAAACTTTTCTAAGTATACTTTCTTTGCAATTTTGACATTGGGAGATGATTTTGATGATTGGAGACTTAGAAAAAGTGGGTTGAGTAGACCTCAATTGATTACTAGATTCTAGGAGGCCATACACGACTAGAAACTAAGCATCGGGTTTCTAGTGGAATATGAGGGGCCACAGGGGTGATATTTCAAATCACCTAGAATTCAACGAGGAAGGAGGAGAGAGAAAAAGGAGGTGTGATTTGGTGGAAGTTGAGGCGCGAGAGAGAGGATAAAAACTTATAAATATCACATGAGTCCTTCATTTTGTGTTTTTCTCTATCTAAAAATCAAACTCTCTTGAGGTGGTGATCTAAGAGGAAGTGTTTCTTAGCACAGAATTTCAAGTGGAAATTTCACCCTCATTTGGGCACGGAAGAGATACGTGGTACATATTTTCGAGAAACATGAGTAGGTTAGAGGATCTGGGCTTTTGGAGATATTTTCCATTAGATGGCTAAGTTTAGTGTATTTTGTTGGGTTGAGAGTGAAGTGATCTCTGGGCCAATTTATCCATTTTGTTGTGTGTGGAGTCCTTTGGAATGTGGCTATGCGGGTGTTGTAGGAGCGAGGATTTGGAGGAGTTAGGAGGCCCAGAAATCATGCATTTTCAGAGGATCTTTGGAGATTTGGAAGGAATTTAGGTGGTATATTTTGAGGATTTAGATAAGTGTATCTATAGTGCACAAAGCACACTAGAGAGAGGAATTCACACTTATTGGGGGATTTTAGTTCGGTCGAAATCAACCTAAACCATTTCTATAATTTTTTGGGTTTCTTTGAGAGGATTCAGAGTTATTTTTGCATAATTTTCTAAGCATTCCTTGAGAAAAAATCTAGTTTCATTTCCAGCAAATAATTGGAAGAAATTCTAAGGTAGTGTCATGATTTTGTGAGTCATTATCAACATACGGGTCATCATAATTTTATTTGCATTTTGCATAGCTTGCATGAGAATACCTAGGTTTATTTGTTCTCACTCTTTTGTACCTAGTTTCCATTCCTTATTAATAAATTCTCTATATTTATTTCCTAATTTATTTGGTTTACTAATTGCTTTTTCTGGATGGTTGAAAATTGTATTGTTGTAGCATAGTTCATGTTCATGATATTTCTTGTTATTTCATGGTTAGAATAATATAAGTGAAGTATCAAATATGTTCTTAGATAGTTGTGGGAACAAGGCGAGGTGATTCCCATAGAATTTAAAAGGAATAGTATTTCATAGAGGCAAAAGAACGTGAGAAGAGGACGAGTTAGAGAAGAAGATTCGACCATTTTTTAGATACTAAAAGCAGGCACGTTAAGGAGTGTGAAGCTTGGGATAGAAGTAGAGATGGAGAACCGGAGAAAAATGAAAAACTAGACAAGATGGTCAAGGACATGCTATACAAGAGTTGATGAGGAAAAGCAATATAATAGGTGTGCTAATTGTGGGATTGCAAATGAAGAAAACCATGAGTGGAAATCCCACGATGAAGAAGTTGGTTCATGGAGAGGATAATGACGTCACACACATGCATGCATAAACTAACGACACAACGGTTGCACATATGTCAATATAGTGTCTACCATACCTCTGTTTCTAGATGAGTCGAGAGGGAGAGAGAGTCATATATCTTGCTTATTCTTAGGTTCCTTCTCTAATGGGATTGATGAGTACGGTAATTGAAACATAGGATCAAGAGGATTTGTCTTTTTTAGTAGTTTTCTATTTGAGAGAAAAGCATAGAGTTGGAAGCTAGATCATCATCTGGGCAAGATGTGAAGAAAAACGAGGATGTAAAAGCTAGCAAGGGGAAGGTCCACCTCCCTAATTTTGATGGGTTGGTTCAGTTTATAGGGAATGGATACAAAACTTAGACGCTTACCTCCCATCTCCCAACCCCATGTGAAATATATGTGATTATATTTTCCGGTTACCTATGTGGAGATCTGCATGATGGTGACATGATGCAAAAACAGATTGATTTACCTCGGACCACACCACCTCCTCTGCATTCTCTAGGAGGTTATTAGGGTTTATCAAGAAGGATACATGGGTCCCCACTTTGGAGTTATCTAACCTAAATATCTTCAGAAGTGCAAGACATATATGTGGAGAGTTTCAGATATTATTTCATGTGGTTTAATATTTTAAGAGAGGCTGATATCCTGCCTTTAATGAGGTTCTCAATTATTCCATGTGAGATCAGTGAGAGGTTCCTCAAACTCATGTTTACAGATGCCATCAAGCCAGACCAAGTAAATATGGTGAAATCACTGTCTTGACATAGCACCTCCCCTGGGTCAACTTTCACGAGAGGGGTAGAGACGTGAGACTTTCATAGAAGATTACGAGGTGAGGATAGCTTGATGGAAGAAGACCATAGAGACCTCAGGAGGAAGATTTTTGCATATGGGATGTTGTTTTCTAAATATGATTGCCATGGATTATTATCAATAGGTTTTACCTGTCAAATGTGATATAACAAGTTGATGGAAGCGATGAGAGAGAGAACGTTGAGCCATGATTAGAGAAGGAGGCCTACCTTTAGGTTCTATAGGAAGTGTATTTACTTGATCCTTAGAATTTGCGTACTTGAAGCTTTCTGGATAAAGCCTCCTTAGAGTTACCGCATTTTGCAGATCTCATCAACATATTGCTAATTTATGTGTTAAATGCCATGCAGATAGTTTTGCCTAGTAGAAATTTACTTTCTATCATGAAATAATAATGAAACCTTTATTAGTTGTTTATGAGATATACAGAGAAACCCAGAAACTAATAAACAAATCTATATTTTTGTAGCTATAGGAGATATTAATTCAACATCAATTTATTATTATTACGATTATATTATTAGAACAAGGAGTGAATAAATGATATTATTATTTAATGATTATTTTCTAAGGAATAAGTTATTTAAACACCTTATTTAAATAATATTCCTAAGTTAAATTAAACTAAATCATTTAATAAATAATTAAACTAAATAAATTATTTACTTTAGTTATCTCTTACTTTCATAAAAATAATAAATAAATCATTTATTTATTTTGTTATTTATAAATAGAGATTTGACTAAATTAAAATCCTTTCCCTCAACAAATATAATAAATATTATAAAGATTGGTTCACAATTTGGTTAATAATATTTATTCATGCACCAGTTACAAACTACTAATATTTTTATTATAAATAGAGAAGGTTTTTACTGTTCAATCTCACTTTTTCATTACTGAGATCTCACGGATCTTTATTCTTGAATTATGACTTTGAACGATATAAATTATCATACTGTTTCCTATATTTTTCTTTGCGAATATGGAGTTACTTTACTGTGTGCTTATCTGGTTTTCCACACACCAACAGAAAAAATTGCGAATCTAAACGATTGAGACTTTCAAGAACCCATTCCATTAAGGAGAACTGGTAACATATCTTGTTTTCTCTAGGTGTCATTAATATAAATTGCTGCTTCAATTGTCCCCATCTACTTAGTTGCAGAGAAAAATT
Source organism: Pinus albicaulis (assembly GCA_034641835.2). Classification (NCBI taxonomy): domain Eukaryota; kingdom Viridiplantae; phylum Streptophyta; class Pinopsida; order Pinales; family Pinaceae; genus Pinus; species Pinus albicaulis. The sequence continues at coordinate 952,140,557 of CM076578.1, forward strand.
TTATTTTACTTGCTATTTGTCTGTTTTTAACCGCAGATCTGATCTTTGAGTGTATATCAATGAATATCTTTTTCAGATACGAGAATATTAGCAACCATATTTTGATATTAAGACCTGATTCTCTGTGTGAATCTTTTATTACACTTAAATAGATTCTGTTTTGTTTAGAAGGAAAAATGTTCATTGTTAGTGGATAGGCCAGATTACAAATTTATTGATGATTAATTTGATGAAGATACCATATTCTCTTTTCCAAGGTTTCTCAGTACTATTAAAAGGGCAGATCTATAGTCTTAGGTACATCTGATTATTATGGGAATATGAGAAAATATTGAGTCAGATATTTCTCTTTGTAGTAAACATGTTGAATACAATGTTGGTGATGGTGACGATAGTTGTGTTCTCTTGACATGTCTTTAAGTCTAGGGGCATTGAAGATGAAAGTTAGCAAGAGGCAGATAGAAGTTGGTGTGTTGAAGATTCTTGCAATAATATCCACCATGAACAATGTGACACAATAACTAAGATGGAGATGACTTGCTACTTTGAGGAGATATATATAAGAAATTTAGGCTGATATTGAAGGTGAGGACCAAGGTGGTATTTACTGGACATCTGCTGTTGGAAGGCACCCCAGGGAAATATTTGGGAACATTCACATGGGTGGTATACACTAGATCACTTAGGTTTGAGAACATGATTGAGTTCCAGGAGGAAAATATAGAGGTATTCTGCTCCTATGAGCTGTTCTGACTTAATACAATAGAGCTGAAGATTCTATGTGAGATGTTGATTCCAGACACATTAAGGCAGAGTTCAAGTTCTTCATTCTAACAATTTGAGGGAAGAAGAAGAATGGGGGAGTTTTCATATGTATGAAAGAATTACTTGTGTTGAAAAGAGGAAGTTGAAGAACAAATATACATTCTCACATTGGTGATTTGATGGATATTCAGAGCATGTCTTCTTAGATGCGTTTTACACCAACAAGGTGCTCATCCTTATTTGTGAAAGAACCATCACAAAGGCAAGATTTGATTTACTAAGAGAATTTTGAGTTCTTAGATTCTGCCTTTGCAGATTAAACCAGTTAACTCAACTATTTCAGATATTACATGGAAACATGAGCTTCCCACAATAAATTGCACATGTATGTTTAGGTCATGTGATGACATATTAGTTTATAGTAGGACTTAGGAGGAGTATATTCTGCATAGATAAAGTGTTTACATCACAGGCAAGCCAGAATTGCATGCAAAGTGTCAAATGAAATTTTAGGACATGAAGATGTTATGTCTAAATATGTGGCCAGTGAGGATAGGTGTACATCATGAAAGTGAGATGTTAGGGTTGGCCTAAAAACTGAAACTTGTTAAGAAGTTGAGGGTTCTGAGAGTAATATAACTACTATGGAAGTTCATGAAGAAGTTATATCATTTCTACCCTAACCTCATGAAGAAGTATTCTGATGATCAGATGTGGAAGGCCATTTGGGTTCTCGAGGGGGAGTGATGAAAGTTTTCCAATGGTGAATTTAAAGCTTTTTTTGCCTTTTTTTGCAGTGTTGTATCTGGGGTCGTCAGGTTTTGTTTGATGTGAGGAGGATATCTTCTGCTGAGCTAAAACATTTAGTATGATGATAGGTTCTTCTGCTGGCAAAGAGATGTTGTCCTAACCACCTGCCTTTTGGGCAGAATGAAATATAGGTGGGAAATGAGTGATGCTGCTTTAGTCACAATAGTGTCAATTTTCTTGAGCAAGGGAGCTTATAGAGATACTGCTGGTATTCTTAATAGAAGGCTGTGAAATTGGAATTGGTGCTCACCAAGGAGAGCCCTCGTGTGAACAGAAAACAAACTATAAGAGGCGCATGCTCTCCTGTGGACCTCCACCTAAGTTGGAGAGGCGCATTGTTGAGGTGAAGTACTCCAGAATCAATAAAGCATATGAGATATTGGATAACGCACAGAGATGATCAATGGGGTGATCATGTCAAGATGGGATACACGGTGGTAGGATCTTTTGCCTGGGGAAGAATATAAATACACTTTGTCTCAGGACCACTAACAGCAGAACATCAAGGGATTGCAAGAAATTTGCAAATTCATCAGTTCACTGTTTTGCAGGTTAACCATAGGAAGATGTCTTTAGAAGCATATTTCAAAGTGCAATACTGCCATAGAAGGCGCTGGAGCTTTCCACGTCCAACGGTTGCTCAACCTCTACAATGTTTCGGTTTATGCGCAGCTCCATGATCTGTTGAGAATGCATCAAAGATGATGGGCTGGTGATAGTCTCTTACTAGTTGACTAGATGTTGTAATGGTCCTACAGCGAATCTATTTTAATTATTATTGCGAATACTGTGAACATCGTTGAAGTTGATTTATAATTCTACAGACGTTGATATTAAGTAAAAATCTGATGAAGTTTCGTACTTTGAATTAGAGAAGGTGAAGCTATTTGACACCTCTCCTAAAAATGAAGTCAAATCATATTTACACCTTAATATTGTTGGTTCTAAGCAGCGGTTTATATGAACTTGATTTGTCCTGGATGTTTGTGCAAATAGAAGAAGTAGTTTTCTTATGCAGATGTGAACTCATAATGATTTGACTTAGACAGACTTGATGGCGAAGTTTGGAGAGTTAATGAGGCTGAGATAGTGATTGTGTTGTTGTTGCTGGTTGAGGCAATTCTGAGGATTACGATTAACAACAAGTAATTAAAGTATAATTAGGTAATTCAATATTTAATTCATTAATTAGTAACTCATTATTCACTCAAACATAGCTCACATTGCATAAAATTGATTAGGTGAGCCAGTGAAAGTGTAGATGAAAAATTACGAAGTTAACTATCAGTAGAAACCTTCAGTTCACATGATTTTACCACACTTGGAAGGATTTTCCCATGAAAATTGAACAGCCAAAGGAAATTCAAACCTTGGGTTCTCCCTTACCGTTGTAACTGGATTAGCAATAAAGCAGACAATTAGCATTGAGTTTGGGCAAGTAACTGTTCAAAAAGCGGAGCTGGGTGTATTGTAACTTCTGCTAAATGCAGTACTGTGAGAGTATTATCTTGAGTTGTTACCATGGTTATCATTATAATATACCTTGTTGTGGGGTTTCAGCTATAAGCTTTCCATATTATCTTGTCATTAAATGTGTATAGTATAGATGATGATATAATGATTTCTTTCATGTTTGATGATCTCTGGTGGAAAATTGTGTTCACATATAAAATTTCATTAATATAGCAATCCAGGATAGTCTGGAGCAGATGATGAGCCAGTGTTGTTTCACATGGTACAGACTATTGAGCAGAAATTCAGTCATCAGGTAATTGCAAACTTCTTTACACAGTAGACGAAGAGTCTGCATGTGACAAGTACCTGGATTAAACCTCTTTCTTTGGAAAGTGAAAAGTCCAAGTAATGCCCCTTGCGGTCAATCTCTGTGCTAGAAAATAATTTTGTTCTCCACCTAAAATCTCTGGTTGAAACTTAGAAATTTGAATTAAAACACGGAGTTTTTCTTGGGCAGAGTGTTGTCTTTCGTGGTTTTGCATTAATATGCTCTTGAAAGCGATTAATTATGTGCATGGAAGGATCGTGAGCAATGTTAAGAGAATAATGGAGATGCAGAAAGAGTTGTTGGGCCATGGTTCATCCAGCCAAATCAGTGGTAAATACATGAGAAAAAATATGAAAGTGCAGAGGATCTGTTGCCAGGAAAAATGAGGATCTGTGTACTTATCAAACCACCTTTGTGGAAGAGCTACTCCCATAGCTAATGTAGAGGAAAGCTTTTGGCAGATCTATTTCAGTAGACGACCAAGGAAGGCAGGCGCTCAAAAATAGCTCGAGAACCATCAAGATGAGGGAAGGACGAAAGTATGGCAAAATACCTAAGACCACCTGATTGTAGAGATGCTGAATGGAAGTGTGGGGGTAAGCCTACAAGAAGATGAGACCATATTAAACAGCTCTCTTGGTCTTGAAGACTTGGAAATCTGTATATCAAGATCAGTGTAAATGGTCGGGAGAAAACCTGCCAGGAGGATGGGGACGCCTTTGAGCGGATCTCATGCGAGAGAGAGATCAAGAAGTTCTGAGATGGATCTTTTTATAAAAGGAGCTAATGAAGAAAATTAAACTTTGGACACAAAAGAAAGAAGGAAAAAGTGAGAAAGGCACTCTCTATTCTAAGGTGCAGGGCAGCAGTCATCAGAAAAATTAAGAGTGTTTTCTTTTATAGTCACGGACATTATTACAATTTCCAAAGAAGAAGAAAGACAGGCAGGAAGATGCAAATGGAGAAGCTTTGGCTTCCAAATTCAAACTTGGTTTCCTTGATGTATGCTTGGTTCCAGTCATGGTTGGGATGGTGTGGTTCTTGGACAGCATTAAAATGTTCTTTGACAGAGATCGAGATTGTTCTCAAATCAGGAGGACAAAGATTTGGGTCATGCACATGAGATGGGATGATCGTAAATCAAGGTGGCAGTATCATTTTCCATATAGAGGGAGTTGGTAAACCCTTTGTATTAAGGGATGTCATGCATGTACACGGATTGAAGAAGAACCTAATTTGATGATGTTGGGAATCAAGGGTATGATGAGTGATGAAAAAGCATTCTGGTGAGCTCTGGAGGAAGCCAGGAAAATGAGGTCCGGACAAGAGCCTTTATCAGATACAGGTAGAATATGGTTGCAGAAACAGCATACAAAGAGCGGGAGAAGTGGTGAACTTAGATCGATGAGCGTGGCTGCAGCAGAATTGTTGCCACCCTCAGCTTTGAAGTCCACGTGTTCTCACAGAATTCACAAGGCACTCATGAACAAGATTAGATGAGGTATGATAAGAAGTATCAACGACACACCTACGATAAATATACAGTGTTGCAGTGTGAAGGATTCACATTAACATTTGCCTGGATGCTTGTGTAACCCACCACCTTATTCTTATGATCTTGCATTGATGAATTCTCTGGAAGTGCAGATATTCTGTCCAGAAAAAGCGATGCATTCAGCGATTAATGGAGTTTAACCTTCCGTAGAAGAATTAGGGAAGAGGTGATTGCTCTGGAGTGATAATGGTGGTGAATTCATCTGTTGATTGAAGGGATTCTGGCTCTTAAAAGGAAGTTGGAAGGCTGCTTTATTAATGAGCCAGGTGTGCAGTGAAGCAAAGCGATGTTGAGTCTTCACCCAAAATGATGTTTATAATCAGAGCCTACCCCTTCACTTGTGGATGACTATCTCAACCTAGGTGCTATATCATAGAGCTCATGTCCTGCAGTTCACCAGCATGGCTCACCACAGGAGGAGAGCTTGATACGGCAAGAGGCTTTGATATTTCCTTTGGATTTTTGGTTCTCGTCTACATGCATGTGTGACGAAGGATGCGAGAAGGAAGATGGATCAATGAGGTTGAATATTATAGGAGTACTGCGATACACCTCACAACTAGGGTGTATTTATCAGACGATCGAAGAGCGTTGTGCGACGGGATTTAAAATTTCGGGAGGAGAAAGCCATGCGATGTTCAGCTTGAGAGGGAGCTACACTTGCATGCGAGATGAGGAAGAGCTGTTAGTTCCTAAGGAGGAGCTTACGCAGATGTGGATATTCACAAGAGGAGGTTCAAAGAGGTGGAAAGAAACACGAGAGCGGCGCCAACCAACGGAAGGCGCATGCGCACTACAGAAGCTTGTGACGGCCCAGCTACAATCAGGAAAAGTTGAGACCACCTAAAAACACGGTACAGACGATAGATCACTTAGGATCGGTACAGATACATGGCTCTTGTGAGTCGTGTGTTGTGACGGAGCCATCCTCTTTGAGGAAGGCGCTGGAGGAACCCGCATGGGTTGATGCCATGATCGAAAGAATATGGTGACTCATTGAAGAAACAGTCTGGAGATGTCCCAAGGCGGTGGGAAAATCGGAGTGGTGGGTTCGCGATGGATCTACAAAGTGACGGGCGGTGACAGGTATGGAAGTACAGCGAGATTTTATGGCCCGTGGCTGCGGATCGGATCGTGGGAGACTTTTGCACAGTAGCAGGTACTCTTCCATGTGGGCAGTCTCTCTCGGCCACTGGATGGGGTGGCACATTCATCGGATGGATGTGAAAGGCTGGTCCTCAAAGTTATTGAGGAGGAGGAGTGTACATAGAAGCATTTGAAGGTTTGAGATCTTCGTGATGAGTCGCATGTGTCTTTATTCAAAGTACTGTACGGGCTGAAGCAAGCACCTCGTGCTTGATACACCTAGATAAAACTGACTACTTCAGGGCTTGGATTCTCCAGAGTGAGTGGATCAACCTATTCAGTTATTGGTGGAGGAAGGCTGTGATCCATATTCTCTTGGAGCTAATCCCAGTTGTTGGCGATGAGCGGTTAGTACTTTCATGCAAGGAGAGGATCTTACCACGAGTTTGAGATGAAGGACTTGGGCATCCTTCATTATTTCACGGGATTGGAAGTTTGTGGCGTGGAGAATTGTTTCAGGCAAGTATAACAGAGGTCTGAGGAGGATTCTTCTGTAAATTTCTGGCTTGTTAACACTCCTCTTCCTGGTGGTTGGAGGAAGGAGGATGCTACTTCAGCGGAGGTAGTGGATCACATACAATATCATGAGTTAATTGGAATCACCTGTATCACGATCAATACACGACCCGATATGCTATGCAGTTAACAGCTTTATGACTATGGTTAAGCCTACCAAGCTCTTTGGAAGAACGACGACCTGTCGTATATCGAGCACATCGGGATATGGTTCATGAGTACGAGACGGGAGGATCGGTTGAACCAACGTGGCTTCATAGATTGGTATCATCATATCGAGATTGTGTTCGACGGAGAATCATGATGCTTTCATATGTTCCCACGGAGATCAGGGTCTGCTGTCTGATGAGCGCTCACCGGGGAGCAAGTTCGAATTCCACAAAAGCGGGATAGGGATTACGAGATAATCCATATCTTCACGTAGCTTTGAGAGAATCTTTGAGAATGGTGATCGTGATAGAACAGGTGAAATGAAGTCGCCTTCACCAGTGGGCCCTTGACGAATTAAGTAGCAAGTCTATTTTTAGAACTAATGTTTATTTTTAGACATATATGGGCATGTTTCGAGTTCAGGTTTGAGATTCTTGGAGCTTGTGGTCATGTTGGTAAAAATAGATGAGACTCTATTTTTAGGTTGAAAAGGTGAAAGCTATTTTTAGGCCCTTTCTCTAAAAAATAGGGAAGTCAAGCTATTATTTACCCTTATGTACGGACTCAACCGACGGTTTACTCTCTTGGAGCACTTGGTTGAGCTACGGATGTGGCATGCAGCACCAAAAGAAATACGCTTTTCTTATGGGGTATTGAGCTCATGCATGGTTGACTTCAGTTAGGACTTAGAGTGGCGAAAGTTGGAGAAGTTAATAGAGCCAGATAATAGAGTTGTATTCTTGTTTATTTTAGTTGAACTAGTTGAGATTAGTCTAACTAGCTAATCAATTAGTATGAGTGGAGTGAATTAAATATTATTTAATTTATTAATTATTAACTCATTATTCAGCTCAAAAGTTTTATCAGTTCACTAGGTGCATAGTGATTCAGTGGAAATTGATGAAAGAGAGTAGATGAAGAGAGTGGAGTTAGCTATCGGTGGCGACATGGTTAATACATAAATTTACACTGGAGGATTTTTCCATGACAATTGTGCAGTGATAGAGTTTAGACCTTGGATCTCTATATAGGCAGGAGGGCTTTGGATTTAGCAGTAGAGGCAAGGCAATTTGCTGGCGATTTGAACCGATGCTGTTCAGCCAGGCTAAATTGTTTGTAACTTCATGAGAAAGTATTGGTACTTGTGAAGTATTATCTTGAGTTGTTACATGATTTCTCACATTATAATATACACAATAGCTGTTAAGTTCAGCTATAGGCTTTCCCCATACATGTTTGTGTTAATGTGTATGATGAATTGATGTGTTGTTATCAGCTTGATTTTATTTCCGCATATGTTTGATGATCTGAGTGGAAGAGATTATGTGTTGCATATAAATTAGTGTAATGAGTCGGGATAGTCTCGGTGGATAATTAATTATTATTCAGCAAATTTCTACACGATTCAAAGGGTGTGATTACATCTATGTGGTGGTGGAAGAAGTGACTAAATTTTCCCACTTTTTTCACTATTCTATCCAAGTTCTATAACTCTGGTGGCCTAATTATGCTGAGGTTTTTAGGTTGCATGGCCTTCCTAATACATCATTAGTGACAAAGATAGAAGATTCATGGGGGCTTCTAGCGAGGATATTTTCCATTGGTGGGGACCGAGCTCACACCCAACACTAGTTACCATCCTCAAATCGATGGTCGGATAAATAGTAAAAAGTGGTTGGAGGGCTACATGAGGAACCATGTGAAGAGGGGTAGAAACCCATGTGGAACGGAAGTGGCTACATATTGGGAGTAATTCTACAACAATACCTACCATATGTCCATTGATATATCACATTTCATGCTCTCTATGGTTATGATGCTTTGTCTTTGGCCATGCTTTTTGGAGACTGCTCCAGACCACGGGGGCCAAATATTGGATACGGGAGAACCATGATATCCTTAGGGCTCTCAAGGATAACTTTACATACTACTCAAAACGCAAAATATGTATGTATATAAACTGTAGAGTTAGAGGCTGTATTTTAGAGTTTAGGACAGTCCTTCTTGCTACCTCAGCCAGTACGGGTTGTGATGCTCAAGAAGAAGGGGGTTGAGAAGCATGCCTCATCTCTATGGGTAATACGGGGTGGTCTAGAGGTAGTGTACAAGTTGGAGCTTCCACTCGCAGAGAAAAGTGCACAATTTTTTCCATGTGTTGTGCTTGAAAAAATGCCTTGGACTAACGAGGCTATAGGTGCTACAAAATTATTTCCATTGGATGATGAGGGGCCTCATCTTCGTTCAAAGGATATTCTTCGAGGAGTGAAGAGGAGCTCGAAATATAGTCATTGGGGAGTTTCATACGAGAAGGAAGTTGCCAAAGGAGGATGCCACATAGGAGGGTGAACGAGGTGTTACAAAATCCAGCATTGTAGTTGCTTGAGGGCAAAGCAATTTTTGGTGGGGAGGGACTATGAAATCCCCACTAAACAAAATTTTCTAAGTATACTTCAAAATTTTTAATTTTTGTATTAGGAGATGATTTTGATGATTGGAGACTTGGAAAAAGTGGGTTGAATATACCCCAAATGATTTTTGATAACTAAGGAGATATACACATTAGGAATAGGGGGGAAAATCAATTTTTAAGTAGAATCTAGAGGACATAAAAGAGGCAAATCGAATCACCCTGAACCAATTCACTAGAGGAAGGAGGAGAGAGAAAAATGAGGTGCAAGTTGGTGAATGTTGGGGCCCTTAAAGGGAGAAGGGATCAATACTTATAATTATCACACAGAGCCATCATTTGGGATATTTTCTATCTTATCTTATAAGTTGAACTCTCTTGGATTTATTGAGTAAAAGAAGAGAAGTGTTCATAGCCTGAGAATTCCAAGTGAAAATTCCACCCTCATCTTGAAGAACTTCAAGTGTATCTATTAGTTAATTTGGGAGTCCAATTCAGGGCTGGCCTTGAGCTTATTGTAGGACACTTTCTCAGCTATGCGCAGTTCCTTGGCCTTGAGAAGGAATATGTGGTACATATTTTGGAGGAGAAATAATTAGGTTAGAAGATTTTTTATTTTGGAGGAAGTTTTGCCTTAGTTATTTGGGTTGGTATCATTTTACGGGGATGAGAGTGAGGTGATCTTCTAGGAAAAATATTTTCCAATCAATAGTAAGACTGCGGAGTGTGACTACATGGGTGTTGGAGGAAGAAAATGTTGGAGATAGGATAAATCAGAAATTTGGAAGGAAACATAAAGGCTTGGGAGGCATTTCAATAGTGTATTTAGTTGTTCCAATTTCAATAGTATTGTATTCCCATATATAGAATTTTCACTTCTGTATTTAGTTCATCCAAATCATCTAATATATATTTTTTGTGGGTTGTTGAAGGCAATTCTAGATCTATTTTTGCATAAATTTCCCCAGCAAACCATCGGGAAGAAATCTAGTTTCATTTCTAGCATTAGTTGGCATAAATTATGGGCAGTGTGCATATTTTGTAGGAGTGTTATCATCATATGGTATAATAATACTTCTACTTGATCTTTTCATAGCTTGCATGAAGCGAAGCCATATTCCTTTGTTCTCACTCTATTATACCTAGTTTCCATTAATATTAATAAAATCGCTCAACTTTCTACTGGTTATTTGGTTTTTATTGATTGTATAGCATCATGGTTAATTTTATTGTTGTAGCTTAGAACATAATTTCTTGATATTATATATTTCATAGTTGGAATATTACATGAATTATACCATTTGGCACATTGGTTCTATTCTTGAACCTAATTAATCAATTTCAAGAGACAACATTCATTATCTCCATCTGATTTTTGTTTGAATTTCATATATTGATGTTTTCTATGTTTTTTCCCCGCATTTTTTAATCTTTTATTCAAGTTTAGATTCCATAAGAATGTATGGATATTTACCTAACACATTTTCACTCTCCTCTTAGATGCTAATTTTTAAATAGTTCAGCCCGTCATTTTTCTGATTATTCTGAGATTGATTTTATCTTGATATTTTTATCATAAAACAATTACATGAGAACTTCAACAATAAAAAATATGTATGATGAATCATGGAGAAAACAACCACAGAAAATCATCTTCCCTTAAGAAAACCTTGAGGAGAAAAACCCATCAAGCCCCATTTTCAAAGCAAATTCAATTCAACATAGATACATATTAATCGATAACTAGGTCAAACCTAGTCCATACTCTAGTCAATTCATCGCCCCTAAAATGGAATAGGTCTTCTACCTTTCTCAAAATTAGTTTTTTCACCATTTGCTCTTCTCTACTTCCAAAATTCCGAACTTCTCATGGAGTTTGTCTCAGAGCTTTGATGCTCAGATATCCTTCACCCAGCCCTCAAAATACTCCTTAGCTAACCTCATAATAACCCTTTTTTTGCTCAGAATATACTTTTACTTCTTCCTCCACCAGCAGCCTTCTTGCTTCACCTCCAAAATCAGTGCATTAAAAATGCAATCTAAGTGTATTGCTCAAATGTGGAGGAATGAAGGCATTGATATATCCTTCCACTGGATGATCATTATTATATTTATTTGGAGCAGAACCTAAACTTTTTAAAGGGGATAAACTTGACTAGGAGGAGGCTAACCCAAACATTTAGGAGAGCCATAATTTATCTTTTAAAAAACTCAATTTTCTCTTGCACAATAGATATGAATAACATCATTTAATCATATTTTAATTCAAACATGAAGGAACATGAATTACAATTTCTCGAGAAACAAAATAATTATGAAGACTAAACATAGTTACAAAATTCAACACTCCTCTTTTACTAGGAGAGTATTACAATAAGTATCTATGTTTCTCATGTTGACATATTTTCTCCTATGAAAAGTTATAACAAATAAATATATTGCCAAATATATATACATAATGTAAATCAACATCTCTAACTTTGTTATCATCATCAATATCGACATCAACCAATTACCATAATCTATTCAACAACTCGACACATGATAAATCAACAAAAGCATATATAATCATCAACATCCCCACTATTTCCATATTCTAGCCGATGCACAATCATGAATCCTCATCATCTACTAATCACCATAATCTAGACTCAACGACACATGGTATGCATAATATTTTGGTTCATCATCTTCAGTCAATCCTCATTCGTGTTGGAACCCTCCAGAGACACTTTCTTAGAAGTAATTTGGTGTAATATTCCAACTAGGAAATAATAGTGAAATCAAGAACATGCAACTAAGCTACAAAAAACTTAAAATTTAAACGTACGCCTGATCGGTAACTCAATAAACTAGGTAAGGAAATTCAACCATTTATTGTACACGATCAAGTACCAATATAACAAGAGAGATGGAACGCAGGTTGCTACTGCAGTTATTTAAAAACCAAAGGTGAAATGATATAAAGTCCAATTTATAATCTCTATCAAATATGTGCAATTCCCGGAAATATTTATTGTTTATGATGGATAAGAACTAGAATTTATGCCCTCAAAGCTAACAAATTCTATAAAATTAACCCAAATCTCCTCGGACCAAACCTAAAAGACCCAAAGAATTTAGACTAATTTTAACCTAACCCTAGAAATGAAAAAATTATTAGATGCAACACCATTATATGCCTTGCTAGAGAATCAGCATTGAATGTGACACAAATCCTCTTTTCAAAATTCCCTATAAAATCATGCAAAAATTCTCCCGAGAAATAGCTCACTTCTTCGAGGCCCCAACTCTAGCAAAGCTTTGTTACCTTTGCTCTATGCAACATCTATACAATGTGCTTATTACACATCCAAAAATAATAAAATTCGTCTCAATAAACTACCTCCCTCTTAGCCTTTCAAAAAGGTACTAATCTCTACCTTGACAGGGAAATATAAATACAAAATGTCCAATCAAGGAAGTTTTTTTCAATCAACTAATACGAATTCCTTTATTTTGAATGAATGCGAACTAAGTGAAACTAGCAATCGATAAAAATATAAATGGGACTCCCCAAATTCATCACTAGGGAGACAGTGAATTATACGAAATGACGATGGAATTTACTTGGAATTCATGTGTTAAGAAAAAACTTATCTTCTTGTGCATCATTATCCAAAATATTTCGATTTTCATGAGGTATGGGAAAAAAGATGAAAAATGAAGGCCTCCTTGTCTTGTTATAAGTTTTGATCCTATTTCACTTGGTGGACCCAATCTCCACTATAATTCTTTCTCCTTTTCTCTCTCCTCCCTTAACGTAGTGTGAATTGTCAGAGTTCAATTTCCTCCCTTATTGCCCCCCACATTTCTACAGAAAAATTATTTTCCCCTTTTCTCTAATGCACATGGTCTCCTTAGCCTCCAAATCAAATTGGCGTCTACTTAACCCACTTTTAATAAGTCCTACTCATGAAATTTTATCCTAATGTCAAGAATTCCAAAAATGGGACTATGCTTAGAAAAAACTATTTAGTGGGGATATCAAAATACTCCCGCTAGACCTGCCCTTCTCAAAATAACACTAAGTCCAAATCTTTATAACACTTACTCACCCTCCCTACCATCCCCCTCGGCAAATACTTCATCGACAAGGAACTCTCGGATAAATTCGTTTTCTTATCTTCACTCTCCCTCACCTTGAAAATAACCTCTGGAACCAACAAGTATTGATGCAGTCCAGGGTTCTCATATCTGTAGTAGTTGTAACCTATTGTTCTGGGAGCCTTTTCCAAGCAAGATACATAGAACATTTTGCCTTTCTCAAAGGTGGAAACTCCCAACTCATATGCTATCTCTATGTGTTTGATCTATATATGAATTATAGTAGGGCTAAATCTTCTCATCCCCCTTCTACTTGAGCATAGACTACAATACGGGTAGGAGGTGCAAGAAAACCAAGACCCTTCATCGCCTCTCAGAATTTGTACCTATCTGCATGTATTCTAATGGTTCTACTTGAATTGTAAGTTGTCCCTTAGGGGTTCAGGATCTCTTGGATCTTTGAATCCAATCTTTATCTTTGAAACAGTTTTCCCAAAAACTATGTCGGCAAAATACACAACATCATAACCATAAGTCCACACATATGATGACACATCACCAATGAATATATAGTAGGTGGTGTTGCAGCGGTACTCCAAGGTAAACCACTTACCCCCTGGGTAAATCACATAGTTCCTCGAGTAGGCCTTTGACCCACTTTCCTTTATATCTTTGGTCTTCGATTACGAGAATGGTAACTAGTATTTAGGTGCTAACAATCTCAATCAAAAGATCTTGCTAGAAACCTTCCACAAATATGCTATGTCATTGATGATATTCATAGGAGGTATATAATGAGCATAAAGGCAAACAATACATATAGGAAGTGGAATACCTAGTTGGGAATAGCGAAAAAAGGGAAAATGTAATATTCAAATAGGAAAATAAACCTGATGAGATATCTTAAGATATTCCTCTATGGGATCATATTAATTATGGAAAACACACCCGAGAAAATTCTGAACCAGGAGATAGACTAGTAGGGAATTCTGGTTATATCTCTCTAGGAGGATGAAAACCAGGCTTCTGGCCCGTTCTAGACTACGTCAGAAGCCCAGTGAAACAAATCAGAGCTAGAAATAACACACTCCTCTTGGATTTTTATTCCCTTTGGAACCTTATATCTATAGATCTAAAGCGTGGATATAGAGAAGAAAAAAACCAAGCAGTAAGAAGAAATTCCACTTACGGGAGAAGCGCAAGAGAGCTCAAGAAAACGTTGTATAAGAAAAATGGTGCAAGAATAACACTGCTCAAGTCTAGGTTTCACTTATTATAGTCTGTGGGACCTCCATACTGAATTTTAGGGAAAAAAAAAATGGAGTTTTAAGAATTTAAATATCAGAAAGTGACTAGTTAAAAAATCAGCTAAAGAGAAGAGCCGATGGAATGAGGAAGAACCCACTTGAGAATTGATTTCAGTAAGAAGTCACTTGGAAATCATCCATCAGACATATATTAAAGTATAGCAGTATAAAATCGTATTTTAAATTAGTTCCTTAAAGTGATTACATTACTGAAGATAATAATCTTGAGAAATAGAGATGATCAATATATACTAAGTTACTGAAATAATGAACAACGTCCCTCTAAGTTTACTTCAAGTATAAGGTTAAATTAAATATATACAAAAAATCCATGGCTGAAACATAGTCACCTCAAGTCTAAACTACTTTCTGACCTTCTAATCAAGATCCCCTTGGGGGCTTTTACAAAATAATGCACTAGAAAGTGTAGATCTAACTTTTTATAAAAGAACTACGGAAAACACAATTAATTCTGAGATGAATTTATTCATAATATACATCAAATCCAGATTTTAAGATATCAGAAAGCTACTTCATTAATCTAGAGGTGAGAGGCAAGCCTCAATCACAGTCAAATGCAAAGAGAGATGCACAACTAGTAGTAGAAGCAATACATAAAATAACACGATATTAAAGGCTTTGTGCTTTAGGGATAGATATTTTAATGAGTAAAATAAACAAATCTAAAATGAAAATATAATAGAGATCCTCTTCGAGGTGAATAAAGACACCCTCACAAGGAAAATCTCTCAAAACTACTAGATCCTTGTAGATCTAGAACTCCCTGCTATAACTGCATGGAAAAACCCTCAATGAGCAGTAGTACATCAATGCAAGAATAGCTTTTCCTCAAAAGCGATAGCGGACAATGTATCACACTTCCCTCAAGAGCTACCTCGAGAATAAGGATAGAGGATTCCTAGCGGAGATCCTCTCTTTCTCTTGCTAAACTGACAAGAGAAATGGAGTTTCCTTATGGCTCGAGAAAATGAAATATGATCAACAACCTCCTCATGAGCCTTCACCCTCCTTTTATAACATTTGAGTCTCTTGGAAAACCTAAGCCACTTTCATCCTTTGGTTCTTTTCACACTTGGAAACCCCTTCTACGGCGTGCGGTTCATCGAGGAGGTTCAATGAACCTAGGCAGACTTGGTGAATAGGATCTCCTTTGGTGGTCTTGGCTCTTTCACACATGCAAGATTTTATTCAATGGCTAAATATGTCTCTTTTCACATAGCTGATTTATTACTTTTATTTTCCAAGAGAATTAGACATCCTCCCTTCCCCTGATTTATTCATTAGACATGAAATACAAAATAAATAAGGAAAAATTAATGTTCCAAATTAGGCGAAGCTAAATTAGGAACATTCTGATCTCCCCTCCCAAAGTATTTGTGTCCTCAAATGCTTGCCAAGGGTGATTAAAAACTCCTCCTTCTTCTCTTGTGGCCTCCTCATCAAATAGCACAGTCTCCTCCATTGCTCTGGATTTTTACGCAATGTCTTTGTCTCCCAATGTGGTCCTACTTCAGGAATCACAGAAGTTTGCCCTTGATGAATAAACTCAAAGAGGCTCTCATCATGAAGAAATGGAAGGTTGTTGTGGAAACCTTCTTGTTGATCCATGGCCTCCTCAAGATAGAAATGAAGTGTCTATCATGGGGTTTTCATGATCAAGAAAGAATCCCCATCCCCATGCTATCATCAAAATGAAGTGGATTACCTCCCATCTTGGCAATCCATATAAGATCTCCTCCACTACATGTGAAGCATATCACCATCGACATATAGCTCAATTCTGAGATATTAGGCAAGTGACTAATCACTGTTGTCCCTACAAAATCTCATGCTCTCTCATGGAGAAGCATACATTGCGATAAGAATGGGGAACTCCCCTTCCCCCAGGCTATTGCAGTGTGCCCTTTCACTCAACTATGCACCCCCAACAAAGATAAGGACACCTTGACTTGGCCAGGATCATGATTAGAAGCATGCGGTATATATGTGATAGATAAGAAGGAAGATGTTCCCTCATATTGCAACTGACACTAGTTTTATCCTCAACTACCATTAGATAGATCTGTCATTACTAACACTTGTTTACGCCTCATGTCTTTGGAATGCTTGGAGAATTTACATCTGGTTGGTGTGAAAGAAACACCCCATAAGGAATATAATATCTTCAGATTCTAAGGAATGCTTTGCATCAACATAGTTCATGGCCTTGCACTTGGCCCATGCTAGAGCCATCATAACACAGTACACCACGGCACCTTACACTTACGCAAATGAGTGTCGAGAGAAAAATATAAGCATATGGGAGATTAAAATGAAACTCGAGGATGAGCCTCCTACTCCTCCTTGTTTTTACCATTGATGGGCAACTCATGCAGTTCAAGTTCCCTCTCACCCTCAAAGGCAGAAGTGTGATGGCTCTCCCAAAACTGTTCCTCCTCATCACAAATAATATACCTTCTTCATATGATATTACACATATTCTTTAGCCTTTATGCTGATCCCCAAAAGTATGATATGTGAAGCCAAAACTAATTAGGTTTGACCTGGATACCATAATTGGCATCAAATAGTCCCTCCTTGAGTTTGGTGTCAAAAAGATAAATTCATGTCAACTCCCATATACCTTGAGACTATGCATCCTTTTGCTTCCCTTAGAAACCCCTGCTGAAAAGGTCCTTTGAGTATTCCATCTGGTTGAGAATCTAACAGGATCCAGCTCTCCGAGAATGGCAATACTGTGAGAATCCAAACGACCACAAATATTCTCATGGCTCCCCATATTTGACATCCTTGATATCAAGATCCCATCATGAACATCACAATCTTCCTTTTGCTACCCATTGTAGCTGCATTCTCACCTGAAAACGAGGTGTTCCATCAATCACACCCCACCAGGAAAGATCCTTGTGTTTTCCCAAAGCCCTCCTCCTTCCCAGCCCATGTATACAGAAAGGGTTGGATCTCCACTTGCCATCACCTAAATCTCCCTTTATCAGACAGAGATCAGGCTTCACAAAATGTGGAGAGTTGCCATGCTAACACTCATCACTCATCCTTATCATGAATCTAATTCTGCACCTCAGATCTCCGGAGTGATTTGCAATATCTCCACACCCCAGAGGCTTCACTCATCTCTAGAATGCTTGAAATTCCTGCCTGCTATGTTAACTTCCCAATGCATATAACTTATCAAATGTCTCTGTTCTATTCCCTAAGTTAAGAAAATTTTTGATTTTCTATAGAGTGCTCCTAGTAGAGGACCTCCTTACGAAAGAAAGTTAATCGAAACTGTGGTAAAATGTGGATGTGAAGGCAAATTTGTCCCTACCTTATGCATAGATCCTTTGCCTTCCTTTAATAACTTCCAAGCCTGAAATGAGAAGGTTCATGCTCCACCTTAGCCAGTGCCATTCTCTACTGTTTCTCTCTCTATCTCAGGACCTCATGTTGAGTCGACGACCTGGCTGCATGCTCCTCATTCATGAGGTCCCTGTGGACTCACTAGGGTGCAAGATTATCTTCTGGAGAAAGCCTTACTTCTTTCCTCTGTGGAAGTCCTTGAAAGTTTGTTTAGGTGGTACTGGTTATATCTTACTTCCTCTTTAATGACTGAGGTGTCAGCTCCTTTAGTGGAAAATAAATGCAGATAAACTATTAGGCAGAAAATATGTACTTTCCTCTTGAGATGAAAGTTCTTCATAAATAGAGTCTTTCTTGCATCACATCATCAGCTCACATGCCTCCTTCCAGCAGAGGAATCAGAGAAATTGCCCAGCCTCAATCATGACCTTGGTGCGTCCACATATCATGGGTGAGATTAAAATAGTACCTCTTCAGATCTTGAATCCAGATTCAAATCTTCTTTGGCTTTCTTTGGGCTTCACCAGTCACTTCCTCTCTTTTCTTCTTGCATCCTCCTTGGGAGAGATCTTTACTAATCTACTGCCTTGGCTCTGGAGTTAAAATCATCTTCTTCCTGTTTCCTTCACTGCAGATTTGCAGTAGCTTGGTCTCACAAAGTGAGCCGGAGATCATGCTGATCTCACTTGTAATATTCCAAATAAGGAAAAAAATGACTGATGAGAATATCTGATGTTCCTCAGGATCTCACATTCATTATGAAAAAACACAAATGAAGACAAAAACCAGAGATACAGAATAGTAGGGAATTTGTTTGGTTATATCACTATCTGAGAGATTAAGCAGAGAGCTTGCAGCATGTTCTAGACAATCTGTGAAAGCAGAGTGAAACCCCAGTGCTGGAAATCTTTGCTCTATTGGAGTTTACTTATAGACACGATGATGCTAAAATGGTCCCTCAACGTGAGGATGCTCCCCAGATGGATTCCAGATAGGCTCCTTTTCCATTTGAGATAATTAGGCTTGGAGTATATTGGACAGTTTCTGATTAATGGATAAAATGGTTGAGCTCCAGACGATTGGGTTTCTAATAGTGACAATCAGCAGATGGACTTACATCCTTGTAAAGCGCAAGCAGCTGTTTTACCACTCAGAGGCTTCTATTCTGCAAGTCTGTGATTGGCAGTCTGTGATCCATTTGACTCATGATGACCCTATTTAGTAACAAAGACATTTGTTTAGCTGTGTTCCTTAGTTCAAATGAGGACAGACGTGATTAATCAGCTGTCTTACACCCATCTTTTCATATTCACTGTACCAGATAGTTGAGAATAGCAGCTTCAAACGCCTCAGTGTGAAAGTATAAATATTCTTTGATAAAAAGCACATTCTATTTCAAACTCATAATAGCAAGAATAATCAAGCAGCATTTGCTAAATAATGATTGAGACCCACTAGTCATGACACACTTGTAGGGCTGTAAATCACCCCACCGTCATTACAAATTGATTACTTCTTCATTTCAGCCATTTTCGTGGTGACCATTTATCCACATAAAGAAGCTTTATTATCCATTTGGAATACAATTGATTGATTTTATAAAAATATTAAAATCTGATGATACAACTTGGGTTTGATCTATACAAACTTATAGATACTTTCTATATGTGAAAGTTGTAAATATAAATTAAATAACAAACTAAATTAAAATGCTACTAAATTTAATTTTCTTAGGTGTTGTGAATATCTCCTCTAAATAATGTGGTAGTCAAACCTTTGATTATTACTCATTTTATTCTGCAGTTGTATCTTAGGCATTAGTTCTATCTTTGAAAGCATATTTGGGGCTGAAATTGATTTGGCTTAACCTCGGGTGGCATCTAGTAATATGAGTTATTTACGTTTATGATTAAACTTATTGAGGAAAAACACATTTGTATGGACTTTTTAGAACAACTATTAGGTGTCTAGTTAAACTTTTAACATTCAGATCATTTCAGCCTCTTTTAAAACTCTGCTTGTCTTCATGGTTATTAGTCTTGTTTGATAATAATTTACAGATGTAGCTGAAGATGCTGTGATAATAAAGTATTATGAAATCAAATCATTAATTGAACAAGTAGATCATTTTCATCTGAAAACCTCTCTATGCACCATCAATTGAGGCCCCATCATTCCTGAACCAAGATTTCTTTATGAGATTCAGTTTCCCAAACAAAGTTTCAACAACTATTATCATTGATAATCTTACATAAATGAAAATGTGTTAGTCCTCCATCAGAAACAACTCTAAGTCTCACACATCAACAGTTTATTTCTTATAGATGTTATTCTGTGCCAGGAGGTTCAACTTAGGCATTTAGGCTGTATTTTATTTGTGTTATTGGTGCCACTTATCCTTCTATATTTTCCAACAAAGTGAGGTAGGAATACGAACTTCTACTTAAAGCGTCAATTAATTTGTGCTAATCTGTACCTTTTACCATGCTTTCATTCTTTAACTTCATTTCCCATTTTCAAATAATTTTGAAGTCTGATAAACCACCGAGATCTTGCTTTTATATTACTCATCAGCATGTTGTGTGAAACTTGATGACCAGTCCTTCTTCATCTACGTTCTTACCTCGATTCCTTATCCACAGTGGCTGCCAGGCCTAGGCTGCAGGCATATTGGAATAGTCCACCAGATTATTGGGAGGGGTTGAGTTTCTTCCTTCACACTACATTGAAGGCATCTTATTTTGTTGGGAAGCAAGAGAAGAGGTTGATCAATCTTCTCTTTTAGTTGTCAACTTTATTGACCTTGTGTTTTGGGCTGTAAACATCAAAATGGATATATTACACATCATTTAAATCAGAAGGATCCTTGAAATCTTCTCATTCTATAGTAGAGGTAGACGCTGGTTTAGCTTGGAACATGCTTTTGGTGTTATTATCCTGTATAATGGCGCTTTGGGCCTTAAGCATCCTTGAGCTCTCAAGATTGCTCTCAATTGAATCCATTGCTGCCATTCTGAGAGCGTCTTAGGTCAATCTGGTGTGAGCAGCCCCTCCTTGGCACTCTTGCTCCTGTGCCTTCCACATTCTGATCCATACTCTGTTTCTCTTCTCTGTGCTTCCTCTTGTTCACCTGCCTCTTCTATTTCTTTCACCTCTGGAGTTCCTCCCCACCTTTCTCTTCTTTAAGGACTTGTGAATCTTTGGATCTGCATGAGAGTTCTTCATGTTGTTCTGCTGTTCCTTGATTGTATTCTCTGGGCGATAACTGCTCAAATCTCGGCGGAAGTTTGCAACCTCTGCCCGTCCCGGTTGCTTCAAGTGGCTTCTTTAGTCATCATGGTATCTGTTTCCATGTTTCTCTCTGAACTGGCTCTCAGCTGTTGAAGGAGACAGGTCATCAAACTAAATACATATGTTCCAAATTTAGTAGGTTGGCACGTCCCAAAACCTGCTGTAAATGAGCCCTTTGCAGATCTTTGGCATCATTGGGCAGAAGTGATTTCAACTATAATCAATCTTTTTATAACCTCTTTTCATGTTTCATAATCTTGTGACAGATAGCTCCATAGAGAGAGGCGAGACTTGCTTCTTTGAATTGTGAAGTCATGGCAGATGGTCTCATTGAGTATATCTCGAAACTGAAGTTTATCACGGTATATACGAAAGGGAGGACTGAGTGCGGCACAGGCTGTAAAAGAAAAAATCTTATATAGTGAATTTTTGCTCTCCAAGACCGGGTTCCTAGGGCTATCAAGTCAATCCCTACGCTTGAGGGAGATCTTGGAATTAGGTCGCAAAATTGCCAAGTAAATGGGTAGCTGAATCCGTGAGGAGTTGATGGAGACAGGTGTTATAATGTTCATAATTAGTCTATATGAGTGACGTGGGATTAGTGAGTCAAATGTCACCTATACTGAAACTTAAAGTTAATGGAGAATTATCAAATGTGGGCTTTTTAAATCAAAACTGTGGACCAGTTCTAAATGCCAGGATTGTTTACGAGAGTCAAGAATAGTTCAACACTGGAAATAATATATTCCCCTAATCCATGATTTCACTATTACATGCACTCCACTCAAGTTTTCATCTCACATGGAAGGTGCTGAAAGGTGCTGCAATCCACATTCCATTTTCATCATGTCAAACCTCAACAATAAAGGAGACACAAAGGTGACGGTGCTTGCAGAGACTCATTTATTGTTTGGCAGGTTAAAATATGCATTAAAGTAGGCTCCACGCTGTTTCATTTCATCTAAACTATCCCGAAGTGCTTTATTATACTTCTTCTAGTTCTAGATTGGAAATGTTTGTTCAAATCATTGAGCAGGCAGACCAAAACCACTCCATCAATAGTACGAGAATGTTAATTCGTGGTGATTTCTTGATGGCCCATCTCACTACATCTATATATGGAAGGATTTGCTCCCAGGAACGCTGCAGTGCGGGTAGGAATCGGCCAAATCTTTGAGGAGTAGCATCAGATTTCGGCTCGAACTGCTTGTGGCTTATCAGTGTTTGTTGAGGTTCCTCGGCTTCAGCAGTTTGTAAATACTTTGCCAAGTAGTATTACAGGAGCGGAGCCTGTGGTATACGAGATTAATCCTTTTTTGTTTTGGTCGGATCGGCAACATGTTGTTATTTACTGTGGCCGAATTTGTTCAGTTCTTAGATTTCTTCCCCATTTTGATGCAGATAACTACTATGGAGAAGCTGCTGAAGATAAAATGAGCGTAATCGCGGAGAATAATTCGTAAAAGCAAATCAAGAAAAGAGTATAATAATCATGTGAATAATGGAAGATATGCAGACTCCCGCGGATATAATCTCTGAAGGGATTTAGGCATAAGCACTCCATTAATTAGCGATTTAAACACATTCGATCAGTTAAATGCTCATTAAATCCTTCATTTGCCGAATAATATAGCCCAGCTTGTGATTCAATTTTATTTGTGGTTAGTATAAATGATCCCTCTTAAAGCGGAAGAACTTTTATGTAGATATCTGTCTGCAAAATGATACCACTGAAAGTATTTTCCAAGCTTTATCGCGATCAGCGATCGGAGGAAGACTTAGGCGATTTTATTTGAGTTATTGCACTAAAGTCAGATATGATAAGCGATAGCTTTAATGCGCATCGGGAGCTTTTAAGGAAAGAGTTCGTTGTTACTCATATCGCATTCCCCGATTGCGATAGTGATATCGCCATCGGGCGAGAGAAGGGAACCTTTTGTTTATGGTGTTTTATTTTCCCGATTGTGATGATTTATTAACTCAAAAAGGTTTTATAATGTTTTTGTTTGTTTCGGACCTTTTAGGAATGATGAGTTAATACCAATTTAATCTAAAAGGGACCCATTTCATATTATAGTTTTCTAAAGCAAAATTTTATGAAATAGAAGTTCTATATAACACAACAATTGGCGATTATTTAAGAAGCTTGATTATCTAGAAAATATTGAATATTTAGTTTCTTTATATAAGAAATATTTAAAAAAAAAGGAAGACATATAATTAAGTATACATACATTACGAATATAATAAAGGCTATCTTTGCTAATTTATCCTCTTGTTAAAATTAAATACATTAAGTTTTAATTGGCCTCTTAGTTTGATGATAAAACAAAACCTGCTCTTTTCAACTTAGCCTTTTTGATTGACTCCCACTTTATTATAGGTAGAGCCTCTGGCCTTGACAAACGTTCATAGTTTCGACGAGGATACCTTTTAACCATTTGATTAATCCATGACCCCTCCCCATCTCAGTATGATTAAAAGAATGAATTCAAAATATGTTTTCATATTTTGTATTTCTTCTTTTCCATTATTTTAGCAAGAAAAAAAAGCCATTGTGCTGGTTTTGGTTACAGCTTTTGACAATTCCATTCGGATTTGTGATAATAGTTGTTGGCTCAAGTGATGAAACTCCATATATTATACTTACTAAGTATTACATTTTGGTGTGCGGTGTTGGTAATGTCGATTAGACTATTTTCCAATGATCATGATATGGGGCTTGTGATAAGACCCCTTATCTTTATATCAAATTTTTTAAGAATTACACTACGATAATCTTAACTTTGGATAGATAGGATGAACCAATTTTTCTCAGCAGAGGAAAATGGATGACAAAGTAAAGTTTGAAGATACTAAGATTGAATCGGTTTACTGCATTTTGATATTGATAACCCTTTTGTGGCAGAGTTTGAAAACATTAAAATGAATTCAAATTACTTCTAAATCTTGAAATATTTCACAAAAATAAAATGGGGTTTTGAATGCGGTCACTAATTCCATAAAAATTAATCTACATTTTTTTAAAACTTCTATTTTCAAAGTAAATATCACAAGAAGTCTTCTTTAGAAACTTCAATATAAGCGAAGGCGATAGAAACTGTTTACAACTTTATTTCCTAATGGTCTAAAAACATAAATCCTACTAAAATTAAAGAAGGGGTTACCTTATCAATTGAAGAATTTCTTTAAGATGAGGCCATTAACGGGAAGAGAGTCCTCTTTCGTCGTCTTGTAATATGAATGTCGAATGGCCTATCTTTTATTTGATCTGAAATGGTCCAAGCCACATCTTTTGGAACTTGGTGTGTTTACCTTTATCCTCATGGGCTTATCTGCATTCTGAACATAGATCACCAACCTGCAACTCTTTAGAACTAGACAAAAATTTGAATCAAATGATGTTTTGATTATGCAGCGATGTTTTGCATGAGTAATTTTGGCTTTTTCTCTTTCTTCTTTAATTTTAAGATTTGATCGTAATAGAGTTGAATAGAAGAAAGTTCTTCAATAAATTTGAACTAGGGCTAGAGAAGGAAGTGCTAGATTGGTTGGTAGTATTGCTTCTTTCCCATATACAAGATTGAATGGAGAAGTACCTATAGAGGCCTTGCGTTATTCTATAAATATTATGATAGAATATTAAAGATTTGTGCAGTTTTTTATAGTCTGTTCAATAGTTAAACTTAATGATTTTTAAATAGATTTTTTATTGGTAGACTCTGCTCGGCCAATACCTTTTCAGGGATAGTAATTTGCGAATATAATTTAAATATCTTTAATAGTGGTCAACAGCACTTCGAAAATAAGATGCATTATAAAAAACAAGAGCATTTGGGACACCAAACCTGGTAATGATGAATTGATCTATAAATTCTATATTAGGTTGTTGTCTTCGCGGGCTATTCAACCCGCTTGGTGATGTCGATACTTGATAAGGACTCTGTCTTTCGGAGGCTGTGATTCTTCCCCAATGATATCCAATCCCCATTGTTCAAAAGGTTGCTCAATGTTGGTAGTTGCAAAGGGAAGCGGGTTTTTCTTTAATATTACTTTGGAGGTTTTGACAATGACATTTCCTTGTGGTGATATCTCTGAATAAAGTGAATTCAATATTTGACATGAATGATTTTATGAAATTTCAGTGTCATCAATCAAATATCCCTCCACGGTTGTCCATCATTAGCTCTGTAAGCCTTTGCTTGGTTTTCCAGGCATCTTAATAAAAGCTTGAATCATAATTTGCCTAAAAATGCAATATCAATGATTATGAAGTTTGCTTTTAATATAATGGCTCATTTGTTTTTATAAGAAAGATCGGGAGGTGCATATCCATTTTTCAAATAAAGATTAAATCACAGCATTATTGAGGTCGGAGGTGGTAATACTTATCTGGTTGATTTCTTCAATATGTTAATATCACACGATTAGGAATATATGGATGCTCATAATAACACCAGCTTCAGCCTCTAACAATCTTTTGAAGCGGTTTCCAAGTCATACTCTTGAAGTGCTATAACTTGATTTGCCTTTTCTCCACCTAATTCCCTT
Organism: Pinus albicaulis; assembly: GCA_034641835.2. Lineage (NCBI taxonomy): Eukaryota > Viridiplantae > Streptophyta > Pinopsida > Pinales > Pinaceae > Pinus > Pinus albicaulis. Next base: position 952,166,305 of record CM076578.1, read on the forward strand.
TGGATCAGTGGTGCCCTTCTTGTAGAAAAGGAACTATAAATTTTGTATGGGCTTTTAAAAGGGAAAGGGCACATGTTTAATGGCTTTATACATGACAAAGGCTTGTTTCTCAACCGGAGTAATTTAGTTCTACACCACAGAAGTTGAACTAAAAAATGAAATCGGTGCTTCAAATTAAGTGATCATTGATCTGGTGAGTATGTTTACCTCAAAAGGTCTGAATGGTGATAGTATCTGATGTGAAATGATTAGTAAAATTGAGAGTGTTTAAAGTGGGGGCATTGATTATTGATTTTGATTAAATCAAATGCTTCCTTTTCCGCAGAGATCCCCATCTAAGCATCATGAATTTTCTTAATCATGGTTTGTAATGGTAAAATGATGTGAGAAAAATCGGGAACAAATATTTTGACAAAGTTGATCGACCTAAAAAAATGAGCGCATGGATTTTTTGTTATGAGGAAATGGGATTTCGAAATTTCTGCAATCTGTCGGGATCAATATGAAAATACCATCTTTGGAAACGATAAAGCCAATTCAGTTTGACAGAAGGATTTTTGGGATTGAGTGAAATACCATACCTTCTACAACATGTTCAAAGATTGATTCAAATCATGTAATGGTTGGATCTCTTTTTAGAAAATACGGTAATGCATCTAAATAGGCGACTATTGTTTTGTTGATCGATCGCTTTATGAAGGCTTTATATCCATTTATGCTGAAAATCATAACTCTGCGTTAATAAATTCAAAAAGCATTTCTGATGGCGTGATTCCCATTTGTTCCCAGAAATGTCAGTTTTGGGTATCGCTGGATGGACCCAGGTTTTGGTTGTATCTGAAAAACCGTCTAGAGGACATTAGCCTTCGAACACGCTCTTGAATGGGTACGCTCCATGGTAGGTAATAAAATTATCTTTTTGGCTTGCCTTATTGATTCCCGAAATCTATACAAATCTTTGATGTCACCATTTTCTTCCTAACGGTACCATATTGGAGACCAGGTTTGAATGCGGACGGGAAAAATAATCTTCTTCGAGTTTATTGAGTTGATTTTATCGACTCTCTAAGTTTGGATGTATTTTCCTCAATTTTTGTTGAAGTGGTTTTTAAACATTGGAATGGTATCACTGGATGATTAGTGTATCATATGTTTTTAAGTCATCATACTTCCAAGTGAAGACATGTTTATTTTCCTTAATAATCTAATAAATGCTATCCTTTCTTCCACTGAGAAAGCCCTAGTCCTAAATTGACATTTTGAGGGTTTTGCTCGATGCGAGATTTATCAATTCAAATCTTAAGGTAGAACTTTGGAATTTTGAATTGGTTACACATTTAAACTTGTCTTTAATATCATAGAATCTTCAAGTTTAACCACGGGTTTGGTATTGAGTTTTCCTCATGCTTTTCTTTCATCGAAGATCATGATCATTTCTATATTGATCGATCATTGTAAGACCTAATCAGAGATTCTAGAAATGTAAGATGTCTTCATCGTGATTAAACACTCGCCAATTGGTGATGACAGTGTCGAGAATTGATGACTAAAAATCAACTCTCTTGAAAATCTATACAGGTATAATCTTGGGAAGGTAGGAGTTTAGAAGCAAAATTGGCTAACAAGTCATTTCATTCACGGGATACGGGAATAGGTGAAATATTGAATGCTAAATGAGATATAGATCTAGACTAAAGGCGATAGTGTTTGGTGTTAGAGAGACAATGGATTGTATTTTGAACTTGTTTTATAACAATCTCGGGAATCGCCAAACACTTTCAAATATTGGACTTTGGAGCCAATAGCTTTATATAGTCCTTGCACCAAGGCCTCCGTCTTTCAGCTATAATCGTGCATTCAAATTCTAACCTACAAGAAAGCAATGTTTTTCTCCCCTCGAGCATTCCAAGACCACCTGCTCCAATTATTGTTGGATTTAGAAGTATTTGTCAAAATATAAAGACCAAAATAAAGAGAATTATCAACAATTTTATTTACGAATTCTCGATAACATTAACACATCTTGAGCGTCGAGTTTGTGAAAAAATTTCAATTTGGGATGTAAAATTGTTTACTAAGAACGAGGAGATGGTTGGTATATGTCTCATTCTAAAAGAATGATTGAAGAATAATTTCCCAATATACCCTTATTAGAAATGCAATTGGTTGATTCTCTTTGTTCGAACTACGTGACGATGTATCAGGTGTGTGTTTCTCTAGATTGATTTTTATTTGATTTGGCTTTCCTATTAGGCGATACATATGAGACCAATCGTATCTACCCATGGAGCTTCTCGAGACCAATCCCTTGCTCAAGATTAAACCATAAAACTCGAGTATATCAACGATTAAGATATCAATTCTTTGAACTACTCGTGGATCAGCCGATAACTGATAGTAAGCAAATTTATCTCCCCTAAAAATTAGTTTGGTTCTATCTAACTTTATAATGTAGAAATAGAACTTTTGGGGTTCTATGTTGATTTAGAACAAGCGAAGGCGGCATTATATTAGATGATGCCCACGAGTCAATTAAACGAGTTGTGTAGATTCAGTGTAAATTTAGTTAAGAGAAAGGGGGGTATGAGAATTTGATGCGCTCTCAAATTAGAATCGTATCGGTAGCCTCAACTCTACCCAGAAGGTGGTTGTCTGAATCATTTGCGGCTTTAGCACTAGGAAGAGGCGAGGAAGGAGCGCATTTAGATCTTGAAGAAATTTCTATTTGATGTTTTAATTTGCGAGTTCAAACATGGTGATGTTTACTTGTAGTCTTCTTCATGTCATCGATAATATTTGTAATCCATTGGATAAATTTTTTCTACTTGTTTGATGTTTGAGTATGTTGAGGCTGATGGTTGATTTTGAGGAGTGTGTGAGACTTCTTGATTCCTTTTCCTTTGTAAGTATTAGTTCTGCCACTCCTTTTCTTGGAACTTGCGAGGCGAGGTTCGGGGGTACTTTTGCTCCTAGTAGTCACGGGGAAAAGCTTCTTGTTCATTTTTAATTCGGAGTTAGGTAATATGAAGTCCCACATTCCATGGCATTCAACGACTTCCTCTTCCTAAATTTAATCGGATGATGTAATTGTTTCATCTTCTTCTTCTTCCTCGAAGTCTAGATCTGCATTGGATATAATATTTGGTGGTTTTGACTCGGTTTTCACCAATTCCTATATGGTTTCTTTCTTGAAGTTCTTGCTACTTGCTTTTTTAATTTCCACCATTTCATTTGACATTGTTTTGAGGACATAAGGAACCTCCATATCATATGGATCTTTGGTGTTTTCTTCTTTGAATCGTCTTTGAAAGACACTTTTGTTCCTATCCTTGAGAGCATCTGCACTAGCAGTTATACGTTTTTCCACCCGACGATGGATTCTTTCATATTTTTCGGCCAAAGTTGGTTTTGTGACCCTATCTACAAAAATGGCTGTGTTTTAAGGTGGCATTGCAGTGCCTCACTCGCTTCTAATTTGTTCACTTGGCTTGGAATCGGTGGGAATTTTATTCAAGAGCTTATTGAATCGGGAGTTAATAACCTTAATTGGTTCTCTTGACTCAATTCTTAGATTTGAAAGGTTATTAATGAGCGTGGCCAAAAGGATCTATCATCGCCATATTTGGTAAGAAACTTCTCTGAAAGATGTTCAAGCTGGTAATGGATCCGGAGGGTAAGGAAAAATACCAAGACCCAGTCCTTGTAACGATGTGGGGAAAAGTATAACTACAACATCTTCTTGTGTTACTCCTTTTAGGTCATAAACAGCATAAATATTTATGTGTTCACTGGGCTAATGTTCAGTCTCGATTCTTGGTAACCACTTCTCAGATGTGGGATAATAAGATGTAATGCCGTGCCGAGCATAGTGACTACACAGGGGCTTTGTTCCATGGATTTAAAACTATCTTAAAGTTCAACGTTTGCATATGTTATTCAGGTGTTTAGGGGAGGAGGTAGTAATAAAGGCCCAAAGGTTGTGATGTTGAAGGTGGTGACCCACAGTGAACAATAATATGTAATGGGGAAGTGGGTGTTTGACTTCGCAGGATGATGAGATGGAAGATGATGGAGAAAGGTCTCATCGGAACCTTGGTCATTCTCTTTTGCCCTTTTCCTTCGGGGTAAGGTAACTCAGAGTTGGTTCAATCTCACAGAGTTTTAGCTTTGAAGTCTCCCAGTGAGATGATGAGGAGTAGGTGGAATTGTGAAATCGGCGCATTGAGATACTTGGATCTGCGAGGTGATATGGAGAAGCTTTGAAGTTTCGGATGATAGGCGAACCCGAGAGGACTCGGACTTAGCGTTTAGTATGGTGTGATTGGCTTGATGATAGTTGATCCCTCTTCTTCCTCGTTTGGACATGGTGTTTCAGAATGCAAGCGGGTGAGGTGGTGGAGGGTGATTTACTCTTAGAGGTAGTGCATGGCTTTTGGGTTGCACGCCATTCCATGGTTGGCCCCTCCTTCTAAAGCCAAAAAATGTTGTTGTGGTTCACATCAACAATAGGGGATAACCACCGGTCCAGGACCTTAAGACAACTCCTTTTCGATTGGATGGTGGCTCCGGCGGATATAATGGGACCGATTTCCAGTGTGGAATAAAGGTGGATGAATGATTGGTTTTTCTAATAAGTGATAATGATCAGGACTTGTCTGTAGCGCTTCATTAGTATTATTCTTATCCCAGGAAGCTTCTATTCTTAGAAATTTTTAGCGTTTGGTGATCTGTGTTCATTGATAGGCATATAGATGACACTATTCAATAAACAAAGACATTTATTTAAATAATAATTACTTCGTTCAAGTAGTTGAGCGAAGTAATTGATAAAACATTGTTACATATCTTTTTATATTAGCACTGAATGATTAAAATAGCAGCTGTAAACATCCAATAGTGGAAAGTATAAAGATTAGCACATTAAAAACACATTCATATATTCAATATGAATAATCAAACAAAAATTACATAAAAAGAATGAATTGAGACATAGATAATAGTACCATATGAAATTGCAAATCTTTCCCCAACGTATTATAAGTTGATTCCTTGTTCCTTTCAAATACTTTTAAATAAAGAGGTAGTGCACATCATAAACTTCGTTATCAAAATTTGGAATAATTGGTGAGTTTTCATAAAAAATATGCCCGAGTACGATGTGCAACCGGAGTTTCGATCATATCAAGCACCTAGACTGCACCTAAATACATGAAAGGTCCATGTCTAAATTAAACTATAGCTAAGTCATCTACTAAATTGGTATAACCGATCTTGAATATCCTCACGGCAATGCTGGTAATCGGTAACGCAGTTCATCACTCTGTTGTTTGCCTTTTGTCTGAGTTAGCATATTGCAACTGGTTCCATTTCTTGAGAGCGGTGGAGACGAGAAATTGATTTGAAGCGACATAGGTGGCATCGTGTATATCGGGAATGTTACACCCGATTGCATGTTAAGCATTTGAGGGGCTGACTTTTTGGGTTTGTATGGTTTTACTAGGAACAACCAATAGGTGTCCCAAGTTAAACTTTTAATTCCTGTGATCATTTTATTCTTTTCTAGCTCTTGACCTTAATAGACAATGTCTTATTGATAATACTTTGCTGGTGTACATTGAGAGATCATGTTAGATAAATGAGCTATTGATAATCAAGTCCAAATCAAATTGTTGTGAATGGATTCATCAGAAACCTCTCTCTCTGCTTTCTGTCAATTAGGCCTTGTTCATGAATAAAGAATTTCTTTGTAAGTTCTAAGATTTTAGGCAAGTTTGCTGCTGTCCCTCATTAGTGTTACGCAGTAAGAAAATCTATTAAAGTCTCATCGACACCATATAGTCTTTGGCATCCAGCTGATTTGTTTATTATAGATGTTGTTATGCACGGAGGTTCCAACTTGGGCAATTTCATGACACAACAATTTTATTTGTGTTATTAGTGCCTTATTAATCTTTGTATTGCCTCTTGCACTACAGAGGTGTGGTACAGGGAAGACTCTTGAACTTCTCTACTTGAAATTTGTTAATTGAGCAATTTTGCTCGTCTTTTTGTTTACCATCTGTTCATTCCTTCATAAATTTGCTATTCCTCCGATAATTCTTTACTGTTTTTTTTTAGATCTCCTTGAATCTGCTTCTGTTGTGCCTCCAATAGGCTGTGTTTGTAGTGAAGCGATGACTTGATCCTTTCTTAGTATTACTTACCTCCTAATACCTGCTCTGGTGGCTGCCCGAATAGGCACCAGTATCATTAGGACAACTTTGTCGGATCATCGGAGGGTTGAATTCTTCCTTCCACACTACATTGGGCATTCTTGTTTGTTGGGCGAGGGAAAGGTTGATCGATCCTTCTCCTTTTCCATTGTTGCTTTATTACTGACCTTGTGTTTTGGGCTATAGAAAACATCCAATGGAGGAATATCTTCCACACACCAAAATAATTTGATCCGAAGGATCCTTAGAATGTTCTAGTTTTATAGTGAGGTGAACCAGTTGGATTCCTTTGCTTGGAACCTTTTTGATGTTGTATCTGACAATAGCATTGAAAAACTGGATGTATCGGCATCCCTTGAGCTCTCAAGATTGCTTATAATTGAATCAAGTTCCTTGTTCTTGGAAGTAATCTTGAAGTCAATCAGATATGTTTCTTCTCCTTGTTTCACTCTCTGCTCTGCTTTGCCTTTCATTCTACGATCACGTACTCTCTCTGTTCTCTTCTCTGTGCTTCTCTTGTTCTTTCCTCTTTGCCTCTTCATGTTCTTTCCTCTACCGGAGTTCCTCCTACCTCTCTTCTTTGGACTTCTTGGAGATTTGGTCTTAGCGGGAGGTTTCTGGCAGTAGGCTAACTTTGCTGGAGCTCGCTTGATTATGTGCTCGGGGCGATGGGTAACAAATCTAGAGGCGAGTTTCTGCTCCCTGCTCTCTAGGATTGACAAATTATTCAACCATGTGTGGTATCTTATTTTAGCTATCTCTTGAACACAAGGAAATGTCTCGACTCGGCCCAGGAGAACGAGGTCAATAAACTCGTCTTCCTTATGTTCAAATTTAGTGAGTTTGCTTTGATCTAGAACATTATAGATGACCTTTTTAGGATCAAAAAGCATGTGACAATGGTGGCAGGATTTTGCATGTCAATCTTGCCTCTTTCTCTGCATCTTTGTAATCATCAGTATGATATACCTCGAAGAAGGAGGCGAGACTTGCTTCTTTGAATTCCACGAGAGTCTTTAGCAGCGTCTTGGATGTAGTGATATCGTATCTAAAATAGAGTTTATGCAGTATATACAAGGGGAGGACATGAGGTGTAACATTTTGAAAACTCTTATATAAGTGAATTTTTGCTCTCCAGAACGGGTTCTTTGAAGTTTGTCCAGTGATCTCTTGCTTGAGAGGAGATCTTAGGAGTAGGTCTATTAAAAATTGCATAATAAATGAAATATTGCTGAATCCATTCTTGAGTTGATATAGGTGGTGTTTATAATGAAACTTATAATTTGGTGAAATATATATGAATGGGCATGGGGTCTGTGAGTCCTCCTCCCTATTTGAAAGCTTATCAGAATTATGAGAAGGTATCAAGTAGGCACTAAAGTAAAATGGCGGGATGATTCTATCAGTTAACAAGATTTGTTGCAGTCAAGAATAGCAGTTGCTAACTTATACGATAATATATTCCCCAATCATGATTCATATTACCATGCCTCTATAAAAGGGGTACCATCTCTATAGGAAAATTTGGGAAAAGAATCACCAGTCCCATTCGACACATCATAGCTCAGCATAACAATAAAAGGAGAACATAAAAAATTGACGGATACTTACACGAAGACTCATGTTTTAATGTTTTGCGAGATTCTGTCTCCATTCAGGTATAGGCTACGACTTAGTTTCATTTTCATCTCAGCTTCTCCCGGGAATGCTTTATTACGCTGCTACATGATTCGGGCAAATAGTACATTTGTCTCAAATCGATAAGTACAAGCAATTCCGAAAGCCACTCCCATCCAATAGTGCGAGAATGTCTTGTTGCGTGGTGGAATTCTTCAATGACTGTCTGTGTATACATGGAAGGATTTGCTCAGGAGGCAGCTGCACTGATGGTGGGAATCGGCCAAATCTTTGAGTAGCATACGAGATTTTTGGCTCGAGCTGCTTGTGCTTGTATTGATGTTTCTGGGTTCTCAGCTGTTTCAGATTGTAAATGCTTTATGAAGTAGTATTCTTAGAGACCAGTTATGTTGTGTAAGTTAATCCTTTTTTGTTTGGTCAGGATCGACGACATGTTGTTTTGTTACCAGTAGGTTATTGATTCTTAGATTTCTTCTGTTGAGTGAATACCTCTTTGGAAAATCTCTGCACAAGAAGATAAAAATGAATAATGCGGAGATAGGTATTGAAAACTAAGTATGAACGTCATGTCCAATCAAATGAATAATGGAAGATAATCATAAGACTCCAACGGATATAATCTCGAAGGATTTAGGCATATGCTCCATTAATTGCGATTCAACACATCAATCGATTAAGTATATTCAATCCTTGTTTGAATAATGTTTAAGTGATTCAGATTTTTATTTGTGATTTAGGCGCAAGTGAATCAACGACCAGAGACGGAAAGACTTTATTAATAATTAATATAATACGCGAAGCCAAATCCTTTTTGAAAGCTCGTGCTTAGTTTTATGAGTAAATGATCAGAAGAACTGTGATTTTTATTTGAGGTGTAGCAGAATCTGATCGTGATGGCAAAATGTCAGCTCACTCCATGGGAGCTTTTAAGGAAAAAGAGTTTTTTGTTGTTATATATGCGTGCAGGTGCATTAGTAAATATCTATCGAACCCGAGAGAAGGACACTTTGTTGTGATTGTTTTATTTTCCCCGATTGCGATGATTTAATAACTCAAAGGTTTATAATGTTTGCTTGTTGGGTTCTTTTAGAGGAATGATGAAGTTAATACCAATTTAATCTAAAAGGACCCATTTCATATTATAGTTTTCTAAAGCAAAATTTTATGAAATGGGGGTTGTTCAGCCTTAGCACAAAGAACCTTATATATATATATATATATATATATATATATATATATATATATATATATATATATATATATATATTGGATCAAAGAGAAAAAGCAAACAGTAAAGGAAATTCACATAGGAAAAAAGCATAGAGGCTTAAGAAACGTTGTATCAAGAAAAATGGTGCAAGAATAACACTCCTTAGGGATGGGTTCCCTTAGTATAGGTTATGTGGACCTTATTACTGAATTTTAGGAAAAAAATGGAGTTTAAAGGCCTTAAAAGATCTACCATGGTAACTAGTTAAAAATGAAACAAAGAGAAGAACTCTTGGAATGAGAAGGCCACTTAAAAATTATGAGTTTCAGTAGAGAGTCACTAGAATTCTCAAATTGAGCATATATTCTATAGTGTAACAGTAGAAACTTAGACTTTAAATTATTTACTTAAGAAGTGCAGGTGCATTGCATGAGGGAATAAGCAAAGAAATCTTGAAATGGAGAACATAATGTGTAAAAGTTGCGAAATATTTGAAAAAGCGAAAGCATCTCAGTGTGCTTTTACTTAGTATAAGGTTAGATTATAGATATGGGAAAATGTGGCTGAAAAATCGGATCATGCTTCCACTGTTCTAATCGAGATCTCCTTGGGGCTTTACAAAATAATGCACTAGAAAGTGTAGGGATAACTTTTACACACAGTTCTGAAAGATTGGTGATTCTGAAAGTAGTTATTCCATGTCTACATGGATCAAACATAATGTATCTGCAAGCTACTTCATTAAATGTCTTCAAGGTGACGGGGAAGCCTCGATCACCGAAAGCAAATACAAAGAGATATCCAACTAGTAGTAGAAGTAATACATAAAATAATACAATAGAAAAAAGAGGCGCGTGGTAGCTAGGGATGAATGTTACAGTAATTAAATAATAAGATGAAGTAAGAAAATATAATGAGATCCTCTTAGAATTCACAGACCCTCATGGGAAAATCCCTTGAAACTACTAGATCTCATCTGAGATCTGAACTCCCTTACTACACTTGTTGTGAAGCCAGCCTCGATGAACCGATCTTGTCAATGAAAGCATAAGCGGCCTCAACTTTGATAGTGGTTCAATCTAGCACTTCCCTCCAAGAGCTACTCAAAGAAGGATAGAGGATTCCTAGCGGGAGATCCTCTCTGCTGACAACAAAGAAATGGGTTATAGCAAGCTCAAAAAATGAAATATGATCAACAACCTCCTCCATGACCTTCACCCTCGTTTCTAACGTTTGGAAGTCTTGACCACAAACCACTTTCATCCTTTGGTTCTTTTCACTTATTATTCTAGGCTAGTAGCAGGTTCATCGAAGGAGAGTTCAATAGAACCATAAACAGCATTGTTGACTTGGTCAAACAAGATCTCCTTTGGTGGTCTTGGCCCTTTCACACATGCAGATTTACATTCCAATGGCCTAAATATGTCTCTTTTCACCATGAGCACTAGTTTATTCTTGATTTATAGAAAATTAGACATCCTCCTACAATTTATTCATTAGACATGATACAATGTCAAAAAGAAAAATCATGTTCAGTGGTGAAGCCTAATTTAGAACTTGTCTAACATTGATTAATTTTTGCTGTTATGTGTAATCACACCCACTGGATTTGTTTAATTCCTAAATTAGTTCATAGAAAGTGAATATCCCAGTTCTCTTGGAATAGGGAGAGGTGAGAAGATACCTCTTTGTTGAGCATTGAAAGAATTTCAGATTTACACATGTATTTCACATCTTTTATTTAAAACCTCTAACTCTTTTTATTAAAAATATGATGAGGATGTGATGAATTTCAAATTAATTTATTTGAAATTGTGTAATAATGTTTTATTCAGCTGGAAGCAAATGAAGTGGAAGCCATAATTAGAAAAGCCAGCTAAAGCGGGGAGTAAGCTGTTGTTCCTCCGACCAAAGGCGTATCCGGACAAGAAGATTCTGAAATCAAAATGCATGATTAAAAAGAAAGAAGGAAGGAACATCATGCTCATTTCAAGATGACGAAGCATTAGCTAAAAGAGGGAAAATGAAGCGAATATAGGATCACTGATCATGAGGGATGAAATGTTCAGACTATCTTTGTTTATTTGTATTTTCCGCAGAAGTTGTTATAAAAGGCAACACACCTTAAAATCGAAACAGAACAATTATCATTGAAACTTCTTTTGTAATTCTACTCATTTATTGACTCGTGATTAAGCGAAGGACGATTGTTCTACTCTTATGTGATTAATACATGATTTGGTTGCACGTTCCATCACTTGACTGTTTGGAGTAGCTCAACGGTGTTTCCCTAGCGGCTAAGGGCCCGGCTAGAATTGGATCCATATCTTTGTATTCATTATCTTTCGATTATAGTTGTGTGAGGGTTGCATTTATTTTCATTACGGTTTCAAGTTTAATAGTTTACTATTTGTTGCTTTATAATCTTGGTGTGTTGTACATTATGATTAGTTTGCATTCAATAAGTTAACAATAATCTTTATCCTTTGTATAACTTATATTGTTATGCTTTAACAGAGCCAGTTGTTCAACATCTACTATACCATTCAGTTGTTGTTCCATTCCATTTGTTGTTAGTTGATTTTTGTTGATTTAGGATTGTTGTTCAATAGAATTTGTTGTTCAAATCCATTAGATAGAGTTTGTTATTCAAGAATTTGCTCTGATTAGCATTGATGATTGCAATTCAATCACTAGTAGTAGTCATTATTCATTTGGTTAATTGATTCTGATTTATTTCATACACCGAGTTTAGTTTTCTTTTGAGAGCTTGCCTAGTTTACTTTCATTAGCATCATTAGTGATTTAGTTGGTTCATTTAATTTCTTTAGTAGATTATGTCATCAGCTGTAGAGAATTGGTTATTTCTATAGTTCTCAGTTGATTTTCTTGTTTCCTTGTTCTTTATTTATCTTTCCAAAAGGAAAAGTTATTACTACTACATCCTTGGTTGATGATTATTGGGTGAATGATTGGATTCAGAGCATTGTTCTATTGTCATTTTTGATTGATTTCTATTTCGTAATCTTTTTACTCTTGTATTTTATAATAACATGCCTGTTGAAACATTGCTTTAGTTCAGTTGACCTGGGTAGATACACTCTTGAAATAAAAAATGGATTACTGCATTGATAATTAATGTGAGATAAATAGTTAAAACCACCTTTTCATACCTCAACATTTTGGCGTTGTTTCTAGGGAGAGTGTAGCTATTTGGAAAATAATGTACATTTGATTTTTCTCACCTTTAGGAAGAGGCTAGGTGATAAAAATAGAAGTAGAACTTTGCGTACCAAGCGAGGAACATGCTGGCTCATCTGCCCAACTTCCTTTGGGAATTAGTGAAATTTAAAGTGAATGAATGTGAATTTTTTGAATGCCTAGAAAATTTAAACAAAACAAAATTCCTTCCAGGACTTGAAAAACCTAAGGGACCGGTGACCCTTGGGCGAACCATTTTATCGATAACATCAACAAAGAGAGTGAATCTACGACCATCAATAGGCCTTAGAAAAATTTCTTCTAGACAGCCTACCATTCCCTTGGACTGAATCCTTGTCTACTTCTAAAGCTTTGTGAGGTGCATATTCAAGCAGAGGGAGCAAGATTCTCAAGAAATTGAATTCTCTCCCAATCTCTTTACAAGAAGGGAACTATAGTAATCTGCATGAAGGGGAAGGAGAAACGGGGGAAAGAGAAAAATGGGATCTGCCCTCTTATTTAGGCTGGCTCTTAAAGCAGATAAAGAGTATATCAAAATCATTAAAAAAATTTGAAGAACACGAAGAACCAAAATCCCCTCGGATAATAGTTTATTGGAACACTCATTATTCGGTTGAGGAAGTTTTGTCGGGTCATTCCTATCGCTACGTGACTAGAGATCATTCCTAGGAAATCCCCGAAGGATATTGGTACATATTTGATCAAACCACTTCAAATCAACAAGCCACCTCAACAAACTTCCACAACATAATATCCCGCTGGAACACTACGGTTAATGCACCTATGAAGGCCATTCCTCTTGACATATTCCTACATTCCATGGCTTAACATCGGATGATCCAGGGATCATTCTGTTTGAATTAGATGTATATTCTGCCCGAAGTGTGACTAACCACCACCGTCCCAAAAAAGTTAAAATTATTTCCTTCCAAATTAAAAGGAGAAGCTCTACGATGGTTTATGGGGTTAGGCGGAGGTGTTATAAATGGCCCCGGGATCGGATAAGCTGCTTTTTCTAAAGAAATATCGAGTTATTGTAGGTCCGAGGGGAATTAAAAGATGAAATAATCTTCGGATAATGACAAAACCTAACGAGGCTTACTTGAGGCCATGAGCCTTTTATTTAGCCTCAGGAGATCACTATTATATTTAACCTTGCCTTATAATGTGTAAATACTACATTAATTAAAGGGATGAAGGAACAATGGGTTGAAACATTAAACATCATGGAAACGAGAGTGATATATATCGAGGGAAAATTTCTTGACATTCTGTCAAGTTGTATGTGGGAATTTAAGGCGGCCTTCAAGACTAAAACAATGACGACACTGACCACAAGGGATAGCAAGACCTCAGATGGAGGTATAACATACAGAAATTGGAAATCTACTGAAAGTTTAAAAACTGATATTCAGGAACAAGTAACCACGGCTTGATATCATGCAAGCTAAAAAAGCACCAGCGAGAAGAAGAACAAAATTTAGCAATATTACGCCCCTAGATGCGAAAGAAACATAGCCATAAAGAGTGCCCAGTTGAATCAGTCCAATGCATTGCCATCGCATGAAAGATCACTCAACATAAAGTTTCCCCTCACTCCGGGATTGAAATCAGTTTACAAAGAAGTGGAAGAAGAAACGAAACGGTATATCTACTCAATCGGCATCGTCAATAGCAACTGTGGCAGCAGTGCCCATTGATCCATCCTCTTCTTTTCGGTCTCCTCAGTGTAATGCTCGGCAATATAATGGAATGTGGCAAAATCGACCACCCTTTCCTAGTTAGCCACAACACCCTTCCTACTACATTTGGCCAAATCAAACAATCAAACCAATTGGCCAAATTTTCCTTACTATCCACCATTTGGAAAAATAATAAATATCCAACACTGTGGTCCCCCTCAACCTCTGTAGTGGACTTAGCTGATCAGAAAGCTGGAAAATATCTATAGTCAACCAAACTGGAATGATTCCTCTCCCTCACACCTTACCCGGCACCATATACATTACAACAAAATCCCCGGACCAACTTAAGACCACAACTCCCGGCCCAACCCGGCCAAACCTAATAACTAGGCAGGGTTGAGTGGTGAATAAATAAACCACAGTTGGCCGGCAAGGGAGTGCAACGATCTTCAACTAAGAATACCGGGCGCATAATAGAATTAGAGGGGAGACAAAAAATTTCCAGGAGATTGAAAATTCGTTACCTTTAGAACAAACACTTTAAAAGAATGGTTATACAAAAAACTTATGAACAAGCAACCACACTCTTCCTGTTCTGAGGCAGTCAATGCCACACAGTCTGATAGAACCCACAGTTACAGTCTGCAGGAGAACTAAAAATTTATTGTATAAAAATCCCACTCCTCCAAGCTATCCAAGACATTTCCATTTATTTTAAGCTCATAAAGAACTATGTAAAAAACCAAGAGGAGAACAACAACTAACAACCGTCCAAGTAGTCGGCACTCTATCTAATTTACTATGAAAAGCTGTAAAGTATGAGGACCTAGGAAATCCTATAGTTACGGTGAAAATCAATGGACAATCATTTCCAAATGCCTTAGTTGATTTGGGAGCTGCAATTAATATCTAACAACACCACTTGTCAAAAAATTGGCATTACATCATTAGATCCAGCAACTATGTTGAACATCAAAGCCAGATCGTGTGAAGCTAGAGAGCACACTACATGATGTAATGGTATATGTAGACTCACAGAATATCTTGCTGAATTCTGGTTAATAACCCAAGCAAGCTAGATGGACACTGTGCAGTCTTGGAGTGACATATTTGAAAACATTGTTGAGAGATGCCTATATTGTTGTAGGAAGACATGTGGCTATAACTAGAGGATTGTGTCAGAACTGGCTTTATGCCACTCCAGCTAATGCAGCTAACAATAGTAAAAGCAAAAGAGACAACTTTGTATCATATCTCATAGAAAACATTAGATACCACTATTTCCATGAAGATTCCCTCGACTTTAAATATCAAGCGAGAGGATGACATCGTGCGGTTTATCGACCAAACAAAAAATCGGATCCCATTTGCAATGTCACACAGTCAAGTAACATTTGATAATGAAGAAGATCACTGAAAGAACATCAAGAACCAATCAATACCTACCATACATTTACATTATAAACTATGAAAGTTCCAGAGTGGAAGAATTTGAACATTAAGAAAGAAAAATCGATGTTTGACAGGAAGAGAGTTATTAACCTGAAAAAATATAAGAGAGCATTTACTTAGGTTGAACTTGTAGAAGGTAGTCCCCAATTATGTATGCACCACATTTATACAGAAAAAGATGCCAGACCCATTTTCCAACCCCAACGAAGATTAAACCCTCCTTAAGGATATTGCCCAAAGTGAATTACAAAAACTTTTGGATGTCAACTTTGTTTATCCAATATCGATAGCCAGTGAGTCTCCACTGGTAGACAATTTAAAAAGAATGGGAAGTGGAGGATATGTGTAGACTACGAGGCTAAACAAGCAACTGAGAAATACTTTCCCCCTTCCTTTAATTTACGGTATTAGATACATTAACGAGGGAAGAAATTCTTCTCTTTGTAGATGGCTTTAGTGAATCTGATCAGTTCAGATCTTTTTGAAGACAAGATAAATTCTTTTACCTATCCTTGAGACATTTTATTCAGGGTTTTAACTTTTGGTCTATGCAATGCCCCTACTACATTTCGAAGGAATTTGTTCTGAAGCATCTTTTCGGATATAATAAATGAAGGAGCTCCCAGAAGTATATATGGATGATTTTACCCCATATGGAATGATTTTAGAGCAGTATTAAAACATTGGAAAATTCATTTGCAAGTCTGATGGCTTGCAGACTAGCAAAGCCATGAGAAGTGCCACATGATGATGGCCAAGGGACTCATCTTGGGTCATTATATCTCGACAAGCCCACGGAATCTGAGTGGATCCCGGCTAAAAAATTTGGAATACTTTTGTTTAATACCTGCTCCCACACAGCGAAGTCGTGACACCTAAGTTTTCTGGTTATTATAGAAGATTTATAGAGAATTATTCTCAAATAGCTTCTACCTCTATACGCACTAACGGGAATGTTGATTTTTAATTAGACGATAAATGACCATGCTTTGAGGATGAAAAGCTTCTATCAATAGCCCCATTTCTAAGGGCTTAATTAGGATTTTCCATTCCAAATTTCATCGATGCCTCGGTTCTGACTATTGGAGTAGTCCTTGGGCGGGGAAGAAGATAAAAAACCATATGCAATTTATTATATTAGCAAGAATCTATCTCTGCAATTAAAATATACGCGGCGAGAAAATTTTGAATCATATCATAACATGTCAGTTGACATTATATAGCGGGTATCTGTAGTTTATATACAGAATGCTTTGTCATAAATTTTTATGGAAAAATATTTTGATGGTATAGCTACTCAGATGGTTAGATTCTATTCTTGAGAATTGTATCTAAAATTAAGGTCGACCAGGGGAAAAAATAATCTTGTAGCTTATTTTCTCTCACAAATACCAAAACCAATAGGCAGAAAGCTATTAGGTGAAGATAGTCAAGATGAAAGTTGCTTATGTTATTAAGCGAGAACCCACTTGGTATGTTGATGTTGCAAATTATTTAGCATTAGGTAAATTACTGTTGCATATAATGCCCAATGAACGAAAACATATAGTCTAGCGCGGCTTTTAGATTCTCTTGGATTGGGGCTTACATATTATCTGGGATGAGATATGCACATCGGGAGATGCGTAAGGAAGAAAAAATATTTGAAATCTAAAAGCATGCCATGATGGGCCATGTGGAGGGCCATTCGTAGATCGCAGGAGTAGTCACAGGTTTTTACAAATAGGCTATTCTTTGGCCTACAATTTTTAATGATGATACAAATTTTGTCTGGCTTTGTGATAGTTGCGAAGGGCAAGGGGCATATGGAACTGATTTGATGAAATGCCTTTGAACCCATAGTTAAGTAATCGAGCCATTTGAGCATTGGGCGCTCGATTTTGTTAGTCTAATAACCATCAAATCGAGAAAACATATATACTAGTTGCAACGAGTATGTTAATAAATGAGTTGAAGCGAAGCACTTCCAAGAGGCTATAGAGGACTTTGTATCTGAGTTCCTTTTAAATATTTGTGTGATGTGGCCTCCCTAGGGATGTGTTACGGATGGAGGAGGTACAATTTGTAGGTAATAAGATTATTTTTAATAAAAAGCTACAGACTGTGCTTCAAATCATTATACCACCCACGAGGCAAATGGTGAGTAGAGCACGAGAATAAGGTGATAGAATCTATCTTGATAAAAATAGTTGCATCACACCCGTATTTGGGCTTTAAGATTGTTGGAAACTTGACCAAATGCGAACAACATGGAAACTACCAGCAGGTGTTCACCTTCGATTATGTTGGAAAATAATATCTTACAATAATTTAAATTCAAACATTAAGAACGACCCGGAGTGGGTTAGGACTTAGTAAAGCCGAGTGAAATCTTACAAATCAACGAGTTAGATGAAATTAGGCTCTCTGCTCTCTGGCACCTACAATAATTCTAACCTTGTGGAGAAAAATAGCGTGCCTCATTAAAGGAAGATATTCTAAAGGAAATTCAGTTCACTCTATATGACTCCAGTCTTAGGATTTCCTAGGAAAAATCCGAACACGATGGCTTGGACTCTGTAGAATCTGAAAGTGCATGACAATGCCCCTATCACATTAACATAAATAATTCGTTAGGATATTCATTCAAAAAATGGTCATGAGTACGACTTTACCATAAATCGCTTAATCGGGAATCCTTTTACCGTAGTCACGAGAAGATTCTACCATGCAAATTCTTCTTCAAGGGAGATAAATCCTCCTCGACACCCATCCTTTGAATAATTCCTTTATTTTGAAACTTGTACATAAGCTTTTCTTTTTACTTTGCTTGTTTTTTGTACAAATTTTATTTCTGTTGTTCCTTTTAAGGAATGGGCTTGTTGTTCCTCTTAAGGAACAACAGGCATTCCTCTTAAGAAACAACACGTTTGTGTGTGTTTCTTTTTGTTGTTCCTTTCAAAAGGAACGACATTTCCCGTTGATTATTTTGTTCAATTAACCTCAAAAGGAATAGCAGTTTCTAGTCTTTCTTTGTTCCTTTTCAAAAGACATTGAGTTTAGCATGTTTTTGTTGTTTCTCAAAAGGAATGGCAGGTTTTTCCACCTATTTTTATTTCCTTTCCAAAGGAACATCATTTTCCCACTTTTTTTGTTGTTCCTTTCAAAAATAGCATGTTTTTTTGTCACATTTGTTTTTGCTATTAAGGTTTTCAAAGGAACAACATTTCCAGCGGATTGTTTTACTATTCCTTTCAAAAACAATGTTTTCGATTTACACAGTGTTCCTTTGAGAAAGAATTTTTGGCCCAGATTGTTTTAGTTCTCTTAAGGAGCAATAGTTGTTCCATCTAAGAATATACTTTTTGAGGATGCATTTTCTTGTTTAGAAATAACATTTTGAGGATTTTAACAGTTCTTCATGACTCTTTTAAAGACAAACATACAATTTATGCAAAGGGCACAAAAATTAGAGGTTCTTGGAATTAGCAAATCAAGAGAAATTGTAATTTTTAAGAATTTTTTGTAGCGATAAGAAAAGGAAAGGACACAACCATGCTCCTCCTTTCTTGTCTTTATTTCACCTACGTTAATATGTTGGTTATCTTTATCATGTTGGTTCTTCTTTAAATCTTCATAACTCTCTTTGATTTTTATTTATTGAATAAGAATTAGGGCATAATTTCTCTATTGAGATGTTTCAACTTCTTCCACCATCCCTACTCTTAAAGTGTTGAGCCATCCTCTATACATAAATAGGGGAAGTGCTACATGAAAAAAGAAGAAAAAAAATCTCTATATGATTACTAACAATTCTATGATATGGCGGATGGAGGATAAGGGATTATATCAGAGCCAAATACCATGATCATAAGGGAGCGATGAAGTGGCATTCCCATTATGGCCTACCACCTGAGGATATGATCAATGGAAACGGAAAAATAAAAATTCCTTCGAAGAGGAGGTCTCATCATGAGCGGCCCGCCCTACTACTCCTTCCTAGTGAATGGCATTGTGATTCATCGGTTTCAGCAGCCAGTGGCCTCCATGCAGCATCCAGCCGCCCCTGGGCACAATAAAGGATCATCTGGTTCCAAGAGGGTGGCACCTTGTCAGGTTACTGACCTAACAGAGGCGACCACCATATAGGCAGGTGGCAAGCCACCATTTTTTAATCCTATTAATATTGATTGACCTTTAGCAATGAATAGTTGAGGAGAATTGATATTCTCAGTGTGAATTTCTCCACCCTTTAAGCATTAAAAAAAGAATTACTAACGATAGAACCATTAAGTGCGAGAAATTCCTCCGAGTTAAGAAAGTAGGGAATGATACAGTCTTGAAGTGTTATGATAGCCAACCCTTAGAATTGCCCGATTCGGAAAATGAACAACCCCAGCTCGCGGAAAGGAAGTCACCACAATGGTGAAGAAGAAGGAAATCAGGAAGAAGAAGAAAGTCACCACACCAATGGAGAAGAAGGAAGTCACCATACCAGTGAATAAGAAAGAAGTCACCACACTGGTGAAGAGGAAGAAAGTAATCACACTAGTGAAGATGAAGGAGAGGAAGCAGAACCTCCCGAAACCTCCATTGCAAGTCCACCACAGAGTCCATTGCAGGAGGACCAATTGGCCCAAATTTTGGCCAATATGAGTGAATATATACAACCTCACAGTCCGCTTAACCTCAGCATTAAGATAGAACAATTGTAGGAACAAGTTGTTACCGAAAAAGATACGGCCGAGAAAATGCCTGATGAAGAAAACCCTCATGGAACAGCAAAACCAACTAGGGTTACTTCCCCTGAGGAATGTAGCTAGGAGCATGGGAAGACTAAGGAAGTGTCCTAAACAAAAAACATAGAAGCAAGCCTGGGCGAAGGCACGACCACTGGAGATCAAACCCTAGCCGAGCAACCAAGTACAGAAAAAGGAAGATATGTTCCTTCCAAGAAGAAGAAGAAGACAAATGAACTTGAGAAGTTGTGGAGGGAACGACAAAAGCTCCAAAAACTAGTAAAACAACTTAGGAAGAGGATTAGGGTGCTAAAAAAGGGGAAAGTCTCTAAAAGAACCCTAAAAACAAAGAATGCAACCATCCAAATGGAACCCCATAATACAAGGGCCATGGAGACTCAAACTGAGCCCATATTCATTCAGGATAACAAGGAACAATAGGCAGTTTCTATGGGCGCAGTTGCCCAAACTGAAAATGTATAGGTCTGTGAAAAATATGTTCAGACCAAGGCACTTTCCTCTAGCAGTATGGCCAACAAAGAGACACAGACTGTAGGCACTCGACATTGTAATAAGAAAACCCAGGTAGATATTCAACCCAAAAACGTTTTGATAAAAGACCCTGGTATAGCAAAACTCCAAGAGGATCTCACATAAGCTCAGAGGGCTAGAGAAAAGCTCGAAGAAGAGACTGTTCCCAAAAAGAAATACCAACAGTTACAGCAAAAATTAAAGGACATCAATGCATCAGAGGTAGAAGCTTTCGATATATGTCGAAAGGCAGAAGATAAATTTGAAAAGGTAAGGAATAGATTAAAAATGGTCAGGAATCAGATGGATACTCTCTGTTCTTTATACACAGATGTCCTAGCATGCAGGTGCCCTGCTAAAAATTATGCTTTATTTTTATTAGAAAGATATTTGCAGTTAAAAATTAAGGCTGTTAAGGTAGGAAAACCTATAGAATTAGAAACTGTAGGTGATTTTATAAGCTGCTGTAAACTCTATGGAGTAAAAGTCCAGCGTCTACTCTATGAATTTTATTTGCACAATTTTATATTAGCTGAGGAAATGGAGACAAATCCCAGCCCTTTTGTGGGCGATATCCAATTTCAAGCATTCATTTCATTTGTTGTTAACTAGTTAAAATGGCTCAAGTCCTATAACACTTTTCAGAGCCAAGAAAATGGGTTAGACCTTTGGGTTAGGGGTGAACCGAGACACCCATTACAATTGTGGGCTAGGCAGAAAAGCTTAATGACAAAGGAGGGTGTGATCCAAACATTGGGACCCATACACAAAGCAATTATCCTGGATGGGGTAGAATATTTTCTATCCATCAGAGACCAGGCCATAGTAGCAGCTAAAATCTGATGGAAGATTTCCAATTGGAATATTAAAGACAAAGAGCCATTCAATTACAAAATTTTTGAGTTAGCTGCCAACGACCTAGTTATATATAGTAACCTCATCTTGAGGGAAGGCTCGTATTGGCTAGGTTGTAGATATCGCAACCCTATTATCTGGTATCCTGCAGTAGACTATAAGGCCAAATATGAATTACCTGAAGGATAGAAATGGCATATCTTTGAAGCTTTAGCTACAAATCATGGTTTTAGATCTCTTAATGAAAAACCCTCTCCAACCTATTCTCTAACTGCTTTACATGTAAACTATGGTTTTCATGAGGACATGAAAAAGGGTAAGCAGGGGGTGTGTTGAGCATTGGAAAAGGTATGAATTCACCATGTATTTCTTTATCTTTTTCCTTTAAACATAACTCTTTTTATTCTAGAAAGATGATATATTGAAGGATTATGATATAATTGCAAGGATTAATGTTTATTGTGAAATTGGCTAAAGATTGTCTTTTGTTCTAAACAAGAAACAAATGAAGTGGGAAACCACCATTCGAAAAGGCAAAGCTAAAACAGGAGTAACTGTTGTTCCTCCAGCAAAGGGCCATATCCAGACAAGAAGGATGAAATCAGAACGCATAGTTAAAGAAAGGCAAGGAACAACACGACTACAGCACAAGAAGATGAAGTGTTAGCTAAAAGAGGAAAATAGAGTGAATCCATCAGGATCTTTCAATCCTGAGGGATCATTTTTCAAAGTTTATCTTTGTTTCTTGTATTGTACGCCGAGTTGTTATAAGAGGCAACACTTGTAGAAATTGGACAGAATGATTATCATTGAAACTTCTTTTGTAATTCTATAATTTCATTGACTCTCGTGATTCAAGTAGAGAGCGACTGTTTGTAAACACTGTTATGCATGATCAATACATGATTTAGTTGCCGTTCCATCACTTGACTCTAGAGTAGCTCAGCAGTGTTTCCCTAGCGGCTAAGGGCCCGGCCCTGGTGGATCCACTTGATCTTTTGTATTATTATCTTTCGATTATAGTTGTGTGATGGTTTGCATTTATTTTCATTACAGTTTCAAGTTTACTAGTTTACTTTTTTATTGCTTTATAATATTGGTGTGTTGCATTGTTGAATTGCATTGTGGTTCCTTTCCAATTTAACAAGAATTTTGATCCCCGTATAAATTATCTTGTTATGCTTTAACAAAACTTCGTTGTTCAGCATCTGCTGTTCCATTCCATTTTTTGTTCGGTTCTGATTTTTTTTTATTTTGGATTGTTGTTCAATAGAATTTGTTGTTCAAATCCATTAGATAGAGTTTGTTGTTCAATAGCATTTGTTGTTCAATTACATTAGATAGAGTTTGTTGTTCATTTCTATTGCTGTTCAATTCCAGTAAAATAGATCTGTTGTTCATTTCAGTTAATTAGTTTACAGTTTATTTCATACCTGGAAAGAGTTTGGTTTTGCTTTTGTGAGCTTGCCTAGTTTACTTTCATTAGTGGCATTAATGATTTAGTTCAGTTTCCATTTAATTTCTTTAGTGTGGAGTGTAAGATCATCAACTGTAAAGGACATTGGTTATTTCTACCTACGTTCTCAGATTGATTGTCTTGTTCTTATTTGATTTCATTTACATCAGTTGCCAAAGGAAAGAGTTATTACGATTGCATCCTTGACTGATGATTGTTGAGTGAATGATTGGATTTCAGAGCATTTAGTTTCATGTCATTGTAGTTAGATTTCATTTCCAAGAATCTGTTTACTCTTGTATTTATAACACTGTATTGCATATTGGAAAGCATTACTCTTAGATTGAATTGTAGCCTCAGACTGAGTACACTCTTGAAACAAAAAATCGTACCTGGATTGATAATTAATGTGAGATAAATAGGAGTTAAAAAGACACCTTTTATACCTCAACACCTAGATGGACGTGTCAACTCACCCTTGTTCCTTTAACAAGTGTTGCACTCCTGAACATGTCTCAAGAAATCTTCCTTGAGCCCCATTGTAATATTCCAAATTTTTCCTTCAATAAATTGGAATATTAATTTTTGCTATTTTCACTTAGGAGTTGAATAATTGGGTGAGAAGGCCCATTCATAATAAAAACATGGATAAAATCTCTCTAGTATGGAAAGGGATCAGCCTTGGAACTATATTTCACACCCTCATGTGTGAAAGGAGACGTTTGCAAAGAGGTTAGGTCAGGTTTGACCAAGTCAAACAGCGCAGAAGTATGAGGTGGAAAGCAACCTATGGGATAGCGCAGAGAAAGAGGAGGGAATATTCCTTGAAGGAGGAAACCCTAATAGAGTGGGACCCATGGAGAGGGAGCTCTCATGTGTTTAAAAGAAGGGCAAGGCAGCCATTGTTTGATAGGCATATGATTATAAATTTCTTGTCTGCTTAGACTATTGGCATTCTCCAGTTGTTCAGCTGAGTTGCTGTGCTGCTTAGCACAAGGATTTCTTGCTTAGGAATCCTTCTTCATTCTTGAGAAGCCTCTTGAAGGAGTTGTACTGATTTTCCTCACATCTAGGCTTGAGGCCAAGCATCCTCCTCTAGGACAGCGTTATTGCTGCAACAACATAATTCTATGTTGCAGGGTGTTGTAGTGAGGGATTACAACACCTCTTCCATCACTTGTTTTTCAAAGGAGGAGTCTTCCTTTCCTTTGGAGGATCAGTTTGTAAGCTATCAGAGCTTATTTCAGATCTTGGCACTTGGCCAAATCATTCTATTCCACCTACATCACAGTTACCCTCTTAGACTGCGTTATTTTCAGAGTGCACTTGCAGTGAGGGATTGTAGTGTTGATTGGAGGGTGATATATCAAGTGTAAGGATCAACCTTCCACTTAAGAGATCCATTGGAGGAGGTCTACTTCAGATTGTTTATCATCTTTAGCCTTCTCTATTCAGTTCCATTTTCAGAGTTGCAGTTGCTACCCAGCAACTCTGGCATTTCAGGGGTTATAGCCTTGCTCTCCCACTTTATTTGAGCCATATATTGTCATATCCATTTATTGATATCATGTTGTAGCATTTCTCCATAATAGATTGCGCTGTCATAGCCAAGGGTTTCCCATATGCAACAGTATTCTCTCATTTCTTGTACATGTATTGTTGAGGCTTACATTGCCTTCCTTGAGTGGATGTTTCCTCAAGAATTGTACTCTCATTACTGCTATATTATATATTTTTTGGCTTTTCAGATCTTCGTATGCTCATGGTTTTGAAATAACGCTGTCATTCCAGCTCTTGTGCTTACATTGTTGCAGCCCCTTTCATTGGGAACTTTTGAGGACATCTAAGTGTGGGAGATCTGTTTAACCCACTTAGAAGGATTTCTTTGGAGCCTCCTCTTGGATTTAGGACTTAGATACATTGATCTAAGGGATCCAGGTGCTGGTTTCAAATCCTGTAGCAGCCATTCCTGGAAAATGCGTTTTCCATTCGTGCCTTGCTAGCTATTCCAGATTTGGAATATTACAGTGGTATCAGAGCAACTTTCTTGGCTCAGCTTGTGAGTCTCAGCCCAAGAAGATGAGATTAATCTCATCAGTATTTATATCCAGAGAGGACCTCTCCAAGGAGGTCAAGAAGATGGAATAAAGAGAAGTGGAAGGACCATTCACTTCCTATTCTCATCATGAAGAAGACAAGCATGGAAGACACTTGGATCATCAGATTCTGAGTGATTACCTTGTTGAGTACAAATATCAACCTAGAGCCTTCAAGGAGACTATATCTTTTCCACAATTCATCTAGTTGAAGGAAGAGGGGAGACCCTACAGCAGAAGAGAAATCAAAGGTAATAGATTTTTGTTGTCTACTTTTGATGGGTTATCTACAACAAGAACTTGGGTGAGAAAGTTGGAGGCATTTTTCCTACTACATCCTGTAGGATGGAAAGAAGCTGTTGAAATCTCAGTGTTGCACTTGGAGGGTGAAGCCTATGTCTGGTGGTGCAGCCACTTGAGCCATGCAAGGGTAAAATTTTTTGCAGAGTTCACTCAAAGGTTGATCAAAACCTTTGATGGAGAAATAACAAAGGAGGAAAAGCTCACACCACTTGAGGAGCTTTTTCCTAACACTGTTGCACTCATGAAGGAGCAGCCACATGCATCAACAGTTGGGGAAGCCAACACTTTGGAGGAAGGAACTCTTGCAGCCCTACAAGAGATTCCAAAATATCATCAAGGTATGAAAATTTTCCACATTCTATTGTTGCAACAAATTATTTTGATAAATGTGGAGATTTACTTGTACATGACCAAGGGTCAAATCACACTGCTACCATAGAGTAGCTTAGTTTCATTGTGTTGTGCAACATGGAAACATTCAAGGAGGAATAAAATCACCATTCTCATGATCCATTGTTGGATTTTACATCACACTTGAGGTTTGGGTTTTAAGACTTGAAGGATGATATCAAACATCTTGGAGTGAGAAACCCTTTCTCCTTTCAAGATGACACTTTCTCAATGAGCTCCTCTTAGCTCAAAGAGGAACTTCTACTTTCAGCAGATCCAAGACCTCATTGGTTTTGGAGGACTATTGTTGAGAGGGAGGTCTCATGGAGAGATCTCATTAGAGGTGCACTTCAACACACCATGGAGTGCAAAGATTTTCTTCCTTTCTCATAGGAGTAGATAGAAGATGGAGGACATCTTAGGATGGATAACATCTCTCATGCTTGTGTTGGACATTCATTGAGCCATACACATCATGATGGGAGGCTTTTTCCTACCACCTATTTGGGTCCTTATAGGGTCTCATTAATCCTTGAGAAGCTTGCATTTCAAAATCCCATGAAGTGCAAAGACAAGAATCTGATTTGGGAGGATGGTAGCTCTCATGGGAGGGGTGCCAAGATGAAGAGAAGGAGAAGAAATCCACAAGTGACGGAGTGAATGTGGTTGATGAGAAAGGATCTGGGAGGCTACTTGCAAATTTATGATACCGGGCAGCAGGAGGCTTGGCTGTGTTGGTTACTCTTGAAAGAGTTTGGCCATCACTTGGCATACACTCTTCCTAAGAGTAGGAGGATGGAGGAGAGATGGTAGGATACTTGCATCATTGGGCAGCATATAATATGGATGCATGGTGTTGATGCGATACTCATATCATTCATTGTGTCTTCATCACATGAGTTGTATGATGGAAGTATGGGGAGGCAGAAAAATGTTTTGTTTCTTTGCTTGCTCTTGGGAGAGCAAGAGCAGATTTTCTCTCACACTTTGCATGATGTTGCAGGAGGACATGGCCATTTCTCCTTGGCTTTTGATGATAGAGAGGTACTTCCACCTTGGGAGGAACTTCTCATGTATTGTAGCATTATGGGAGATATCTTTGACAGGGAGCATGTCTAATATTCCTAATTAGCCCAAGATAATAGGAATATTTCATTCTATCTTTAATTTTATCTATTGGTGAATAAAATGTAAAGGAGGACATGAAAAACTCCTAAAACATAAAAATAAATCAATGCCCAATCTAAAAAGAGACAAATCAGGACTTTCTTAATAAAATCCACTTGTGTGTGAAATAGGTTTAATCTATTTGACTGGGTCAACTGGACCAAATCTATAATGTTTTCTAGGTTCAATGTATCTCCTAAAGGGATAGCGTAGTTCTAGAAGGAGGACCTCATGTGAAAGGGGTTAAGTGATTCAAGGTGGTTTAGGGTTTTGCACATCCTCGTCTTATAAAAGGAAGGAGAAGGCTCAAGGAAAAGGTTGTTGATGATACTTATATTTTGAGATATCTTGAGCAACTCAAACTCTCTTGGTTTTTTAGCTAGAGAGAGAGGAATTTCCTATTTAGGAATTCCTCTTCTTCCTTGAGGGTCTCTTGGAGGAGATTGTGCCGCATTGATCCACTATCTGGAATTTTGGCCAAGCTTCACCTTACATTATAGCACTGCTCATGTTTAGGGTTGAGTTTTCTTGTGAGCTGCAACAAGTGGAATTAGATCTATTCAGATCTGAAGAGTTCTATTGCATATTTTCAGTGGGGAAGTCATCTAACCATTGGCAAGAGTGCAACGGTTTTGAGCATCAGATTCTTATCTTGGCATCAAGACACAGTGTGCTCCACTTCTTTAGCACAGTCAATTGATGAAACTGCGTCCTCTTTGCAGTCAAGGTTGCAGTGTACATTTTATAGTAGTTTGGAGGAGAGATCTCTGGTGGAAGGACTCCTTTCCTTCACTGTGGTGATCCGTGGATTGGCCAACCAATCCATGTTCTATTTTCAGATCTGATCTATTGTGTATCGTATTCTTCAGAAATTTCTGAAGATTACTGCAGATCTATGGTGTAGATCTCAGATCTATTCATTGTTAATCATCTTATGCTGAGATCCCCAAGGGGAATGTACTAGAAAGCTCTTTTTGCATATAGATCCCATTCTGATCTGTGATTTTCTATTCAGATCTATTGTAGATCTAAAATATAATTAAACACTACTTCAGCCACCTGTAAATTACGTTGTTCAGCTTTTCTGTCTCATTCCATGGTTGCAGCACTTCATTTTGTGGCCTTTCTTCATGTATAAATCTGTCTTTTCTAATATAAAGCCATTGAATCATATTATGAACTTGCCATACTGATATTCCATCATTATTTCAGTTAAACCCTTCAAAAAATCATGCTGTAGAAGCTTCAACACTTTCTGCATAATTTAAGTCATGGGAGATCAGGGTTTTTAAGCCTAGTTGAGGAAGGAGGAATTGTTTAACTTAGCTAGACTTATTTTTGTGAGCTTAAATTTGGAGCATAGGTCCCTCATGACCTAATATAAAATAACCTCCCACCATTTCTCTTATTTTTACGCATGTCTCTGAATATACTCATTTTAGGGCCAAAATCATCACTTTTCCCCA
Source organism: Pinus albicaulis (assembly GCA_034641835.2). Classification (NCBI taxonomy): domain Eukaryota; kingdom Viridiplantae; phylum Streptophyta; class Pinopsida; order Pinales; family Pinaceae; genus Pinus; species Pinus albicaulis. The sequence goes on from CM076578.1 coordinate 952,194,706, forward strand.
CCTTTTTGCCCATAAAACGCTGTATAAGGTTGCTGATGCATATTTTATTGAATTTTCAATGATTTTACATCTGTATGAGGTATATGGCTATAGCTCCACATTGGTAATAACTCAGGCTATTCCCAATCTGTAGATGTTCCTTAATTTGGAATATTACAGTGGTATCAAAGCAAGATCTTTGGCTCAGCCTGTGGCTTCAAGCCAAAGTGATGTAGAGAAAGGAGCAAGATCAGAATTCTAAAGAAAATAAGTTTTACCTCATCATATTCCAAATCCATGAAGAGCCTCTTCAAGGAGGGTAGACAGACAAAGGAGGAAGAAGAAGAAAATGAAACTCCTAGAGGGTTTCAAGGAGAAGAATGTTGCAATGAGACTTGTATAAGGTTTCAAGAAGGAGAGGAAGACCCATGCACTTCCTACCCTCACAAAGAAGATGCATTTTACAGAAAAAACAAGAGCATGGCTCCACCCCTTGGAAGAATGACAGAAGAGAAGATCTCCCTGCTCCTTTTCCAAACCATTAAGGGTATTGAAGAAGATATCAAGGAGATTGAAAGGGTGGAGACTTGTACTAGTGTTGGCACAACCTTGGAAGAGTATCCTTCAGTAATGGAGGAAGACTACATAGTTGCAGAAGAAGCTCTTGCTTCTACATCCCACCAAGGTGTGATTAAAATCTCATCCGTTGTCATTTTACCACATTGTATGAAGAGATCTACTTCTATGTGTGTTGCTGATTTAGAGCAAAAAAGTTGCACTGCGCTGTGCAAGAGTGGTAAGGAGGAAAGGAGGCACCATTCCTCATGGGGGCATTCAAATTGCAACTTCATTCATGGAGCAATGGAGGAAGAAATGATGAGTGGTAGACATCTTGAAGTGAGAAACCTTTTCTCCTTTCCAAATGCCTCTTTCTCAATGAGCACTCCCCAGCTCAAAGAGAAACTTCTACCTACAGAAGATCCAGAACCTCAATGGTTTTGGAAGAAAATAGATGAGAGGTATTTTCTTGAAGATCTCAAAGGGATTGCATTTCAAAAGCCCTTGAAATGCAGAATGTGTGAAACCATGAGGACACAAAGAGGAGATGGGGAAGAGGGCCAACCTCATTCCTATCCATTGCAGAAGGTTGAAACACCTAGGAAGGTGATTGGATTGCATAGAGGAAGCATGGAGGGTCTTCTCCACTCATGTATTTAGTCATCTCTCATTGAGGAGGTCTCATTATGTTAAGATTATGGCACCATCCATGGGCAGCATGTGTCATCGCTATCAAAGGATGAGATCCTGAAGATTGCAGAAGGCAAAGAGGAGGGCAAGCTTCACATGGTAAGAAACATTTGTCCCTCTTTATTTCAACACAATAATGAAAAAAGAAGGTAAGGTGATCCATTCAATCAAATCAAGGACACATTAGTCCATACATCCTTCCGTGATATATGCCTTGATGCCTCCTTACTTGAAGGAATTCCACCAAGGAGTTCCCATGATGAGCAGAAGAGCAAAGTGTTCCCTCAACCTTGTGCATCAATGTCATCTCTTTCTAAGAGGGAAGCCAGCACAACATTGGAGACTTTGGGTAAGAAGCATGCTTATGTAAATCACATCTTATTTTATGATTGCATGTATTCTCTTACTTTATATTTGCAGGCCATAACTCCTAAGGGGAGTGTTTTACCTTACAAGCTTCATGGCCAACTATGGGCCAAGATTATTTTCAAATATGGCCACTCCCTTGATGGGCTAAGGGAGGTGTTTCAACATGATGGGTGCTTCCAAAAAGCACCAAATATACATTTCACTTTCATCCATGGTGAAATGATAAGAGCAGCAAGCAAGTGGCATGCAGCCCACTTACCACAGCTAGATCTTAAGCAGGAAGGAGATCACCTGCGCTAGTTCTTATTGGGTGAGTTTGGGTATCACCCAAAGTTTTTTATTTTCTTGTCTCATGCCATGTACTCCAAGAAAATAATGCATAAGAAGAAGGCATGTTTGTTTTGGTTGATGAGGAGAGAGTATGGACACCCCATGTTGAATTTCATGTCCATACATCTACTTGTATTCATGTTGTATGTACATGTATTTCTATTTAGAATTAATATCATAATCATGTATGTACTTTGGGTTGGGAGAAGATGTAACCTTCTCATGAAATGGCATATGGGAGCATTTTTATATCATGATGTTAATGATGCTCCAATCTTTATTGTAAACATGAGGGGAGGAATGATACATAGGATGAATGTATCCATTGGGAGTGCAATTCCCCATATTCATTTGTATTTCAAGAAGAGGATGGAACCTTATATGGTTGTTGCATTGTGTATTGTGTTCTCTTATGAAAAAGGTCATGTATTGAGTTTGTTTCATGAAGGGAAGTCTCTCACATGGGAGAAATTGGAGCTTGACATGTGTTTCTTGAATTCCATTCAGCCAACACTCATTATCCTCTATCATTTCCAAGCTTTGAAGAAGCTTATTTCAGCAAACAAGTGGTGGGATGGCCCCTTATTATGCTATGATTTGAAGCAGCATGGGAAAGGAAAATTTCCACATGACACCTTTGGCATGGAAGGAGTCAAAAAGGAAGAGTCAAATTAGCTCACTCTTTCTTCTTTTGAGGAAGAGAATAGATCCATGCACCACTCCATTGATGGGAGGAGGATTGTTGGTGAAAAACATGATCATGTTACATATTTTTTATATTCTGATTTCATGTACTCTTACACCATGTTTTTGCAGGCCATGACTCCAAGGAGGAGTGTTATATCATGTGAGCCTCTTGGCCAATATTGGGCCCCAAAAATTTCTGAATTGGGCCACTCCCTTGAGAAGAAAAGGGAGATTTTGCAAGATGATGGATGCTTCCCCAAAGCACCAAACATATATCACACTTTCAGCCATGGTGATATGGTGTGGGCAGCAAGTAAGTGGTGGGAAAACCACTTACCATATCTACATTTGATGCAAGCATGAGATGCCTTGCATTGGTTCCAAATGTGGGACTATGACCCACCTCCATATGTGAAAATTTCTGTTTTCAAGCACATTGTTTTGATTCCCTATCTTGATAATGTACTTGTAATTCTATGGGGATGTATGGGGAAAGAAGGAAGGATGGAATGTGACTCATGGGATGGCTAATCTCCATGTAATTTATGTTTCTTGTTTTAGGGAGAGCATGGGGGCAAACCATGTTTGTTTCATATGATCTATTGTCTCCTTATGGGATGAGCTATTTGCATCTCATGAGAACCTTGGAGGAGCAAGACATGGATGGATGGATTGGTGAGCACTTGGCTTCTGAGGGAAGCTTATCTTATGTTGGTATCACCAAGGAGGAGATTTTTCAACACTCACCTTGCAGTTGCTTGAGGACAAGCAATAATTTTGGAGGGGAGGACTGTAATATTCCTAATTAGCCCAAGCTAATAGGAATATTTCATTTTGTCTTTAATTTTATCTATTGATGAACAAAATGTAAAGGAGGACATGAAAAACTCCTAAAACATAAAAATAAATCAATGCCCAATGTGAACAGAGACAAATCAGGGCTTTCTTAATAAAATCCACTTGTGTGTGAAACAGGTTTAAGCTATTTGACTGGGTCAACTGGACCAAATCTACAGCGATGTCTAGGTTCAATGAATCTCCTAAAGGGACAACGCAGTTCTAGAAGGAGGACCTCATGTGAAAGGGGTTAAGTGATTCAAGGTGGTTTATGGTTTTGCACATCCTCATCTTATAAAAGGAAGGAGAAGGCTCAAGGAAAAGGTTGTTGATGATACTTCGATTTTGAGATTGCTTGAGCAACTCAAACTCTCTTGGTTGTTTAGCTAGAGAGAGAGAGGAATTTCATGTTTAGGAATTCCTCTTCTTCCTTGAGGGTCTCTTTGAGGAGATTGTGTTGCATTGATCCACTATCTAGCATTTTGGCCAAGCTTCACCTTACATTACAGCACTGCTCATGTTGAGGGTTGAGCTGTCTTGTGAGCTGCAGCAAGTGGAATCAGATCTATTCAGATCTGAAGAGTTCTATTGCATCTTTTCAGTGGGGAAGTCATCTAACCATTGGCAGGAGCGCAATAGCTGTTTTGAGCTTCAGATTCTTATCTTAGAATCAGGCCAAAGTGTGCTCCAATTCTTTAGCACAGTCACTTGAGGAAACTGCGCCCTCTTTGCAGTCAAGGTTGCAGTGTACATTTGATAGTAGTTTGGAGGAGAGATCTCTGGTGGAAGGACTCCTTTCCTTCACTGTGGTGATTCGTGGATTGGCCAACCAATCCATGTTATATTTTCAGATCTGATCTGTTGTGTATCATATTCTTCAAAAAAATTTGAATATTACTGCAGATATATGGTGTATATCTCAGATCTATTCATTGTTAATCATCTTCTGCTGAGATCCCCAAGGGGAATGTACTAGAAATATATTTTTTCATATAGATCTCATTCTGATCTATGATTTTCTATTCAAATCTATTTTAGATCTAAAATATAATGAAACACTACTTCAGCCACCTGTAAATTACACTATTCAGCTTTTCTGTCTCATTCCATGGTTGTAGCACTTCATTTTGTGGCCTTTCTTCATGTATAAATCTGTATTTTCTAATATAAAGCCATTGAATCATATTATAAAATTTCCATACTGATATTTCATCATTATTTCAATTAAAACCTTCATAAAATCACGCTTTAGAAGCTTCAAAACTTTCTGCATAATTTAAGTCATGGGAGATCCGGGTTTTTAAGCCTAGTTGAGGAAGGAGGAACTGTTTAGCTTAGATAGACTTATTTGTTTGAGCTGAAATTAGGAGCATAGGTCCCTCATGACCTAATATAAAATAACCTCCCGCCATTTCTCTTATTTGTACGAATATATCTGAATATACTCATTTTAGGGCCAAAATCATCACTTTTCCCCACTTTTTTGCCCATAAAACGCTATATAAGGTTGCTGCTGCATATTTTATTGAATATTAAGTGATTTTACATCTGTATGAGGTATATTTCTGTAGCTCCACATTGGTAATAACTCAGGTTATTCCCAATCTGTAGCTGTTCCTTAATTTGGAATATTACAGCATGTCAAAGAACAGAGCTTGGTATTGACAGGAGCTTATTTGCATGAGCTCACAACGTTGTCACTTTGGAGTAGATATTTATGGATGGAGTGTCCCTAGGATCACTTCACATTGGATGCACTTGGTAAACAAGGAGGAGATGATGATGATAGAGTGGTGGATAGAGGCATCTATCACTATGACATATTCTTCTTGACTTGGGTTTCCAAGCATGAGGAGGATTATCTTCTTGTAGCACATGGTTCATTCATCTTCATATCATTCCAAAACACTATGAAGAACTCACTCATGGATCCATGTACCATCTTACTTCCGGCATATGGTAATGTTCTGGCCAGCAACAACCCCCCTTATTATTTAGTATTAGTGATAATACTAAATAAGTGGGGGCCCTTAGTCAAAAAATCTAAAAATCAATTAGTGTTTGTATTCTTTGTTCAATAAAACTTAATATCATAAACTTAGGAAAATACCTCTTGGAAAATCTAAAAAGCTTAAGTTTTATGATAAGATAGAATAAAATCATTCCTTAAAGGAATATCACATCACAAAAAAGTAATGGATATCTCTTTACAAGCAGAATTCTAAAATTGCGATATTGCGATGCGAAACTATACATGAAAAATATTCATCGCATCGCATGTCTCAAATATCACTTACGCTAAAAACATAAAAATCACCGATATGCGATGGCACATATTGCAAATCGCATGTCACAAAAAAATATGTTAACAGATGATTGTCACATGTTCCGCTCCAACGATTTTGTGGTATTACGATGTTGCAATAAAGCGATATTGCGATCTGCGATACTACGATCTGTGGTATTACGATGTTGCGATAAAGCGATATGCGACACTGCGATCTGCAATATTGCGAAGCAAATCGCAGATCGCCTTATCGCAGGTCCTTAAGGCTCGTTGTACGAAGAAGCTTTCTCCATAAATCGAGACCCTGTTATGCGCTTTAATGTTAATCAATGAATTGGTTGTCAATCATTAATGAAATTTGGTTTTGTTGTGATCGAAGAACCGTTTCACGTAAGATGGTATATTTTATATGTTTTCGGAATTTAAAACTTTCTCGTCACCTTTTTCCTATCATTATTCTCACTTCATTCGTAAACTGTAGGAATGAAGAATAGAGAAATATACAAACCAATATTCCTGATATTATAGGAAAGAAAGACAAAGCTCCAATTTCTGAAGACAAAGAAATGATGCCGTTGTATACAGACACTGCCTATAACAAAGACGCTGGTATTACTACTTGGGAGGGCATGTACAGTCTACTTGAGGAAGAGAACCCCAGAGTAATGGAGGTTACAGCTACTGCAGGCTCACATGGGTCTTCTGATGCCTCCATTACAGAGCTAGCTTGTTCATTCTTACACCGAATAGCAGTGAGGCCTAAAATTCTTCCATATAAGGATATGGTTAAATGGGTACTGGACAGCATGGATATTACAAACAGACAGTTTAAGACTCTGGGTCAAGAACTCATTGGTTCATTCACTCCACAAGATTTGAGACTCATGTATCATTCGTCGGAGCCACAAGCGACTTATAACAAATAGTTCATGGAGAAGTTTGCCAAAGAAAATGAAAACCTGGTAGAATGCACCAAGGACTGGTCAAGGAGAGACGAACCACTAAAAAAGGATAAACACGGTATGTATAGTACTGGTTCTCTCACTTCTCCGTATTGTTTTGCTGCTGCTATGCTCTGTAGGCTCTTTGGAAAGCCAGACATTAATAAGTTTTCATCTTAATGGCTACCATTATTGAATGCTACTGTTAATGCTACTATTGTGGATTGGGCTAAGATATTATCTGACAACTTAGCCACAGCTATTTTGAATTATCGGTCCAAAAGAACTGTTTCTCAAAGAATTTATCCCCCTTTTTACTTATCTGCTTATGTAATGGATTCAATTTGTTATGTTTCTAAGTTTCCTTTAATGGGTTGGAAATGGATGACTCAAGATCCCCTACCCATTCATGTTTATCACAAAGAATTGTGGGATTCCAAGTTCATTCCCTATTTTTACAAGATTTTCCATGGAATCATGTTGCCCCTGTACATAATGTTATATGATAAAGATGCTCCAAGGTTTTCTCCTGAATCAGAGGTAGATATACTTCCTGTTGCGAGATGGTTTGGAGAAGAATTGTTTACATATGTTAGGGTATTTGGAATTTTTGCCTCCCCTAATGTTTTACCCTTGTATGTTCTTGATAAACTCATGGCACGAGAAATTGCTTATCAAACCTGCAGAGAAGGAGGTTTGACTAAAGATTTAAGGGACAAAAAGAAGGCTATCTGGCCACAATTTCTTGTGGCCTATGGGGCCTTTTCATTATTTGATGTTGGTCATGCATTCAAAGAAGTAAACAACATTACATGTTTACATTTATTCAAGTTTCCAAGAAGACCATTCGATCCCTATGATATTGTTAAAAATTTCACTACTGCAGTCAAGATAAGAGTGTTTTCTAAAGAAGATGATCTTTTTGATGACATGTTCCAAGAAAAAAGCACACTTAAAGAGGTTCTACATTCGGCTCAAATACGATTTCCTCCAGCAGAATTTCAAGAATTCAAGATATAGAGGGAAATGAGGTTAACTAGTATCCCTTTGAATAAATTACCCCTGGAACCCATAAAGGAACCAAATCCCAGTATTAGTCTCAGTGGAAGTTTAGGTACAGATAGGTCTAAGTCTAAGTCAGGGAAAGAAACCTCTGAACACTCTAAGAGGTCTGACAATGACCATGATAAAAGTGAGGGGTCAGTAAGGGATACTTCCCAGTCAAAGGAGCTTTTACAGCAACAGGTTTCAACCTCTCCACAGTTAAATACTCCCCCTCTCATTGTACAACAACCATCAGTCATAACTGAGTTAGATAAGGAATGGGAGACATTCAATGATTTGATTAATATTGAAGGACAGAACACACAGACACTTGTGAGTAATGTACATACAACAAAAAATATAGTCACAGGAATAACTACCAATGTCTTAGAAATGGAACATATTCTCATTACCCCATCCTCTGAACTTATGCTCAAAATAGAGGAAATTCCTCCTCTTGATGTATTCTATAGCCCACAACACAAGGTAGTGGTAAAAAGACAAAGGAAGAAATGGAAATTGGAAAATGTGCTCTCTCATGATGCAGAACAATTAGATGTCCTATGGCAAGATCCTACTACTGATCCAACTGAAAATCTCACCAAATTATCTCAGATCACAGGAGCATATGCCTCTGCAGCCATTGATAAAGCATCTGAGGTACGAAAATTACTAAATGAGAAAGAAGATCAAGTACAGTTTTTGCAACAACAGCTGAAATAAGCCAACGCTAACAATGAAGCACAGAAACAACTTGAAAAATTAAAACAAGACTTCCAACAAATGCAGATAGGATATGAGAACAGTTTGGCTGAAAAAGAAAAACAGCTACAGGTTATGCAAGAGATTCACAAGGATGATCCCAAGATTACAGAATTTATCATAGAGTCTATTTCTTTAAACGATCAACTACTGCAGCAACAGGAAATATTATGCCAAAGAATATCATAGTGGAACTCTTATTGTGAAGAAAGTGATAAAATCACTAATCATGTCGTAGACTTACGACATGATTATGATTCAATTGATAAAATAGTTACTGACTATTTAGCTTGGCAAGAAACCGAGGAGGGGAAAAGAGCAGGTGCACCAATAATCAATAACAATCACAAAGTAATGCTCTTTAATAATTGGGATGCACAAATTAGGAAAGCAGAGCAAGCAGCGAAAGAAGCAGTCACAGCAGCAAGCAATATTATTGATTGTATAAATGAAAATTTGCACGAGGCAAATCTGATCTTTGAAACTACTCCAGGGTATCTACCGAAAGCACAGCAACTGCAGACAAACTGGAGACAGAAGACTCAAGAAAAGGCAGAATTGATTAAAATATTAACAAAGTTAAATTGGGATTCTTACTAGGCATGTTTGGTAAAACCACACAGCCAGTGCATGACTCTCAAATGTATCATCAAATCTGCCGAGAAGATGGCGCCAGCTCTTGCCAATTCCGTTTTCACAGGACAGTTAAAGTCTGAAGTCGTCCAGCCTACTCTTCTCAAATCAATGCTGAACACTTGCAATTTCAAAGAACAGATTCACAATTAGTTAGTTGTTAAGTTTTAATTTTGGATTTAGTATTAGTTTTGCTTTATTTTTTCCTAAAAATAGGACGGTCATTTAAACCGTATCCTACATTTTTGTAATAAATTATTTTAAGATTTAGTTAGTAGTATTTAAACCCTTCTCATGCATTTAGAGAAGGGTCCTGAAATTTGTCAAAAACTTGTCCTCAGAACATGCACTTTTGCACCCTCCGAGGAGGTTTTGATGAATGAATGGAACAAGATTTATTGATATCTGCGTTTAATATCTACTAATGATGTTGCACTTTTGTACTCTTAGTGGATGTTGGATTAAGAAGAAATAAGTCATTATTGCTTGAAGCTCATGAGTAGAACTAGTTATAAATTGTACTTTTATCTCTTAACTATTTCTGCTTTTGTGTTAAAGTGATATTTATGTTCAGTTGTTTATATATTAATGCTTGAATACTTGAGTTATCATTTGGCACTTTTGTACGGTGATAAATATTTATTTATGCTTAATATATGAGTAGCTTATTATGTGATATGTTTTTCACAACTGTTTCGTCTAACTTTTTATACGAAGTGGTTTATCTTTATTGAATTCTTTTCTTATAACAGTTGAATGATATTTATTACCAATTGTTATTTGAAATCATTTTAGATCACATAACGGAAATATTACATCCCAGGTTAGTTTAGAATTAGATGTTTCTGTTTAATTAGAATACAATTGCATGTTATAGATTAGAATTAGAATAAAAGAATTTCACTTAGGAAATTTTAGAAAATAAATATCAATTCTCAACACACACACACACACATATTGGGAAATTGGTCCCATTATTCCTAGTCGAACCCACTATACCAAACAGAAAAGGAGCTGCCAACCAAGGTCCGGACGGGGTGGGTATCCCCCTTGTTGTAGACCCAATTTTTGGGGCTTCAACATATTTGGCGCTAGAAAGAGGGCCCCGAACTATGAATGGAAAGTAATTCAAAATCTAAATACCATTCTAAGAGTAAATCACCCTCACCATCTCCCCCGACTTCTCCATCACACTTAGAATCTTTAAATCTAGAGCCAGAAGTTGAAAGAACAACAGCCACTGCCACAAACCCTGAATTTTCAGAAGAATCTAATATTGAACCTCCTGAAGTTGAATCTTTGATTCATAAACTTCAGCGATTTTCAATATCACCTCAAAGATCTGATAAATCTCAAGGCAGTGTGACTTCGCAATATAACCCTACTCATCCTCTTACCAAATTACAGAGCGAAAAAATTGGTGTTCAGCCAACTGAGTTACCTCTACCTACAAGGAAGAGAGCAAGGAAATCACCTAAAGAGTCTGATAGCAAGACTCTTTCATCATCATCATCCATCTCAACCTCTTCACCGTGAAGTCAAACATCCACCCCTCCACTTCAGACTATTGTCCGTCAGTCCACTGGAACTTCCACATCTCCTTCTCAAACATCTGTAATCATAATATCCTCATATTCCCAACCGCAGGGATCATCTTCTACGCTTTCCTCTGTTATTAGTTCAGCGATGGCCCATCCATGGAATAACCCAGGGGCAGTCTTAATGCCTGCACCCTTGAGTCAAATACCGGCCCATCCTGAAAAATGGCTACCTAAGTTTAATCCTGAAGCAGGCATGCTAGCAGAAGAACATATAAATAACTTTATGTTGTCCATAAATCTCAATGGAGTTACTAATGAAGACGCTGTCATCCAAAATTTTCCCTATACTCTACAAGGAGCAGCCAGATCATGGTATTTCTCATTACCGTCTAGATCTATCACTAGTTGGGATATCTTCCAAGATCAATTTTTGACTAAGTTCGGTGATGACAGGTCTACAGCTACACTAATCAATGATCTGTCCAATCTTAGAGCTGATTCAAAAGAACCTATCAAGGATTTTAATTCATGTTTCAATAAACTGTTAAATAAAATTCCTACTACTTCCAAGCCTAGCAAAGAAGTGCGAAGTGAATGGTACATATCTACTTTACCATCAAACATAGCAATCTTCGTTGATAGGGCTAAGAAAACAACTTTAGCTGACAATATGAAGGAAGCAATAACAGTAGAGAAACGTATCATTTCTCTAGAAAATAAAAAATCGATAGAAGAACGAAAATCCAAGAAGGTTACCTTTAAGGAAGACCCCAAGAAAAAATAATCGAAAGATCCATTCGATTTAGAAGGATTGCAGAAAGTTCTGAAAACCATGTCCAACGAAATGGTTGACATTAAGAAACAAGTGGAAGAAACATCTTCTACAAATTCTTTCAAGCCTTATAGAAGAAACCCTTCAACTAATTCAAAGCCACCAAATGCTATTACTAATTCTGAATCAGAAGAAGAAGAAGAGGAGATTGCTACTGAATAAACTATCGATGAAGAAGAAGTTGTAGAGGTACAAGGTATGTGGGATTTCATCCTCCCAGATGAAGAAGATCAAGAAGCATCCCTGGTTAGCACTCGAAGTAGAAATCAACTTGATCCTCCTCAACCTACTCCTAAGCCAAAGAGTGCAAGCTCAATGACTAAGGATAAAGTTGTAGTCAAGAAAACGACATCCAAAGAAACTCAAACTAGCCCAGTCCAAACATATTCAACAACTCCATAAAAAACACTAATCGTTTCGGATGAAATGGAGTATAATATCATAGAAGACATGAAGAAGACAAGGGCTAACATCACTTTTTATGAATTGAGCAAGTTAAAACACCAGCAAAAGGTACTTTTGAAATAATTACATGCTATACCAGAAAAACCCTTGCCCGATCCTGTAATCTCTCAAGCTTCCCATGAGATGGGAAGACCTCCAACTAATGCGATTAGTAAAGTTGATTTAGAAAATATCGCTTTAATTGGAGGAAGGTCGAGATCTCATACTCCTCCATTTCTTCTTACTTACGAAGTTTTCAATAAAAATTTTCATAATTGTTTAGTGGATTTTGGAGCTTCATCTAATATTCTACCAAAATCAATATGTGCAAAGTTGAACATTCAACCACAAAAATCTGTTGTGCACATAGTCCAGTTAGATCGATCGCAAGTTGAAGTGATCGGCGAATTAAATCAGGTTACCATCAGGCTGTCTTCTAATCCAAAGGTATGTCAAGTTATCGACATTTTAGTTGCAGATATTCCAGAATTTTATGGCTTAATACTTAGCAGAGATTGGTCAAAAAAACTTCATGGATACTTTGCAACTAATTGGTCGCACATGTAGCTTCCTTACAATGGTAAACCAAATCAAATAAAGGTTGAGCAAGAAAAACATCAGAAATACATAGTAACAGAACTAGAAGGAGAAAATGAACCAGTTGCATACAGAAATAATATCATTGGCAATTATTCAGTTGATTCTTTCTTAGGAAATTTCAATGCTCATACTTCACCTTACTTATAACATTCTGTTTTATCTCAAATAGAAATTTTTTCTCAAACAGATAATTCTAGGTGTATTAATTTTATAGATTCTCCTGTAAATAAATCTTTATTTTGGAAGTTATTTTTTGATGGTTCTAAGTCTAATGAAGGAGTAGGAGTAGGATGCGTGTTGATTAGTCCAGAGGGAAACAAAATTATTCTAACTTGCAGACTTGAGTTCGATTGTACCAATAATACCGCAGAATACGAGGCTTTAGTCCAAGGATTATACAAAGCAATCGGATTAGATATCAAATATCTACAAGTTTTCGGAGATTCTGAAATTGTAATCAGACAGGTACGCAATACTATACATTGTTTATCAAGTCATTTAAAGCATTATCAATCTTTAGTTCAAGATCTGACTGAACACTTTATAGCATTTAATATTTCATCAATTCCCAAACTCTAGAATGCTAGTGCAGACCTCCTAGCTAACGTAGCTTCCAAGCTCATTCCTTCAGAAGACTTTAGCCTTGACTGATTTTCAATCGAATTAATCTTTAGACCCTCGATTCCTAATAATATTACCAATTTGATGATTTTCAACGATGATCATGATATTGTAATCTTCCTCACATTTGAAGGATCTTACACCAATCAGATAATTGATGAGGACCAACATGACAGACAATTGCAACAAGATAGCACTAATAATTCTATGCCAAAGTCAGTAGTCAAGTTAGAGGACCTTTATGATTTGAAAGACCGATTCAAAAGATCTACCAATTCAAAAATGAAAAGTTCAACTTTGAACTATGAATTAGTAAATCTAGGAACTGAAACCAAACCACAGAATATCAACCTAGGCCTCGGCCTAGCTCCTGAAGAAAAATTAGTGTATGTTCGTCTCTTGAAACAATAAAAAAGTGTCTTTGCTTGGAACTACGATGAACTTAAAACTTATGACACTTCTATCATCCAACATAATATCCCAATGATAAATGATGAAAAACCTGTCCAACAAAAGTTGAGAAAGATCCATCCCAATCTAGAAAATCAGATCAAATATGAACTCGATAAGTTATTAAAAGCCAAGATTATTTTTCCCGTTCGACATTCTAAATGGGTTTCCAATATGGTTCCCGTTAGAAAGAAGAATGGAGACATTAGAATTTGTATTGACTTTAGAAATCTTAATAAAGCTTGCCAAAAATATAATTTTCCTTTGCCTCCTATGGAGCAAATATTGTAGGCAGTTGCGGGATCAGAATTAATGTCTTTCTTAGATGGTTTCTCTGGCTACAACCAAGTGTTGGTCCATCTCGATGATCAATTGAAAACCACGTTCAGAACCAAATGGGGCACTTATGCATATCAAAATATGCCTTTTGGTCTAATCAACATTGGTGCCACATTTCAAAGAGCCATGGACATCGCATTCAAGGGAATAGTTAACAAATCAGTGGTAATTTACTTGGATGATATAGTTATATATTCCAAGAAATGAAGAAATCATCTCAGAGATTTAAAACAGATCTTCCAACGTTGTCAAAGGTATGGAATTTCACTTAACCCAAAAAAATCCTTTTTTGCATTAAGTGAAGGAAAACTTCTTGGATTCATAGTATCAAAATCTTCAATTCATATTGATCCTGATAGAATCAAGGAGATTTCTAAAATACCCTTACCTCACAACAAGAAAGCTATGCAATAGTTCCTTGGCCAGATTAATTTTTTAAAGAGATTTGTGCCAGATTTTTCAAGAATTGTATCTCATTTACAAGAAATGATTAAAAAGAATTCAAACTTCAAATGGGGCCAAAACGAATATGAGGCATTCAATCTGATCAAACAAGCAATTGTTAATGCTCCATCTTTAGAAACTTCAAATTTTTCCGATCCTTTTATTTTTTATACATTTGCCTCTGATAAATCATATGCTGTGATACTCACTCAAGAAAATCAAGACAAGGCAGAAGCCCCAATTGCTTTTTTCAGTTCAAATTTACAGGGGGCTGAATTGAATTATTCAGATGTAGAGAAACAAGCTTATGTTGTTTTCAAAGCAATTAAATATTTCAGACCCTTTCTACTTAAAACCCATACAAAAATCATAGTACCGTTTCTAGCGATAATAAATCTCTTAGTACAGAAAGAGGTGGGTGAGAAAAGAGCCAATTGGATTACTGCCTTACAAGAATATGACGTAGAAATCAAACCAGCAAGTATTGTAAGAGGTCAAGGCTTTTGCAAAATACTAGCTGGAGCATCGCTTATTTCTGAAAAACCATCTACAGAGATACAAATTTATGAGGTAAGCCTAAACGATGTTGAATCATTATATGCTAATATCATATATTATCTAAAGAATGGATATGCTCCTCCAAATCTCGATTATACCAAGAAAAGAGCTCTAAGGTTGAAGGCTAAACAATATTAGCTTGTGAATGATGTTCTTTTTAGAATGAATTATGATTATGTTCTCCTTAGATGTCTGGAGAAATCTGAAGCTGAAAGAGTCTTGCAGGAACTCCACGATGGGCCAGCAGGCGGACATTATGATGGAGATACTACTGCACATAAAATCCTCCGTGTAGGCTATTAGTAGCCCACACTATTCAAAGACTCACATTGCTACATAAGGAAATGTCAAGTTTGTCAAACTGCTGCTGGAAGACAAAAGAAACCATCATTGCCACTGCAACCAGTCAACATTGAGCAGCCTTTTGATCAATGGGGATTGGACATAATAGGTGAGATCGTTCCTCACTCTTCTAAGCAACATAGGTATATCCTTACAACAACTGATTATTCACTAAATGCGTAGAAGCAGTTCCTCTCAAGACGGCCAATGCTGAGCATATCATCGAGTTCATAGATCAGTTCATAATCACCAGGTTTGGTTTACCTTCTACTTTAATGTTTGATAATGCATCATATTTTTCTGGTAATGCTATGACTGAATTTTCACTTAAAAGAGGTTTCAAACTTAAATACTCTGCCAATTATTATCCAGAGGGAAATGGGTTAGCTGAATCTACAAATAAAAACTTAATTAGAATCATTAAGCGAACCATTGATCAAAATCATAAAAATTGGCATAAGTCTTTAATATATGCTTTATGGGCAGATCCAATAATGTAGAAAGCCTCCATTGGCACTTCTCCCTTTAATTTAGTTTATGGAAAAGAAGTGGTTTTCCCAACTCATCTAGCAAGTCCTTCTTTGGCCTTAGTTCAATATATTGATGAAGCACCAACTTCTTCCTTACAACTAAGACAGCTGGAAATAATTAAGCTAGAAGAACAAAGAGAACAGGCCAAAATAACTCATGCTCATCACCAAGCATTAGTTAAAGCTTCTTTTGATTCAAACATGATATCCAAAAAGGATTTTCAGATTGGAGATCTAGTTTTAAAATGGGACAAGGCTCATGAGGAAAAAGGAAAACATAAAAAATTTCAACGAATGTGGCTTAGCCCTTTCCAAATTGCAGAGATCATAGGTCCATCTACTTTTATGTTACAGGATTTAACAGGAAAAAGAGAGTCTTTACCTGTTAATGGACAGATCCTCAAAAAATATTTTCCATAGGAGATCATTCTTCTATTTTGTATATTAGTTTTCTTTATTTTTCATAATAAAACTAGTTGTTAATGGTTACATATGTAATTCACGAAAAAGATACAAATTCTCTTTTAGATTTTTTTTTTTTCACTTATATAAATAGAATTCTTCTAAGAAATTGATCATTATTATTGAAAGATACAGTTAAAAGCTTTAAGCCTAGAAATGATACTAGTTTCAACTATGTAAATTTTGATAAAAAACGACCTTTAGTGGGAAATTGTTTTATATCAGTTCAATAAAAGGTATCAATAACAAAAAAAATATTCTCTGTAGAAAATTTCTTTCCAAAAACTCTACCATTTTCATCCAGAGCTATCTTAAGGAAGCAATGAATTCCTCCCCACCTAGAAAATTATAATATTCAGGGAATAATCCAATGATACACTTTAACTTAAAGAGTAAGAGGTCTCATCACGAGCCGACTTATCATGATCATAGATATTATAGCTTGCTGACTTTGCCAATACTGCATACCACAACAAGGCAATGACTCAAGATTATTGCAATCAAAAGACAAGGGGTCTCATCACGAGCCAGCTTGTTCAGCAAAGTTATAAATCAAGTGAATGGCACTGTCATAAATTGGCTACCAAACCAAGACATTGTTCTTTAAGAATAAAAAGAAAATGAAAGCAATAAGTGTAGATATGGATTTCTCTTTGAAAATTGTATATTTCTCTAAGTAGGATACAGGATCATTACTAGGTAACAGGTAACCCTGTCGAGGCTATAAATGCTTGCTGGCAGCAGAGGCTCTACCTACGACAAATGAGCATATTTAAAACTGATATATAGAGAAGTCTGTGTTTTTATGTTTATAAACCAAGTAGTGACTGATGTAGATACAAGGTCTAGCTTGAGGAAGTAAATAGTCAAAGTTGAATATAGAAGAAACGAAATATCATTGATAGATAAAAGCATAATGTACTTTGTCTTTCTATTATAAAATTTGTTTTTTCTGAAAAATTTTCTATTTTGAAAGTTTAGAAAATTCAAAAGAAAAGTAGAGATAACTGGTTCTTCCAAGTGAATCACCAATTGTTATGGCCAGCAACAACCCCCCTTCTTATTTAGTATTAGTGATAATACTAAATAAGTGGGGGCCCTTAGTCAAAAAATCTAAAAATCAATTAGTGCTTGTATTCTTTGTTCAATAAAACTTAATATCATAAACTTAGGAAAATACCTCTTGGAAAATATAAAAAGCTTAAGTTTTATGATAAGATAGAATAAAATCATTCCTTAAAGGAATATCGCATCGCAAAAAAGTAATGGATATCTCTTTACAAGCAGAATTCTAAAATTGCGATATCGTGATGCGAAACTATGCATGAAAAATATTCATCGCATCGCATGTCTCAAATATCACTTACGCTAAAAACCTCAAAATCACCGATATGCGATGGCACATATCGCAAAAAAATATGTTAACGGATGGTTGTCACATGTTCCGCTCTAGCGATTTTGTGTTATTACGATGTTGCGATAAAGCAATATTGCGATCTGCGATACTGCAATCTGCGGTATTACGATGTTGCGATAAAGCGATATTGCGATCTACGATGTTGCGATAAAGCGATATTGCGATCTGCGATATTGCGAAGCAAATCGCAGATCGCCTTATCGTAGGTCCTTAAGGCTTGTTGTACGAAGAAGCTTTCTCTATAAATCGAGACCCCATTATGCGCTTTAATGTTAATCAATGAATTGGTTGTCAATCATTAATGAAATTTGGTTTTGTTGTGATCGAAGAGTCGTTTCACGTAAGATGGTATATTTTATATATTTTCGGCATTTAAAACTTTCCCATCACCTTTTTCCTATCATTATTCTCACTTCATTTGTAAACTACAGGAATTAAGAACAGAGAACTATACAAACCAATATTCCTGATATTATGGGAAAGAAAGACAAAGCTCCAATTTCTGAAGACAAAGAAATGATGCTCTTGTATACAGACACTGCCTGTAACAAAGACGCTGGTATTACTACTTGGGAGGGCATGTATAATCTACTTTAGGAAGAGAACCCCAGAGTAATGGAGGTTACAGCTGTTGCAGGCTCACATGGGTCTTCTGATGCCTCCATTACAGAGCTAGCTTGTTCATTCTTACACTAAATAGCAGCAAGGCCTAAACTTCTTCCATACACGGATATGGTTAAATGGATACTGGACAACATGGATATTACAAACAGACAGTTTAAGACTCTGGGTCAAGAACTCATTGGTTCATTCACTTCACAATATTTGAGATTCATGTATCATTTGCTGGAGCCACAGGCGACTTATAACAAACAGTTCATGGAGAAGTTTGCCAAAGAAAATGAAAACCTGGCAAAATGCACCAAGGACTGGTCAAGGAGAGACGAACCACTAAAAAAGGATAAACACGGTATGTATAGTACTGGTTCTCTCACTTCTCCGTATTGTTTTGTTGCTGCTATGCTCTGTAGGCTTTTTGGAAAGCCAGACATTAATAAGTTTTCATCTAAATGGCTACCATTATTGAATGCTACTGTTAATGCTACTATTGTGGATTGGGCTAAGATATTATCTGACAACTTAGCCACAGCTATTTTGAATTATCGATCCAAAAGAACTGTTTCTCAGAGAATTTATCCCCCTTTTTACTTATATGCTTATGTAATGGATTCAATCCGTTATGTTTCTAAGTTTCCTTTAATGGGTTGGAAATGGAAAACTCAAGATCCCCTACCCATTCATGTTTATCACAAAGAATTGTGGGATTCCAAGTTCATTCCCTATTTTTACAAGATTTTCCATGGAATCATGTTGCCCCTGTACAGAATGTTATATGATAAAGACACTCCAAGGTTTTCTCCTGAAGCAGAGGTAGATATACTTCCTGTTGCGAGATGGTTTGGAGAAGAACTGTTTACATATGTTAAGGTATTTGGAATTTTTTCCTCCCCTCGTGTTTTACCCTTGTATGTTCCTGATAAACTCATGGCACGAGAAATTTCTTATCAAACCTGCGGAGAAGGAGGTTTGACTAAAGATTTAAAGGACAAAAAGAAGGTTATCTGGCCACAATTTCCTGTGGCCTGTGGGGCCTTTTCATTATTTGATGTTGGTCATGCATTCAAAGAAGTAAACAACGTTACATGTTTACATTTATTCAAGTTTCCAAGAAGACCGTTCGATCCCTATGATATTGTTAAAAAATTAACTACTGCAGTCAAGATAAGAGTGTTTTCTAAAGAAGATGATTTTTTTGATGACATGTTCTAAGAAAAAAGCACACTTAAATAGGTTCTACATTCGGCTCAAATACAGTTTCCTCCAGCAGAATTTCAAGAATTCAAGATATACAGGTAAAGGAGGTTAACTAGTATCCCTTTGGATAAATTACGCCTGGAACCCATAAGGGAACCAACTCCCAGTATTAGTCTCAGTGGAAGTTCAGGTACAGATAGGTCTAAGTCTAAGTCTGGGAAAGAAACCTCTGAACACTCTAAGAGGTCTGACAATGACCATGATAAAATTGAAGGGTCAATAAGGGATACTGCCCAGTCAAAGGAGCTTTTACAGCAACAGGTTTCAACCTCTCCACAGTTAAATCTTCCCCCTCTCATTGCAGCAACCATCAGTCAGAACTAAGTTAGATAAGGAATGGGAGACATTCAATGATTTGATTAATATTAAAGGACAGAACACACATACACCTGTGAGTAATGTACATAAACAAAAAATATAGTCACAGGAATAACTACCAATGTCTCAGAAATGGAACATATTCCAATTACCCCATCCTCTGAAATTATGCTCAAAATAGAGGAAATTCCTCCTCTTGATGTATTCTATAGTCCACAACACAAGGCAGTGGTAAGAAGACAAAGGAAGAAAAGGAAATTGGAAAATGTGCTCTCTCATGATGTAGAACAATTAGATGTCCTATGGCAAGATCCTACTACCGATCCAATTGAAAATCTCACCAAATTATCTCAGATCACAGGAGCATATGCCTCTGCAGCCATTGATAAATCATTTGAGGTACGGAAATTACTAAATGAGAAAGAAGATCAAGTACAGGTTTTGCAACAATAGCTGCAACAAGCCAATGCTAACAATGAAGCACAGAAACAACTTGAAAAATTACAACAGGACTTCCAAGAAATGCAGATAGGATATTAGAATAGTTTGGCTGAAAAAGAAAAACAACTACAGGTTATGCAAGAGATGCACAAGGATGATCCCAAGATTACAGAATTTATCACAGAGTCTATTTCCTTAAACGATCAACTAATGCAGCAACGGGAAATATTATGCCAAAGAATATCACAATGGAACTCTTATTGTGAAGAAAGTGATAAAATCACTAATCATGTCGTAGACTTACGACATGATTATGATTCAATTGATAAAAGAGTTACTGACTATTTAGCTTGGCAAGAAACAGAGGAAGGGAAAGAGCAAAAAATTCAATAATCAATAACAATCACAAAGTAATGCTCTTCAATAATTGATCCCAAGGACAATCGTAAAAGGTATAAACAACAAAGAAGTAGTCACAACAGCTAGCAATATTGATTGTATAAATGAAAATTTACACGAGGAAAATATGATCTTCCGAAACTACTCCGTGGTATCTACCGAAAGCACAAGAATCAGAGATGACCGGAGAGTTTAAGGTCGAAGAAAAGGCAATCGCATTAAAATAGTCAGCAGAAGATTTCATCGGGCGTGTTTGGTAAAACCACACCAAGCAACATGATTCTCAAATGTATCATCAATTCCGCCGAGAAGATGGCGCCGTATCTTACACCCCGTTTTCACAGAGATGCTTAAACTATCATGTTTTCACCTCATCTCTTCAAATCAATGTTGGAACACTCTGTACTCTAAATATCGTATTCACAAGTAGTTAGTTTTTAAGTTTTAATTTTAGATTTAGTATTAGTTTTGCTTTATTTTTGCCTAAAAAGAGGACGGTCATTTAAACCGTATCCTACATTTTTGTAATAAATTATTTTTAGATTTAGTTAGTAGTATTTAAACCCTTCTCATGCATTTAGATAAGGGTCCTGAAATTTGTCAAAAATTTGTCCTCAGAACATGCACTTTTGCACCCTCCGAGGAAGTTTTGATGAATGAATGGAACGAGATTTATTGTTATCTGTGTTTAATATCTACTACTAATGTTGCACTTTTGTACTCTTAGTGGATGTTTTATTAAGAAGAGATAAGTCATTATTGCTTGAAGCTCATGAGTAGAACTAGTTATAAATGGTACTTTTATCTCTTAACTATTTCTGCTTTTGTGTTAAAGTGATATTTATGTTCAGTTGTTTATATATTAATGCTTGAATGCTTGAGTTATCATTTGGCACTTTTGTACGGTGATAACTATTTATTTATGCTTAATATATGAGTAGCTTATTATGTGATATGTTTTTCACAACTGTTTCGTCTAACTTTTTATACGAAGTGGTTTATCTTTATTGAATTCTTTTCTTATAACAGTTGAATGATCTTTATTACCAATTGTTATTTGAAATCATTTTAGATCACATAACGGAAATATTACATCCCAGGTTATTTTAGAATTAGATGTTTTTGTTTAATTAGAATACAATTGCATGTTATAGATTAGAATTAGAATAAAAATATTTCACTTAGGAACTTTTAGAAAAGAAATATCAATTCTCAACACACACACACATATTGGGAAACTGGTACCATTATCCCCAGTCAGACCCACTATACCAAACGAAAAAGGAGCTGCCAACCAAGGTCCGGACTGGGTGGGTATCCCCCTTTTTGTAGACCCAATTTTTGAGGCTTCAACAGGTAAGAAGTTTGTTTATACATTCATTGATTTGTATATTCTTACCATTACTATGTAGTGCATTGCTTCACAAGAGGGCAAGCTTGTCACATTGCTCCATGATCATTATTGGGAAAATCTATATAATGGAGGCAGCCATCTTTTATATGGCCTTGGGAAAATGTTTTATCATCACATGTATGTTCAGTTGTTGGACTCAAACATTTACCATATGAAGACATGCATGATTAACCATGTAAAGAGAAGCATTTTTCCTTGTACTTTTTTGAAGCAGCAGCTTGTAGAACTGCGTTATACACACCTAGGAGACTGTTGGTATCTTCAAGCACCAAATGAAGCCATCAGTATTTCCTTCATTCTTGCACTGACCATGTCTTCATTGGCTGATATTGGTTATATTCTTGTTGAGAGCATGATTGGGAGATTGACACATGAGTTGGATGTGTCCTGGAGGGGAGAAAGTTCCCACATTTTTTGCACTACATGTTCTAATGGGAGCATGAGAGGAGATATGGCCACCACAACCACATGTTTTTTCTCTTTTGAGGTGGTCCATGAGATTTATATTCATCCATTGTATAACCATGGGCAAGTGCTTGATCATGTATTGTTGTTACATTCAGCCATTTACTATTCATTAGTAGATGTGATGAATTGTGTATGTTACTTGCCATGTTACTTTCTAAGATTGCAATGGATGAAACTGCGTTGTTTCCTCTTGAGATATTATTTGTATCATGAATCCTCGTGCAAAAATTGTAGCAAAATTCTCATTGGGATACTCTATGATGACCATATCCTATTCATCATGGATGGATTATTTTGGGCCAGCTTGTTCTTCAATGTTGGAGGAGAACCCTTTGGAGGATTGTTCTTCACTTTGTCATTTGAGGGCAATAATTTTGCAGCGCAGGATCATTACACACTCTACACTTATCATGAGTGGAGAGAAATAAAGCATGGGGTAGGCTATGATGCTTACCATGATCAGATTTTCAGCCCACCTTCATTTCCGGAGCTTGAGGTGGAAGGAGATGTTCAGGAGTTTCCTTATTGGGAGGTGGCTCATTTTGTTTGGATGATTTCTTGGGGAAGATGATTTCCCAATACTTTTCAGTCTCCATGTCTTGGGGGACAACTCCTTAGTTCTATCATTGCATTTTCTTGAGGACAAGCAACATTTGGGAGGGGAGGACTGTAATATTCCAAATTTTTCCTTCAATAAATTGGAATATTAATTTTTGCTATTTTCACTTAGGAGTTGAATAATTGGGTGAGAAGGCCCATTCATAATCAAAACATGGATAAAATCCCTCTAGTATGAAAAGGGATCAGCCTTGGAACTATATTTCACACCCTCATGTGTGAAAGGAGACATTTGCAAAGAGGTTAGGTCAGGTCTGACCAAGTCAAACAGCGCAGAGGTATGAGGTGGAAAGCATCCTATGGGACAATGCAGAGGAGGAGGGAATATTCCTTGAAGGAGGAAAGCCTAATAGAGTGGGACCCATGGAGAGGGAGCTCTCATGTGTTTAAAAGGAGGGCAAGGCAGCCATTATTTTATAGGCATATGATTATAGATTTCTTGTTTGCTTAGACTATTGGCATTATCCAACTATTCAGCTGAGTTGCTATGCTGCTTAGCACAAGGATTTCCTGCTTAGGAATCCTTATCCTTTCTTGAGAAGCCTCTTGAATGATTTGTATTGATTTTCCTCACATATAGGCTTGAGGCCAAGCATCCTCCTCCAGGACAACGTTATTGCTGCAGCAGCATAATTCTGTGTTGCAAGGTGTTGCAGTGAGGGATTACAACACCTCTTCCATCACTTGTTTTTCAGAGGAGTCTTCCTTTCCTGTGGAGGATCAGTTTGGAAGCTATCAGAGCTTATTGTAGATCTTGGCACTTGGCCAAATCATTCTATTCCACCTACAGCGTAGTTACCCTCTTAGATTGCGTTATTTTTAGAGTGCACTTGCAGTGAGGGATTGCAAGTGTTGATTGGAGGGTGAGATCTCAAGTGTAAGGATTAGCCTTCCACTTAGGAGATCCATTGGAGGAGGTCTACTTCAGATTTTTTATCATCTTCAGCCTTATCTATTCAGTTCCATTTTCAGAGTTGCAGCTGCTACCCAGCAACTTCGACATTTTTTCCATTTTGTATATTTTAGCCAATCCTTCCCGGAATTGATGTATTATTTCTTTCAGGGGCTAGAGCCTTGTTCCCAAACTTTATTTGAGCCATATATTGTCATATCCATGTATTGATATCATGTTGCAGTAGTTCTCCATAATAGACTGCGCTGTCATAGCCAAGGGTTTCCTATATGCACTAGTATTCTCTCATTTCTTGTACATGTATTGTTGAGGCTTACATTGCCTTCCTTGAGTGGATGTTTCCTCAAGAATTTTACTCTCTTTACTGCTATATTATACATTTTTTGGCTATTCAAATCTTCATATGCTCATGGTTTTGAAATAACGTTGTCATTCCAGCTCTTGTGCTTACATTGTTGCAGCCCCTTTCATCGGGCACTTTTGAGGACATCTAAGTGTGGGAGATCTATTTAACCCACGTAGAAGGATTTCTTTGGAGCCTCCTCTTGGATTCAGGACTTAGATACATTGATATAAGGGATCCAGGTGCTGGTTTCAAATCTTGTAGCAGCCATTCCTAGAAAATGTGTTTTCCAGTCATGCCTTGCTAGCTGTTCTAGATTTGGAATATTACACCCCTCCAAGTGAAATTCTCATTGATAGTATGGTACATATTGAGGAATCCATGATGTCCTATCATAGGTGAATCATGGGCCACATGCATGATATTATCCCGCAAATGTGATCCTGACACCAAGTAGATCCTATCCTTATAATAGATCACCCAATCCATCACCGTGTACTTATCATCCCCAAATGTGCCATGCAATATCTTGCACGCCTGTTGATTCTTGGAGTACTCCGCCAAAACTTGTGCCCTCCAATCATGGGTGATGTCCATGAGAGAGAGCGTCATTGGTCTCCTGAATAGTGAATCTACCACCAAATTATGCTTCCCCTTGACAAACTCATACTCAAATTCATAGGCTTGGATTACTCATTAAGCTCCTTCTACTCCAACAAAAATAGAAGATTGTTGTGATTAGTGTTCACCCTAAACATATTTCCCACCATATATTGTCAAAACTTGGCCAAAACATGCATAATGGGAAACACCTCCTTGTATATGGAATACAACCTCTCATACTCCTAGATTTTCTGGCTCTCAAAGGTTATAGGATGTCCACCCTACATAAACACTTCCCTGATTCCCTCACCAGATGCATTTCACTCCAAAACAAAGGGTTCTAAGAATTCAAGTAATAAAAACACTGGAAAACTACTCATCACTCTCCTAAGGTGCTCAAAGGCCTCCTACGCCACCTCTGACCACTCAAATGTCCCTTTCTTCATGAGATATGTGAGGGGTGCTACGAGCTGTGAAAACCCCTTCAAAAAATTCCTATAATAAGTACATATACACAAGAATTTGTTGCCATTGATGATGTAGTTGTTGGTGTGGTTGATGTGGTGCAATGGTTGATGGTTGCCATTGATTTCAACCTGGGAATGTATTGCAGATTATTAAATTATTGGTAGTTTGAGTGACACATGGAATCCTTGATGGATGGGCTTATAGGTACTATGGAAACTTTTTTGGTTGAGTGTGGTAGTTTTGTCTTATGTCAGATGTTATGGTATGTTTCTATGGAAGATTTTTGGTTTTGACAGTTGTGTAGGTGTTGGGAGAGTAGTGGACAAGGTTGGAAGAGGTTTTGAGCGAAGGTTCTCTTTTTTTCCTATAATTTTCCATAACCATGTGGATCCAATTTTTTGCATGCGGTTGTAGGCTTTTATCCACATGGATGTTGACTTATAGGTGCAGTTGCAACATTGTTTTTCATTTCTTTTTCATGTGATTGTAGGTCCAATTATTAGTAGACCATTACCTTTGTGTTGGTTTGTGTGTGGTCCATATAGTCACTTGGTATTGCCATTACAGTTATTGGCATAACCATGGTATTTACCTGTGGTATTGACTTGGATATTACCATGGTACATGTGTTATGGG
Organism: Pinus albicaulis; assembly: GCA_034641835.2. Taxonomy (NCBI): domain Eukaryota; kingdom Viridiplantae; phylum Streptophyta; class Pinopsida; order Pinales; family Pinaceae; genus Pinus; species Pinus albicaulis. The sequence continues at coordinate 952,220,899 of CM076578.1, forward strand.
TATTGGCATAACCATGGTATTTACCTATGGTATCGACTTGGAGATTACCATGGTACAGGTATTCTGGTATTGGGATAACCATGGTATTTTCATGTGGTATTTGTTTGGAAAATTTTTAAGAATAAATTTATATATAATTTTGTGAGAGTATGGAGTTACGGATTATGGTGATGTGATTTGATTGATGGAGTGAGAGTGTGAGCAGGTGCTAAGTGTTTTGTCTAGCATATTGCATATATGTAGTTGTGTTGAGTAGATGGTGCATATAAAATTTTATTACTTAGATCAGATAGGCTGTTGGGTTGATTATGTTAAGCATATTTGAGAACCCAACCTGAAACATTTTGAATCATGGTTTGCATGGAGGAGTTGGAGGCGTAGAGACTTTGTGCTTGCAGAGACTAGAAAATAGTGATTAGAGGAGGAGAATCTCAATCCAATGGTAGTTGGATAGTCCAATGGATGTTGGGAGAGGCTTGTTGGTTGTGGAGGCTTCTAGTGGATGATTATCTATAGAGTCATTTGTTTAGCGACTTCTCAGCTGATGGATGTCATCACACTATTGTAGGAGTCGAGTCTTCTAGCTAGTGGTTGCTAGATACTCTATGTAAAATTTGTTCAACATAATAGAAGATTTGAGTAGCAACAACAATAGGTGATTTTTTTCCCTAGAGGGAGTTTTCCACCAGAAACATTTGTGTTTCCTTATGTTCATTCTCTATATTATTCATAGTGTTTTTTGTGTTAATTATATTTTGATTTTACATGCTACATGTGTGACTAAATGATGAATTTCTAACAACATGATGTTTTTGGTAAAAAGATTTAATATTTAATTAAGCCTAGCACTATTAATTCACCCCCCCCCCCTTAGTAGCGAGCTCAATTCCAACAATTGGTATGAGAAAGGGGTTCTCTCGGTGAAGCTTGGTCACTTGAGAGAATATCGTGGGTCGTGGCAAAGTAAAGAGGAAAAAATCTCAAAAGAAGAAGGGTTGAAAACAAGTCAAGAGTGTTGCACAATCTGAAGAACCTCTTATGCTGCTAAAAGATATGGAAGATAATATTTTCAGTCATGGATATTTTCCTTGCTAGTCTAGTGATGATGATTTTGAACACTATTACCGATGAAATAGGTAACCTGACCTCAAAACGGGAACTCTAGCCCAAAAAGACTCAAAAACCATGAAAAAACACCCCAAAAATAAAAAAAGTGTATTCCAGAATGCACTTGGTTTTTTTTAAGGTCAAATTTCAACATTTTATAAAATTATGCGAAAAACAAAATTGTTTCTTGAAAAAAGGATTGAAAAAACACCCTCAAAACAAAACCAGTTGACACTAGAATAACCAAAAAAAAAAAAAATTGTCATATTTTTGACATTTTTAAAAATAGAAAAAACAATTTTTAATTTTTTAAATTCAAACATTAAAAAAACCTAAAATTTAAGAAAAAATAAATTTAAAAAATAAAAACCATTTAAAGCTTAAAATTTAAAAATATATAAGAATAAAAAAATAAAAATAAAAACAAAATAAAATTTTTAATTCAAACATAAAAAAAAAACCTAAAATTTATGAAAAAATAAAAAATAAAATTAAAGATTAAAATTTCAAAATATATAGCCCAAAAAAAAAACAAAATAAAAATATTAAATTAAAAAAAAAGGAGTTAAAAAAGGAAAGAAATTATAAAAAATAAAATATAGAAATTAAATTTAAAAAAGAAAAAAAAATGTTTATTAAATTAAAAAATTAAAAAAAAATAAATAAATTTAAAGAAATATATTAAATTTTAATAAATTTAAAACTAAAAAAAAAAAAATTATTGAAATTAAAAGTAAAAAAATGAAAAATTAATTAAAAACAAATTTAAAAAAAATACAATAAAAATATTAAATTTAAAAAAATATATATTAAAAAAACAAATAGATATTACAAAATATATTAAATTTAAATTTTATATATATATATATATATGAACTTAAATTAAAAATATATATATTAGATTTTATTAAATTAAAAAAAAATGTTAATATTAAAATAACAAATTAAATTAAAAAAAATATTAAATTTTAATAAATAAATGAATAAACAAATAAATTTTGAAATAAAAATTAAATTTTAAATATAAAGAAAAAAAAAACATTGTCAAAAAAATAATTTAAAAAACTTTTAAAATCAATTAAAATTGAAAAATTGAAAACGATAAATTAAATAAAATATATTCAATAAAAAATAAAATAAAAAACAAATTAATTTGAAAATATTAAGTTTAACCTAAAAACAAATCTAATTTTAAATACAAAATTTTAACTGAAATAAAAAATATATAAAAAATTTATGTAATTAAAAAAATAATAATAAAAAATTAAAAATTAAAAAAAAAAATATTAAATTCAAATAGATTAAAAAAAAATACAGAATTTACTAAATTTTAAAAAAATAAATGAAAAAACTAAACAGAAAATTTAATAATAAAAAAAAATTAAAAAATTAAAAAACAAAATCAATTAAGTAAAAAAAAAATAAAAAATTTCATAAAAATTATTAACAAAATTTAGAAAAAAAAAAATTAAAAACAAAAAAATTTAAAAAAATAAAAAAAACAAAACAAATTAAAACAAATTAAATTAAAAAAAATAATTTTAAATTTTTCGAATTAAAAAATAAAAATTAAAAATCAAATTAAAAAAAAATGTATTCAGAATTAAAATAAAAAATAAAAAATAAAAAAATTTTGATCGTGGTGGCGTTGCTAACCGGCCTCCCGCCCAGGTGACAGTGGAGGTCGGCCGCTAAGCGGGAGGCCGATTCTGAGAATCGCCCTCCCACGGCAGGGGGCTGATTCCGGGAATCACCCTCACGCCGATTCCGGGAATCACCCTCCCACGATGCAGGAGGGCGATTCCCAGAATCGGCCTCTTGCCGCGGGAGGCCGATTCTGGGAATCGCCCTCCCGCCGCGGGAGGCCGATTCTGGGAATCGCCCTCCCGCCGCGGGAGGGCGATGCCCGGAATCGGCGTCTTGCCCAGGTGGCAGCGGAGGCCGGCTGTTGGGCTGGCGCGGGGATGCATGTAGCCTCCCCGCCCACCCAGCGGCCGACCTCCGCTGCCACGTGGGCGGGAGGCCGACTCGCGGCGCCACCACAATAAAAAAATTGTTTTATTTATTTTTTTTTTTTTTAATTTTTAATAAATTTTTTTTAATTTGATTTTAATTTATTTATTTATTTTTTAAATTCGAAAAATCCAAAATTATTATTTTTTAATTCAATTTTTTTATTTTAAATTTAATTTGTTTTAATTTTTTTTAATTTTAATTTTTTTAAAGTTAAATTTAATATTTTAGATTAATTATTTTTTAAAATTTAATATTTATTCATTAAATTTATTAAATTTTAATTTAATTTATTTATTTTAGATATTTATTTTTTTAATATTTTAGTTTATTTGGTTTTTCATTTTTAAAATTTATAAATTGTTTCATTTAAAAAAAAACAGTAAATTGATGGATATTTGTTTTTTAATTATTTGCACGTGGTTTTTTTCATTTTTTTTGTTTTTTAATGATATTTTTTTTTTATTATAATTCCTTTATTTTAATTTTCTTTTTCAATTTTTTTTTTTTTTTTTTTTTTGTTTTTTTTTTTTTTGGGTTAATTTTAAAATTTGTATTTTTGTTTTCTTATTATTATTATTTTTTAATTTAAATTTTTTAAATTTAATTTTTTCTTTTTTATATTTTATATTTTTTATCTAAATTTTAATTTTGTAATTTAAATTTTCTATTTTAAATTTTTTTGTTTTTAATTATATGGATTTTTTTAATAACTTAGAAAAAAATGTTTTTGATGTTTTTATTTTTTTTATTTTTTTTTTGTTAATTTTTGTTTTTTTCTTTAAATTATGTGTTTTTTTTTCAAATTTTGTCATTTCTTTTGATATAATTTTCCTTTTTTTTTCTATTTATTTTTGTTTAAATTTTTTATTTTTACGAGTTAATTTTATTTTATTTTTACATTTTTATTGGTTTTTTTTATTGTTTTTATATTTTTTTTTAATCTAAGTTTTGTGTTTTATTACCAACATGAAAATCACCACTCTAAAAAAAAAAGGTTGATGCTGCATCAATACGTTTCAAAATTAGCATGAAAATCACCGCTCTAAAAAAAAAAAAAAAGTTGATGCTGCATCAATACGTTTCAAAATTAGCATGAAAATCACTAACATTTTAAAACAAATATTCATACTTCATAAATAAAAATATTAGTGTAAAAAATGTGCTCAAAAAAAAAAAAGGTGATTCTGCATCACCACTTTTCAAAATCAGGTGCTTTTTATGCTACCAAAAAAAAGTAGTCAGCTGGATGAAGGAAGGCAGATTGAAGAAGGAATGAAGGAATGAGAAAGAAATATGAAGAAAAAGAAGATCAATGTGAAAAAATGGAAGCAAAAGTGGTTGCATTGTGAAGTCATTTAAAAGAGAAAGCCACTCAGTTGACGACTAGCCAAAATTATCCATATCCTAGCTTGCATAAGGGAGAAACAAGTTCGAAACAACTATCAACAAAAGTTGTACCAGACATATCATCTACATCCTCGGGATCGGTTAAATATTTTAGTTGTCAAAAGCTTGGGCATATTTCTGCAAACTACATAAACATGCAACAGAAGAAACAATCAAACAAAGAGACACGTCATGCAACCTTACCTTTGGTTAGGTACAAAAATTCATTTTATGGCTATTGCTTTTCATGTAATGACTTTGGGCATAAAAATGTTGATTGTAGGTTTCATGGCACAAGTACAAAAGGAAGCCCGACAAAATACTTGAGCTCCCATTTATTTGGCACATAAGATGTTTTACTTGTGATAATATCGGACATAAGTTCAAAGACTGCAAGCTTCTCTTTTCTCTCATGGAGTCTAGACGAAAGTAAAGGAATTATATAGCAATTACTTTCACCATGCATCAAAACAATCAGCAAGTGAAAACCAGGAAAATTGGGAAGAGAAAGGAGAAAAAAGACAATTCAGACCATCGGTATCAGGGGGAGCATGAAGCAGAAAATACATCATCTCAAGGGGAGCTCTTCTAAGAAACTTTTGTCAGAAGACTGATCTAGGTATGATTTATCTTTGTGTATTTTTTGAATGGCATTAAAACTGGATTTATGAGTTGAGTCTAACCACGAAGTTTCAATTTTTCGTGCAAAAACCAAAGTTGAGTCTTTTTGTGCACCTGCAATAAAAATGAGAAAGTCAGCAAAAGAAGGAAATTGATCTCTATATGACATGCAAATATTAGAAAATTAGTGGTGAATTGATGTTGCTCTACGTAATTGCTGGCATGCTAAGATCAAATTTTTTATACAAATGCGCATGGAACTGGGCATAACGAATGAGCAACTTCAATTCCAACGAAGGAAGGTTATTTTTGTTTGGAAGGAAGGTTCAAAAAACCTTGGACCGTGATGGTGGCTGCAGTGGTGTTATTGGTCGAATTTATGATCGTCGATTATTCCAACGAGATCGATTAGGCGTTAATGGCTGATTTGGGAAATTTGATGTGCACATGCCTCATCTCTCTGCTTTCTGAGCATTGGTATGACTCGATCAATGGTTTCAAACATTGCATGGTAGTGCAAAGTTGTTTTGATTCTCAAAATAACGTGAAGGCGTGATGTTCAAAAAAAATAAAGAAAGATCTCGTCAAAGCATTTCTAGAACGAATCTATTAATTAGTTTGGGCCCAATTTTCTTTTAATAATACGCATTTGATTAGTTCTATGGGGAAGCCTCTGGTGTTGTGAAGGCTCAAAGCAGTGTGGTGATCTTCAAATTATCATCGACTCAACTATTTATTTGATTGACATTTAAATTTTTTCCTTATTTAATGTTGATCTGGCCATGGTATAATTTATTCAAGTGCATCGATTGGAACACATTTGTTATGGTAAAATGGTACATGTTAACCATTTTGGGCATGATGCAATTGAAAACGCTTTGAGCGTCGATTTATCTGTTACAATATTCAAGAGAGAGGGGGAGGATTCAAGTTGCTTCTAGGCGTTACGCTATCATTTCCCACAGAAAACTACTTCTGGAATTTGTTGGACCTGTGTGAAATGTACGTGGAGTGTGCTTCACGTGTTTGTGAATTATGGGCCGCTCGTGTAACGACAGAAAAACGCCATCATGTAATTCATCATACATATCAGCAATTTTAACTTTAATAAATTGGAGGGACATATAGGCAGATTCCACTTGCCCATTTGGTTTTGAGGATTTTGATATCGCATTGCTCTACTGCCATCTCAAGGATGATCATTGCATCGACACACAAAAAAAAATATGTTATGTCTAACAATGGTCATTTGGGAAGGATATGGTTGGGCATATAACTCTTCAAAATGCGGCATAGGAGGAGATTTCGTAGAGGGATTTTATTGGTATGAATGTCTAACAAATGTGTTCTGTAGGAATGTGGTTAGAGAGAATTGTTGGTATATTGTACACTAGATGGGAATTCCATGATTGAGTGAAGAGGCATATGGCTAGAGACAGAATTGTTGGTATATTGTATACTAGATGGGAATTCCATGATTGAGTGAAGAGGCATATGTTGTAGTATCATTTGTTTTTATACTGATATAGTTACGCAATGGTACCTTAGATACTGTATGAGACCCATAACTGAGTCTTGAAGGAGGCATAGTGCCATGCCCAGAAGTAGAAGTTGATGATGCTAAGAAAAATATGAGTTGAAGCATGTTTTTTTTCTTGCTGAAATTAAAATCTCAAAATAATTTGGGGCTACCTGAAATTTGTAGAAGGTAGATGCCTTGTATTATTTTATATTTTATATGCCATGAAAGAACTTATATGTATGGGATGAGTCTTGTAGTGAGTAGTTGATGTAATGTGTATGTATCGCCTTATATGTTGATATGTGTCATGATATGTGTATACTACTGTAGTCATTATATCTTTGTTTGTTAAGAGGAGAGTTTGTGTTGGCTGCGTGTGAGTGAGAGGCTCTTAAGAATTGTTGTTGAATGAGAGAATCTTATGTATAAGCTAATTTGTTAAGAATTATGAGTTGCTAAAGCCATATATGAGTTGTTGTAATCAGTCTTTTGGTCCATGAGATTGTTGGTCTCTTGCAAAGAGGCATTGACTACTAGAAATTTATTTTCCTAGCAATATGAGGAGTTTAAGTGTAGCTCACTTGTACATTCAAAGGAAACTCTTATATCCAAGAAATGTTATGGTGTGGACTTCAGTTCGAGGACATGCTCATAGGGAGTATGCCTACTATTTTGTTGTTGCTCACATGTTATTATTGAATATGGATGGTCATATTGTTGCTTTGGCCTTGTCATCATACATATGTTGTTACTATGGTTTGATGATGAGAATATGGTAGAGTTTCATGTTTCTCATGTCTTACTGATGTTGCTGATGGTTGTGCTATGTTGTTGGTGATGTTGATGGAGAGAGTGTTATTGCAACAATGACAATAATCCAAAATCCTAATTCAGGAACCTATAATCAATTGTGATTATCTGTAGTCAACTGTCAAACTCTACAGTCAATGAGCAAAAACTTCTCTCAACTGAAAATTCAAACTTTAGGTTCCAATCACATAGAAGATGTGTCATCTATGTGGTTGAAAGGCTTCGGTAAAAAATTCTCCATGACATGCTTGTGACTATAGTCGAAATTTCTCCATTACATGTGATGATCATGTCAGCCCCCTATTAAATTCTAACAAGCAATCCCATTTAAGCCCACTTTGTTTGGCCTAAAAAATCCTTTTTCCGCCTATCGTTCCCCTCCTCTAAACTCAAAATTACATAGAAAAGGGCCGAAAGCACACATTCTAACATATTTAAGGCCTAGCACCTTTCGGCCCTAGACCCCTCAGTCTTTTTCTCCACGTGACCTGGGCGCTAGACCATGCGCTAGCCCGAAGAGTACTTATCGCAGGTGGATACCGGGCGCAGTATTATCCGTCGATCTGTACAGATCGGACAACCTTCATAGATCAACGTCGCGCTCGTGGCCCAACTTGTTTACCGCTCCAACCGCCTATCCACCGTCTTATCGACCCGCAAATCAACGGTCTGCAGCTCACCCGCCTTTGTGGTCCCCGCACCAAAAGCACTGATCATAAACCCGCTGGTTTTCATCGCACCACCTTTCGAGGGGTAGGCGGTATTTCTCGTTTTGGAGCGATTCCACTCATCGCATGACACGTGGCTCCGCGCACTATTCATAAACCGCCCTCCATCGCACATTAACGTTCGTCCGCAAACCTTGCGCGATATCGCTGTGCGCCGTTCGATCTAGAGTGGGCCATCCGACGGTGATCGCGCCGCCGAGATGCTCGGGCGATAAACCCGACAAACAATGCCCCTGGCCCACCTTCTATCGCTCTCCGACATGCTCTCAGCAGTCGATCTCCTCCTGAGATCAGACGGTCCAGATTACTTGCCCGCCCGCCATCGACACGTGTCCTCTGCCATGTCACTAATCCACGGGTCTCCGTCACATATCCATCCATCCCCTTTATATTCTATTAGGAGGTCAAAGTGTTAAGTCTCCACATTTAAATCTTCTGCATTCCGCCAGCTTTCACCGTGACCATTTTTCACCGCGAGCTGCATTTTCCACCATGATCCTGCACTATTCCACCATCTCACTGCGTTGCGCTGTCATTTTCGCTATCCCCACTGCATCCACCTTCCCATGCATTGTTTTCTTGACGATTTTGCGTGTTTTGTAGGGTACGAGCGGCGGTAAACCGCCATGATTCACAGTCTCAATTACAGTAACAGAGAACACAGGAAAGGACCATTTTTCAGAGGCTAGAATTATGGAGAAAGGCCTCGGAAGTTGTTACGACATGAACTCCATTAAAGAAGCAGGGTTAAACTCTGTCAAACCCTCTAGAGTCACTCAAAGCGCAGATTTCGCGATCGAAAACATTAATATTGCAGATAGAGAGTATTTGTGAAAGGCAGAGAGTTAAAGGCATATAATTGAAGATTTTTGAGACTTAAACCTAACCATTTGAAGGAAGAATGCCAGATTGAAGACCTCGTAGATCACTCAAAAGGTCTATGCACAGAAAAAAATACCCTCAAGGTTTCATTTCAGCAGAATTTTCTTTCCAGGAAAGGACGGAGTGCCCATGTGGTTTTTATTTCTATACCGTGTTCCTGAAGAGACTTCCACCCAGTGCATTTATTTCAGAAACAGGCCACAGAGTACATACAGCACTACAGAGTCATCAAGCAGTATGGGCATGCACGTTTCTACCATCCTATCTTAATGAGGCAAATTAAATGTTCATCATCCACTTCCTTTACTAGTTTTCTTTTTCTCCTATAAAGCTTTCGAAGAACGGATTTTTAGCAGGTTCCAGATTTGATCAGAAAATTATGCGGTGAGAGAATTTTTGTATGCATTTTGTAAAAACTCTTATATGAATCTACAGAGCCCATTGCGTTTCAATGAGGAGGATTTCCGTCTTTAAAGAGGATTCTGGTCTTTGGTGTCTCACAGTGTGTAACTTTCTCTTATATGTGCTAATTTAATTGTTCATTTCGTTTCATCCGCCTTTCTTGTATCATGTTTCTGGAATGTGAGTGGCTCACTGGTTTTTGGTATGGATTTATCCTAGTTGATACCCATGCTCGAATTAGTCAAGCGCTTTAAATATGGCTCAGGCAGGATATACTGTTTCACTTTTCACTTCAACCATATTTCTGCTATATTAGCTTCTTTGGGAGGTTATTTTTAAAACACTATTGTCATGTATGGATTCTTAAATTGGTAAGCCCATTACACGGTGATATTGTGTATTTGGATATTCATCTCAATGACAGCTAGTATTCTCTTAATCTTTCATACACAGCAAACACCTTCTGATAATTTATTTCTGTGAGGTATTTCTGAACTGGCCCTCTTTACAGTAAGCTGCCTCTGAATTGTCTGATGCTTTTATATTGGAGTTTTGCACCTTGCCTCTGCAGTGTTTTTCTCCCTCTATCTAGTTTCTGAAAGATTTGGTCCCCTTCTAATTAATATTTCTTGTTTACAGGAGATAGCATGAGAGCCTTTTGTTGATAACTCCCCTTGTTATATCACACGTTCCCTACCATATAAGATTTCCTAGGCACTGGTCTTTCACAACTCAAGGATGTCTCTAGGAACTACAACATCTTTTTGGCGCCGTTGCCAGGGAACAAAGTTGAGAAAATTTAAATCCCCGGGCCTCGACAAAACTTAATTCACTCTTCAAGTAGGTGAGTATGGAGATTTGAGAGTTGTAGATCCCTCACCTTGGCGACTCCACATTCGTTTATTAGATAAATTCACTTATAGTCTTGGCTCCTCGTAAGCCACACCTGAGGTCAGATACATCACAGCCAAAGACACCTTCAGTGTCTGACCCAGAGAAGATCATACATAGAAGAAGTTCGAGGGAAAGGCGATCAATCCACACTGAAATCCCTAAATTGTCTGTAGAAAACTTTCCATCCTCTTCTTCTCAAGTAGCCCAAGTGCTAGGTCCCAACTCCACTATGGGAGATACTAATTACTATTCAGATAGTCCACCCCGAGGAGGTGTCTGAGTTAAAGAGGACTTTCACCCTACTCCTGAGGTCGAAGAGGTCAAGGAAGTCACCGAAGTCTCTACTATTAACAGACCGTTGTTCCCCTCAACACCTCAAGCTGCAATCCATTACATTCCTATTGTCATTCATACTCCACTTCCACCTCCGCCTCCTCCTTTTACACATCAAATTCATGCACTACCTCCACCTCCTCCAATGCCCAATGTTCCCGGCTTCTTGTTGAATAAATATTCCCCCCTGGCATTACCTCAAGTGTTGAACGATATGCCACAGGACTATCTAAAGATCTTACCCCGATTCAATGGGGAAAATGAGATTGATGCTCAAAAACATCTTGAGGTCTTCTGCTCTTTTGTAGAGAACTTTAATGTGGAACATTTAGATGTAGTCTTAAGGCTGTTCGTCCAATCTCTTGATGGTGAAGCCTGAAAATGGTTTAAGACATTGGGAGACCGTTCTGTCATCACTTGGGAAGGAATGGAAGATAATTTTCTCAGGAAATGGGGAGAGAAGAAAGATCATGGACATTGTCTTATTGAGTTCAATACACTCAAGAAAAGACATAACGAAGGGGTGTCAGAGTTCATCAAGAGATTTAATAAATTGTATTTGAGCCTTCCTGCTGATATCAAACCTCATCAAACCGCTGCTAAAGTTGTTTTCGTAGCAACCTTTGACTCATAATTCGGATTCTCTCTGAGAGAACGAAAGCCTGCCACACTGGATGATGCTCAGACAGATGCGCTAGAGTTGGAGGCAAATTTTGCCTCCACTGATAAATCAAAGGGAAAATCTGAACAAGATACTAGAAGAAGGGGCAAAGAGGAGGTATCTACTTCTAACCAAGACAGAGACTCGGCTAATGAAAAAATTGAAGAAATGAACAAAATGATTAAGAACCTTTCTGGTAAGCTGGTCAAGCTTGAATTGGAGGCCAAGAATTCAGCCTCCAAGAATTTCCAGAATGCTCCAAACAGGGGTTACAATCCTCAGTATAGGAAACCAACCCTGCAAATATTTCAAAGGGAACTAAAGGAACAACAAGATCAAGTACCACACCCATTATACTTGGAAGGTCCAGTGGATGGTCCTACTGAAGACACTGCCTATGAACTGGAGGATGAAAATATTTCTTTCTCGAATAGTGATGGAGAAGAATACCCCTTGCAAGGAAGTGATGGAACTAACTTCTCATTGCGAGAAGAAGAGAAGGCTAGGGACACAGAAGACTTAGAGATTGATCACTATTGCAATAAATTTGTTGATTTCATGCAAGCACAGTTCAATAGAAGATATGATCTCAGATCTTATGGGAAGAGGACTCGTACTCAAGATCAAGAAGAAGATCCACCCCAGAAGGAAGCACCCACTCAGAAGGAGCCAACAATGCAGAAAGTCACAGAAAAAGGTAAGGGGCTTTCAAACAAACCTTTGCAGTCTAATGACCAAATTACTTCCTCTTCAAAAGTAGTCATTCCCCCTAATGCAAAATATGTGTCAAAAGAGGTCAAAACATCAGCCGAAAATAAAGAGTCAAAGGAGGTTGTAATAGAGAATTCCTCTCCTACTTTCAGTCTGCAAAAGGAACTTGAGAAGGTCAAAATCACAGTTCCCTTGATTGAACTGTTGAAGCAACCTGACTATCAATCCAAAGTCACCTCTTTCATGGTCCCTCTAGAAGCAGCACTCATCCCATATAGTCTCAACCTTCAAGAAGAAAGACCCTTGGTTGTATTTGGCCCACATGTTGGGGAATCCGATGATTCTACTCCTCCCTTCTATGTGTCTCTAGTGATTCACGCCCTGCTATTACATAACTGTATGTTAGATTCTGGAGCTTCCCATAATCTACTGCCTCTGTCAGTCATGGAATAACTAGGATTACAAATCATCGGTCCATACAAGGACCTCTATTCATTTGATTCCAAAAGAGTTAAATGTGTGGGGATGATCAAGGATTTGGTGGTTAATTTGGCCCAAATCCTAGCAAAACGTGTGGTAATGGACATCGTGGTGGCTAACATCCCAGCTTGCTTTGGCATGTTGTTGTCAAGGTCCTGGGGGACAAAAATTGGTGGGTCAATCAAGTTGGACTTAACATATGCCACTATCCCAGTTTTTGGTGGCCAGGAGAGGAGGTTGTACAGGGAAACTAGATTTGTCAAGATGGTTACTAAGGCCGACAACTCTGTTAATTCACCAGTCTACAGTAGAGAAGGAGATTTCTCGTGCTTGATGCTAGAAGAAGATAAATATTACGCTCGTGAACCATCCTTCTGCCAGATCAAGACTGAGAAGCCCTTAGAGAGCCATGAAGTAGGAATCTGGACACTTCATTTCGATGGATCAAATTCAAGAGAAGGTAATGGAGCTGGAATACTATTTATTTCTCCTATAGGAAAATGGGTCCCATTATCTTTCAAGCTAGAATATGAAGCCACTAATAATGTGGCTGAATACGAAGCACTTCTGTTAGGGTTACAGACAGCCAGGAGCATGAATATACAAATTTTAAAGTTTTGGGAGATTCAGAACTGGTGGTTAGACTAGTCAGGAATCTTTGTCAAGCCAAACATCCTCGGCTGAGGGCTTATAGGAATGAAGTTTGGGACATGGTAGATAATTTTTTCTTGGAATTTAATATCCAGTTCATGCCTCGGGAATAAAATAGGATGGCCGATTCCCTTGCTGTGGCTGCTAGTAAATTCCGTTCACCTTAGAACCCTCTCTTAAGGTATGAAATTGAGGTACGTTATTGACCATCAATCCCAGATAACATCAAGCACTGGCAGGTATTTGAGGATGAAGAATAGGTGAAGAGATTCTTGGAAATAGTAGGGGAATTCTCCAATATGGATATTGATGCTTGTGAATAAGAAGGGACTGAAGGCACTTCAGAAAGAAATTGGGAGGAGAGAATGGCTGGTAATAAAGTGTTGCAATTGAAGGGAAATGTTATACCTAGAGGGCTGGTGCCTTTAGAAAAATTATTTAACAAGAACGATGTCCCACTGCAGCCAAGCAAAGTGGTAGAATAAAATTAGGTAGAAGACCTAAATCTTGGTACTAATGCTAACCCCAAAATTGTAAAATTATCCAAGAAGGTCCCAGAAGAATATAAAAAGCTATACCAGAAATTATTTCAGTCTTAAAAAGATGTGTTTTCATGGTCTTATCAGGACCTAAAAACTTTTGACATCAGTATAATGCAGCATAAAATTGCACTAAAGGGAGATGTGAAACCTCATAAGCAGAAGCTTAGATAGATAAATCCCCTGCTGCTTCCCTACATTGAGAAAGAAATTAATAAGTTGTTCAAGGCAAAAATAATTGTGCCATTGAGGTACTCTGAATGGGTGGAAAACCTAGTCCTTGTCTGAAAGAAGAATGGAGAAATAAGGCTATGTGTTGATTTCTGAAATTTAAATCGATCATCCTTAAAAGATAATTATCCACTGCCCAAGATGGATCGCATCCTGCAGAAAGTGGTTGGAGCTTCTAGGATGTCAATGATGGATGGATTCTCTGGTTACAATTAGGTGGCTGTACTTCCAGAAGATCAGAATAAGACTGATTTCACCACACCATGGGGGACATTTATGTATGCTAGGATGCCTTTCGGGTTGATTAATGCAGGGGCCACTTTTCGGAGGGCCATGGACATTGCTTTTTTTGGGAAGCAAGATAAGTTTGTGGCGGTATACCTCGATGATATCACTGTGTTTTCAAAGGGCGATACGAAGCACATTGAGCATTTACGTAGAAATTTTGAGAAATGCAGAAGGTATGGTCTCTCTCTTAATCCATAGAAGTCATTATTCACATTAGAAGAGGGTAAAATTTTGGGACACATTGTAACCAAAGATGGGGTAAAGATAGATCCTAGGAGGGTAGAGGTTATAAATGGCATTCGTCTTCCCAGAAATAGGAAGGAGGTGTAGGTGTTCCTAGGGCGCATCAATTTTCTGAGAAGGTTTATTCCTAACTATGCTGAGATAGTTAGATATATAACTGACATGATGAAGAAAAATAATGAGGTAAAGTGGTCCCAGGAATCACGAGAGGCCTTTTCTAGGATAAAAAATTCTTTTGCAGAAGCCCCTGTGCTAGCTGGACCGGATTATGCTAAACCATTCATGATCTTTTCTTTTTCATCACCTCATACAATAGCAGGAGTTTTATTGCAGAAAAATGAAGAAGGGTACGAGCATCCCATCGCCTTCTTCAGTCAGGTGCTTCGTGATGCAGAACTAAAATATAACATATTAGAAAAGCAAGCATACATTCTAGTGAAATCCCTTAAATAATTTTGCATGTATGTATTATAGTCCCATATCACTGCATTTGTGCCTACAACAACTGTAAAAGTGTTGGAAATATGATGCAAAGTGTTGTCCTTGATGGCAACCCACTGAATGAAGATGAAGACATGAGATTGTTGGCATGTGTTGTCCTTGATGGCAATACACCTGATGAAGTTATTCTTGACTTGATGGACTTGGTAAATGATGTAAATCTGATGTGATATGATGTTTATTAACAATATGATGTAGAGAGTTTTTCTTGAATGGAAACCCACCTAATGAAGATGATGGCAACTTACTTGATGAAGTTGTGCTTGATAGAATATGTTCTTGATGTAGTAAATCTGATGTATCTACAGTGAGTATAGAATGCAATGAAGAAAGGAATTCAGCATGTGCTAAATCTATGGTGAAAAGAGTATGTCTCAAGGCATACGCGGATTTGTCTAGGGGAAGTCGCGTATGCACGCGGAAAAGAACGTGCCAAGTCGCGTATGGGTAAAAGCGCTCAAAAAGTGCAAAACCAGGGGTAACCACCATGGTATTGACCCATTGTATTGGGTAATGATTCGTCTAAATGACCCCGTCCAGGAATACCATCGAAAGTAATGTAGTTTTGGCTCATGGTATTGAAAAAGGGGCTCATGGTATTGAAAAAGGGTAAACCTATATAAGGAGAAGAAATTCATTGTGCAAATCATGAGTGTGGGAGCAAGATGTCTGAACTTGAATGAATACTTCTCTATGAAGTATATCTGTATGGAAAGGGTAAAGGTTTGATGATAGATCTGAATCTATGATGCACCTATGAAGAAATGATGAAGCGGGATGTCTAGATCTGAAATGTATTTGTATCTGCTAGATCTGTTTATGGAGTGATTAGATCTATGATGAGGCGAACATCTGTCTGAAGTAAAGAGTTGAATCTGAACTGAATATCTGATCTGATGAAGTATGCTGCTCTGTAATGATTGAAGATCTATACGCTACTTCGCCGCGGAGGAAGCGCGTATATACGTGGCTTCAGCAAAGAGAAAGCGCGTATGCGCAATAAATTATACACTGAGGTATACGCTGGTTTGTGTGGACGGAAGTGCGTATATACGCGACATCAGTAAAGGGAAAGCGCGTATGCAAACTAGGGTTTGCTGAAGCAAGGGGTATGAAATATCTGATCTGTTCTGCTGTGTTTCTGCTATCTGATCTGTGTTGATATGTATCTGTTGGTGACGTATGTTTGTGCTTAAAAGTATGGAAAGGGTCCAGTGTGAAAATATGATGAAATGTGGCCTGCAAGCTGAGTTCTATTGAAGTTGTTGGATCCAGTGTGAAAATTGATGAAACGTGGTCCAAGGTGGTGCTGAAGGTTGTAGCCTTCAATCAGGGGGTTGTAGCTCCCTTCCAGGTGAGGCTGGTAAACGAGATCGGGGGGTCGTAGCTCCCTTCCAGGAGAGGCTGGTAAACGAGTCAGGGGGTTGGAGCTCCCTTCCGGGAGAGGCTGGTAAACGAGCGCAGGTGGGTGCCTGCGTGCTGGTAGGAGTCTGCACCAGCACATATGTTGTAAGATGTTTTCTCTATAATAAAATATTGAAGGCTGAGCAACTGCAGCGGTGGTTTTCTCCCGACTTGGGTTTCCACCTAAAAATCCTGGTGTTCATGTGTGATGCTTTGTGTGATGGTTTATTCTATTGTTACTGCACATGTTTTCTGTTAACTTAACATCAGATGATTGAATAGTGCAAAAGAACTAAGCTAATAATATCTGCATATTTAGATCTCTGCTAATACGCGAGTTGTATGAAGGATATCCGCGTATATATGCGAGTTTACTAAAGGAAAGTAGCGTATGGGTTTTGGAGAGTGAAAAAGTAAAAAGTTTTGAAGATGCTGTAAATACTGATTCACCCCCCCCCCTCTCAGTATTTTTCCCAACAATTGGTATCAGAGCAGGTTCTTCTGCAGAAGCTTGATCGCTTGAAGGAGATCCGTCGCAATGGGAAGTCAAGAAGGAGTGATGTCTATAAAGCCACCTCTATTCAATGGAAGCAATCTAATATTTTGGAAGGTACGAACAAAAGCATATCTGCAAAGTCTTGGTGCAGATGTATGGGCAATCGTGGAAGAAGGTTATCAATACCCGGCAAGTATTCCTACTAATGCAGCAGAAAGGAAGAAGTATGAAATCAATGCCAAAGCAGTGAATGTCTTATTAGGAAGCATGTCTGAATCAGAATTTGCTAAAGTGATGCAGCTACATTCAGCAAAAGAAATATGGGACAAAATCATTCTGAGCTATGAAGGAGATACAAAGGTAAAAAGTGCAAAACTCCAAACTCTTAGAATTGAATATGAAAATTTGAAGATGCATAGTGATGAAAGTGTTGCCAGTTTCTTTCTTCGTCTAGATGATATTGTTAATCGGATGAGAAATTTGGGTGAAACCATAACCGATACTACTCTGGTGGAAAAATTCTTAAGATCCTTGACTTCAAAATTTGACTCTAAAGTTTCAGCTATTGAAGAAAGGCAAGATCTGCAAACTCTTACTATTTTTCAATTACATGGTATTCTGACTGCTTTTGAAATGAGACAAGGAGGTCCTTCTCAAATCAAAGAAGCTGCTTTTAAGGCGTCTGCAAAAGGAAAAGAAAAGGAAGTTGTCAAAGAATCCAGCTATATATCCGAAGAAGAAGAAGTGAATTTTGTGAGAAAACTCCAACTAGGTACTGGAAGATTCAAAGGTAAGCTTCCCTTCAAATGTTTTGATTGTGGAAGAGTTGGTCACTATGCTGCTAAATGTCCTTATAGAGAAAAACATGGTAAAGGGAAAAAATTTGAAAAGAGGAAGAGTTATTATACAAATGAAGATGATGATGATGTGTCTAGTGAAGATGAAGAAGATTCTGACCAAGCTCTACAAGTGCTCGTGGAAAAGAAGTAAAAGAAGAAGGTTACTCAAGGAAAGGAGATACCTCAAAAATCTTGTATAGTAGAAATTGAAGGAGATGAAACAGGTATTAATCATTGTTCTTGTATTTCACTTAACTGTACATGCAAAGGTAAAGATAGTGAAAGTAACATTATGGATTTAGAAGAAGCTGTCAAGATTAAAGTTGAAGATCAGAAAAAATCATCTAAAGATAGTAAAAGCCTAGAAGCAAATGATGAAAGTCATGATTGGTGTCAATTTGAAAGGAAGGAATCTATCTACAAAGATGTGATCTCTAGGATGAATGAAAAGATAGAAACACTAAATGGACAGATAGACAAGTATCAAGGGTTGTACGCTTATGCAACTAATCAAGGTGAAAAACTTGAAGCAGAAATCATCTCTCTGAAAGCATATCTCGAAACATAAAATAAGAGGAATGAGGAACCTCTACAATCATTTGAAGAGGAAGGTATTGAAGCAGAAATCATCTCCCTCAAAGAATATTTGGAAAAATCAAATAAGAAGAATGAAGAGCTGCAACAAACCTGTGAAGAAAACGAAAATTGGTTGAAAGAAGAGATTCTAAATATGAAGGATCAAGTAGAAGATGGAAGAAGGAAAGAAGAAAGCATGACAAAGAAATTTCAAGCCTTGGACGTTGAGGTAAACATTCTCAAAGGTAAATTAGAAGAAAAAGTTAAAATTTTGAGGTTTCAAGATAGTACTAACATTTTGGACAATATTCTGAGTAATCAAAGGTCTCCTGCTATCAAACTTGGTCTTGGTTTCCATGAAACTGTTAAAGGAGAATCTATCTCACAAGGAAGTGTTAAAAATTCAGAGGATGTCAATGCAAAACCTAAAGTGTTGAAAGAAACAAAAGGTCAACCAACAATGATGAAATCTCAAAGGAAATCAGTCAATAAAGTTGAATGCTTTAAATGTCATAATTATGGGCATCTTGCAGCAAATTGCAGGAGCAGATCATTTCAGCCTCAATCAAACAGTTCCTACATAGAAAGGTACTCTGGTTTCTTCAAGGGATATTGTTTCTCATGTAACAAGTATGGACATAAAGCAGCTGATTGTAAAAGGAGGAAGATTAGAAATACTCATTATGATTCTTATGCTTATTTTTCTGGACATATGAGATGTTATTCTTGTAACAAGTATGGACATGTAGAAAAGGAATGCAGGTTGAACAGATATGAGAAATTGGATAACTTCTAGCACACAAATAGAAAGATCAAACAAATCTGGAAAAATATGGAGGACCGATCAGAAACGTAGGGAATATTGACCCTACTGCAGTCATCTGCTTCTGAAGCTTACTTCTCTGATTGACTGCAGGAATGATGTGGGATACATTATGAGATTTAGTAATGTATCGTCATAGGGGGAGCAATGTATGATGTCTCTCATGATTGATTTGATTATTCTGGTTATATGTGTTTCTGACAGAGCATCTGATATGAAGAAGACAGGTACAGGAAGTACAAGTTCAGGGGGAGATGAAGGAATGTGAAAAATTTCTATGCTTCACTTTCCATACGCGGGTTATATTAACAAAATTCGCGTATACACGCGAGTTCCAGCAGACACAGTCGCGTATGCATTGATGATAAGAGAATTTATATGATAGCTGAAGATCTGGAGCAGAGGTTCAAGGGGAGCATCAGTCTGACTGTTAATAACTGTATTATTGACTCAATATCAGCTTAGTTTCTCAGTTCCAAATAATGATGATATGATACATGGTTTCTTATGTTGAAGATTATGGATGAGTCCTATTTGCTTTTTGATGAAGAGTATTCATTGTTGAGATGAAAGTCTTATAATTCAGAGATAAGGGTAGTTCATGCAGATATTGTTGTTGATGACTTGCTGATGAGCGTATTCAGGTTGCACAAGTTAAGAAGGAGCACTGGTTCAGGGGGAGCAGCAGGTTGAATACTAATCATTGCATTGTTGGCACTATGACTGCTTATTCCTTGATTATTGTGATACTCATGCTCAAATGATGATGACTTGGTACATGGTTTATTATGATGAGATTTTGATCCCTGTTTACTATCTTTTGTGCTCACACATGGATGAGTTAGAAGTCGTTTGATTCAGAAATAAATCATGCAGAGTTTGTTACTATGGTTGAGATATTTTGCCTACATATGTTACTTCATGATATTGGACCACATGGATGATTGCTTGATACATATTTGAAGATGTTGTTCTGGTATGATAATCTCTCTTGGAAAGAGTGTATTGATGCTGCAAAGAATCTAAAGGCTTGGTTACAAATGTGCTTATGCTACAACCGTTGGATGATGCTTGAAGACACAACTACACTGTTCTATCTATTTGTAGTCCAGGGAAGAATTCAAATATCTCAGAAAGAAGCTGAACACTGTCTTTTTCGCACAGAGGATCAGATCTGGTTAAAATATAGAAGATGGTATTGGATACGCGGGTTTCCTGAAACACAGTCGCGTATGTACGTGAGTTCATGCACAGAAAACCGCGTATGTATGATTGCTGAGAATTTTCTGTTTGGAGTCAGCTCTCTTCAGCACAGCTGCAGTGCTGTTTGGTATCTCTGATACTGTTTGGTATCTTTGGTGGTGTTCCAGTTCTCATAATTCTATTTCTAATGTTTTGATAAAGATGCCTTGATGATTTTTTGGTGAAAGTGTTCAGGATGCACTAACTAAGGGGGAGCCTTAGTCATATGGAAAGGATGCTTGGATGCACAGATTCAGGGGGAGCATTAGTCTTGCTGAGTATAATGCATTGTTGGCATTATGGTGGTTCTGATATATGATCTCTCTTGAGGTCTTTTTGGTATTGGTTATGAAAAGTCATATTTGTATTTTTGATGAAAAGGTCATGTTGAGACCCATGATGTAATCTGTAATATTCAGTCATGTAAAGGACTTGTCAAATTTGTAAACCCACTTGGTTGGGTAGCCGAATTGAAATGTGTAAACCCACTTGGTTGGGTACTTGAGTCTCATGTGTAAATCCACTTGGATGGATCTTTGATGTAAGTATGAGTCATTGGTGATAGGAAAGTCATAAAGTCATGTACTTCATTGAAAATATGTTTGAAGATTCATCATGAACTCAGGAGGAGCTTGGTCACTTGACATATGCTCGGTCTGAGAACACTTCTTCACATGAGGAGAAAAAGAGGGAAGTGTGTTAGTTTTAAATCTGTGATGTCAAGGGAGAGTGACATGGTGTTTGAATGAATATTCAGAATGGAAGTGGCAGCAATATAATTTACAATTCACAAAATGAAGTTAAAATTGGGTAGAGTGAAATGGTGTCATTGTATTCTTAGAATGAGAAGATTCAAAATGGGGAGAGTGACATAGTGTCATTGTATTCTTAATGTACCTATCTGTTGTGGTAACCAAACACCATCGTGGTTGCCATCAAGTCCAAAGGGGGAGATTGTTGGCAATATGATGCAGAGTGTTGTCCTTGATGGCAACCCACTGAATGAAGATGAAGACATGAGATTGTTGGCATGTGTTGTCCTTGATGGAAATACACTTGATGAAGTTATTCTTGACTTGATGGACTTGGTAAATGATGTAAATCTGATGTGATATGATGTTTGTTGACAATATGATGTAGAGAGTTGTTCTTGAATGGCAACCCACCTGATGAAGATGATGGCAACTTATTTGATGAAGTTGTGCTTGATAGAATATGTCTTGATGTGGTAATCAATTATTAGCAATGGTAGTATAGAAGGCAATGAAAAAAGAATTCAGGCATGTGCTAAATCTATGGTGAAAATTCAATGTCTCAAGGCATCACGGATGTCTAAGGGAAGTGGCGTATGCAGCAGTGGAAACGTGCCAAGTGGTGATATGGTAAAAGCGCTCAAAGTGCAAAACCAGGGGTAACTACCATGGTATTGACCCATTGTATTGGGTAATGATTCGTCTAAATGACCCCGTCCAGGAATACCATCGGAAGTAATGTAGTTTTGGGCTCATGGTATTGTTTGGCTCATGGTATTGAAAAAGGGGCTCATGGTATTGAAAAAGGGTAAACCTATATAAAGAGAAGAAATTCATTGTGCAAATCATGAGTGTGGGTGCAAGATGTCTGAGCTTGAATGAATACTTCTTTGTGAAGTATATCTGTATGGAAAGGGTAAAGGTTTGATGATAGATCTGAATCTATGATGCACCTATGAAGAAATGATGAAGTGGGATATCTAGATCTGAAATGTATTTGTATCTACTAGATCTGTTTATGGAGTGATTAGATCTGTGATGAGGCGAACATTTGTCTGAAGAAAAGGGTTGAATCTGAACTGAATATCTGATCTGAAGAAGTATGCAGCTCTGTAATGGTTGAAGATCCATACGCTAGTTAGCTACAGAGGAAGCGCGTATATACGCGGCTTCTTCGAATAAAAAGCGCGTATGCGCAATGAAGTTTATGTGCAGATGTATACGCTGGTTGATGTGGACGGAAGCGTGTATATACGTGACATCAGTGAAAGAAAAGCGTGTATGCAAACTAGGGTTTGCTGAAGTAAGGGGTATGAAATCTCTGATCTGATCTGCACTGTTTTAGCTATCTGTTATTGATGTTTGACTGTGCTTAAATGTATGGAGAGGGTCCAGTCTGAAAATATGATGAAACGTGGCCTACAAGTTGAGTTCTATTGAAGTTGTTGGATCCAGTGTGAAAATTGATGAAACGTGGTCCATAGAGGTGCTGAGGGTTGTAGCCTTCAGTCAGGGGGTCGTAGCTCCCTTCCAGGTGAGGCTGGTAGCAGGCCAATGTCGTAGCTCCTTCAGGAGAAATTTGGTAAGCGAATTCTGGAAGAGTTGTAGCTCCCACAACCTTCAGGAAGAGAATTTGTGCTTGGTGTGGTGGGTGCACAACGTGCGGTAAGTGTGCGCCAGCACATATGTTGTAAGATGTTTTCTCTATAATAAAATATTGAAGGCTGAGCAACTGCAGCGGTGGTTTTCTCTCGACTTGGGTTTCCACCTAAAATCCTGATGTTCATGTGTGATGCTTATGTGTGATGGTTTATACTGTTTTTACTGCACATATTTACTGTTTATTGAACATCTAATGAATGAATGATGGAATGATATAAGTGAAGAATTAATGGCATAATTAGATCTCTGTGTATACGCGAGTTTTATGAAGGATATCCGCGTGTATACGCTAGTTGGCTTCAACAAAGTAGCGTATGGGTTTTAGAGAGTGAAAAAAGTAAAGTTTGAAAGATCTTATAAATATTTGAGTCACCCCCCCCCCCTCTCAGTATTTTTCCCAACAAAAAGATATTCTTATCCAAGGGGATAGTGAAGGAAAAAAGGGGAAGTGGATTGCCAAAATATAGGAGTATGAGCTAGACATCCACCCTACCAAACTGATCAAAGGAAAAGGGCTAGCCAAAATCTTATCTGAATCAAACTATCAGGCTCTGGGTATAAATCTGTCCATAATAGCAAGTGAGGAATCTGAGGAGAAAGAAGAGCGAGAGGGAGTAGAGATAACTACTCCAGAAACACATATAAAGTACCTCACCAGTCAGTGGTACAAAGAGATAGTAGAATATCTCCTCACACTCAGTTGCCCTCCAAGTTGTGATAAAGCTAAATACAGAACGCTAAGGTTGAGATCACAGAATTACATAGTCACCAATGGCCAGCTATACTGGTGAGATCCCTCAGGCGTTCTACTCCTGTGTCTCACAGAGGATGAGGTATAGAGTATAATGGCCGAATTTCATGAAGGAATCTGTGGGGGTCATTACAGTTGGAGGGCCACTGCTCACAAAATCCTGAAGGCTGGTTTCTATTGGCCCAAGCTCTTTGGAGATGTTTTTTCCTAGGTTAGAGCTTGTGGGAAATGTCAGAAATTTGCTGAAAGATAGAAGTTGGCACCTATGCCCATGATTCCCGTTCACGTGGACGAACCATTCTGGCAATGGGGAATTGACTTTATAGGTGAAATACATCCTCCATCAAGTGTTCAGCATAAGTGGATATTAACTGCCACTGATTATTTCACAAAATGGGTGGAAGCCATACCTACGAGGAATGCAACAGATGCTGTGATAATAAAGCTCATGGAAGAAAACATCATATCTAGGTTTGGCTGCTCTGCCAGAATAGTAACTGATAATGCCTAGGCCTTCAAGTCTGCAAATTTTGTGAGCTTCTGCCAGCAATATAACATCACACTAAGTCACTCTAAAACCTATTACCCACAAGTAAATGGCTTGGCAGATTCTTCAAATAAAACCATGCTGAGGGCACTGAAGAAGGCTATCAACAAAAATCAGAAAAATTGTGATTCCTAGTTGAAATTTGCTCTGTGGTCCAATAGAATTACCAGCAAGAGAGAAACTGGGAAATCCCCATATGAATTAGTATATGGGAGGGCAGCAGTATTCCCTATTCAGTTAGCCTTACCAGTAGCCCGATCCATAAAAGAAAGTTAAGAAGAGCCTGATGATGTGACCAGGAGAATAAATCAGCTGGTGGAGTTGGAAGAAACACGCAACTAGGTAAGTCAAAGGTTAACTGAATATCAAGAGAATATGAAGGACCTTTTTTATCAGCATGCCAAGGAAAGGAAGTTGAAAATTGGGGATTTAGTGCTCAGATGGGATGTCTGAAGAGCTGAAAAAGGGAAACATGGTAAATTCGACCGACTCTAGTTCGACCCTTTTAAAATTTTGGAACAAGGGGGAAACAACACTTTCAGGTTGGAAAATTTACAGGGAGACTTGCTCGATGCCCCTGTAAATGGCCAGTTACTTAAACCCTACTTATAGTTCTGATTCAGGCATAGATAGCCTGGTGTATCATACTGTACATTAGTTTCCTATTTTCATCCTTGTTTGAATAATGTGGGTGTCTTGATGAATTATGAAAAGAAAAGTAGAAGTGCTGAAGAGCAGTGTCCGCATAGAAGATTAACCAGTGATCTGCGAAGTTCTTGACACGCACAGGGATGAACGTTCCATCCCTAGGTGGAGCCAATGTTGATTGTGTCAGCCCCCTATTAAATTCTGACAAACAATCCCCTTTAAAACCCCTTCGTTTGGCCTAAAAATCCTTTCTTCCGCCTATTGTTTCACTCCTCTAAAACTTAAAATTGCATAAAAAGGGTTAAAATCACACATTTTAACATATTTAAGGCCTAGCACCTTTCGGCCCTAGCCCCTTCAATATTTTTCTCCACGTGACCTGGGCACTAGACCAAGCACTAGCTTGGAGAGCACTTATCACAGTATTACCCGTTCACTGCTTCGATCAACTGTCCACCGTCTGATCAACTTGAAAATCAACAGTCAGCAGCTCACCTGCCCTTGTGGTCCCCGTGCCCAAAAGCATTATTCAAAACCTGCCAATTTCCATCGCACCACCTTTCGAGGGGTAGGCTGTACTTCTCGTTTCGGAGCAATTCCACTCATCGCATGACACGTGGCCCCACGCACTATTCATAAAATACCCTCTATTGTGCATTAATGTTTGTCCACAAACCTGGTACGATATTGCTGTGCACCATCCAATCTTGGGTGTGCCATCTGACGGTGATCGCATCGCCGAGATGCTCGAGCGATAAACTCGACAAACAGTGCCCCTGGCCCACCTTCTCTCGCTCTCCAACGTGCTCTCAGTCGTCGATCTCCTCCTGAGATCAGACGGTCTAGATTACTTGCTTGCCTACCATCGACACGTGCCTTCCGCCCCGTCATCTGTCCATGAGTTTTGTCACATTTTCTTCCGCCCCTCATTTATTTCCATTCGAAGGTCAAATGTCCATCGTTTGCGTTTAAATTTTCTACATCCCTCCAACCATTACCAGACCATTTTTCCACCATTTCACCATGCTGCGCTGTCATCCTCACTATCCCTGCTGCATCCATTTTTGCATGCATTTGTTTTCTTGACGATTTTGTGTGTTTTGCAGGTCACGAGTGGCGATAAACCGCCATGATTCACAGTCTCAATTACAGTAACAGAGAACACCGGAAAGGACCATTTTTTGAGGCTATAATTATGGAGAAAGGCCTGGGAAGCTGTTACAACATGACCTCCATTAAAGAAGTAGGTTTAAACTCTATCAAAACCTTCCAGAGTCATTGAAAGTGCAGATTTCATGATCGGAGACATTAATATTGCAGACGGAGAGTATCAGTGAAAGGAAGAGAGTTAAAGGCGTATAATTGAAGATTTTTAAGCCTTAACCTAACCATTTGATGACAGAATACTAGATCGAAGACCCCGTAGATCACTCAAAAGGTCCATGCACAGAAAACAATACCCTCAAGGTTGCATTTCAGTAGAATTTTCTTTCTAGGGAAGGACAGACTGCCCATGTGGTTTTTATTTCTCTACCGTGTTCCTGAAGAGACTTCCACCCAGTGCATTTATTTCATAAAGAAGGCCACAGAGTACATACATCACTACAGAGTCATCAAGCAGTATGGGCGTGCACGTTTCCGCCATCCTGTCTTAATGAGGAAAATTAAATGTTCATCATCCATTTCCTTTACTAAGTTTTCTTTTTCTTCTATAAAACTCCCCAAGAGAAGATTATTGATGGTTCTAGATTTTATCAAGAAGCGGAGAGAGAATTTTTGTATGCATTTTGTAAAAAATATTATATGAATGTACAGAGCCCATTGGGTTTCAGTGAGGAGGAGTTTCGTCTTTAAAGAGGATTCTGGTCTTTGGTGTCTCACAGTGTGTAACTTTCTCTTATATGTGCTAATTTAATTGTTCATTTCGTTTCATCCACCTTTCTTGTATCATGTTTCTGGAATGTGAGTGGCTCACTTGTTTTTGGTATGGATTAATCCTAGTTGATACCCATGCTCGAATTAGTCAAGCGCTTTAAATATGGCTCAGGCATGATATACTGTTTCACTTTTCACTTCAACCATATTTCTGCTATATTAGCTTCTTTGGGAGGTTATTTTTAAAATTCTATTGTCATGTATGGATTCTTAAATTGGGAAGCCCATTACATGGTGATATTGTGTATATAGATATTCATCTCAATGACAGTTAGTATCATCTTACATCTTGCTTACACAGTAAACACCTCCTGATTATCTATTTCTGTGATGTATCTTTTGAATCAACCCTCTTTACAGTAAGCTGCCCTTGAACTGTCTGATGCATTTGTATTAGAGTTCTTCATATATTGCCTCTGCAGTATTCCTTTCCCTATGTCAAGTTTCTGAAGGTTTTGGTCCCATTCAAATTAATGTTTCTTGTTTTCAAGAGATAGCATGAGAGCCTTTTGTTCATAACTCCCCCTGTTATACCACATGCTCCTTGCTATATAAATATGTCCTAGGCACTGGTCTTTCACAACTCAAGGCTGTCTCTAGGATCGACAACAGGTGCGAGGGGTGAACTAGCTACCCAAGCTAATGCTAAAACATAGGTTTTTGTGGGCTTTCTGAGGAAATGTTCAACAAGAGATGTTCTTATGTAGAAGGATGCAAAGAAGGTATTTGTAGAGTATGACACTACTCACAAGTCACGGGAAACACCCTCCAATATGCGGGGCAAGGGATTGCAGGGATGGTGACAAAAAGTTCTGTAACAGTTATGAATCTGACTTCATACTGTAATCACCTCCCAAATCCACTGTGATAGCATCAGAGGTTAATGCGGTCTTGGCAACCAGGTTTGCACGTTGATGCAAAAATGCAACAAATATGCCCTTTCAGCAGCTCCAAATTTGAGTTTTGTTCTTCCTCACGCTTTCACGGCTTCACTCTACAACTTCCCAATTCCAAAATGATGTGGGAGAACCCAATTCCCACTCTTCCAAACTAGTATAGTAAAATATGCAATTTTTTTCTTAGGCCCAAGCCTACTCTTGAAACTGATGTAGTTGATTCACTACTTTATGTGCAATTCCAATTTCCACTCCTATTAACACATGACAATCCAGCTTGTGGTAGTGGTTTTATGCAAGCTTCATTCCAAACTATGGACATCATTCTTTGGGGACATGGTTGTACATAAAACAATTTCAAAACAAAGCCAAACAAACTCAACACAATCTTTATATTTGAATCCATGCTCACCTAAACCAATACAATTTATAACTCAATGTCGTAGCCAAGCAACACGCTAATCACCACAATTTAGAATTTGATTTAATTGTTATGCAATTCACAAAAAAACACAGTCATTGCTGGAAATGGGAAACTAACACACGGAAAATGTCTGCATATATAACCTCTAATGTCACCGAAACCAATTACACTACATTTATGGAAGTTTTCATTGTAGAGTTGCTCTGTGTCACAAACAACCCACTGGACACTGTCAATTTCTTCGTAGACACCAATGCCTTGGACCAATACGTCTTTGCCAGTATTAATTGTTGAAACCTTGGTTAAACTGAGAGGGGGGGTGAATCAGTTTAATGTAGTCATGGTCTTGTAAAAATTTCTTTTACACTTATTTACGTCTTCATTTTGTGATCAACTTAATATGAAATGGAACAACAATCTTATAAAGTGAGCAGTAGGTATTAAGGAGATTAAATATAGAATATCAACATATAATTATCATGCACATAGAAAATAGATATAAGTGGAAACCCATAAGGGAGAAAAGCACATCTTATTATTGTTGTGATGCAAAGGAAAGCTCCAACTCCCTCTCACCACTGATTTTCTGTAGGCTCCAACCTATAGGAGGTTACTACCTCAATTCTGCAAGCTACAACTTGAAAGGAAGCTCCAACTCCCATCTGTTTCCTACAAGATACAACCTATAGGAGGCTCCTACCTCAGCCAGCTACAACTGGACATCTATCAAGCTACAACTTAAAATGGAAGCACCAACTTCCTCACTGTACAATAAAATCATATGCTGATTTACCTGGATATTAGCTCAGTTTTTCTCCTTCTTTACTATTATCCTTCAAGCCTTCAAATTTTCTTTATATAATCTTTGGATCTTCACAACTCCTCTCTCTGCTCCTTCTTCTTACATTCTCTCACCTCTTTCTCCATTCTCTCACTCCTTATGCATATTCTAATAAAATTATTTATAAAGATCACCTCGTAACTGTTTTCATTCCACAGGGAATTTGAAATGAACAGGTATGACTCTTTGCCTTCCCCCTTCTCATTTCCTTGTCCAACACATTCAGAATAATATAACGGAATGTATACATTTGTGTATTATAGTGGAGTTTTGCTTTGACTACGGAGACTTGCCTTTGCATCACAAACAATATAAATTCAATAATACATTTACAGTTACAATCAAACATTTACTGAGCACTTTTAGTTTCTTAGCTTTGCTGAGCATTCGTCCTCTTTTGCTTGCTATCCTTTTGCCTTTTCTATTATGCCGTTATATTCCAGCTCTATTGCATAACTGCCCTGTTTCTTTTGTTACCTGTATCTTTTGTGCTGTGTTCACCCTTTTCATCTGCCCATGCTGTCATGCCACTGTCTTGCACGAGTTCCTGTTATGCGTTCATTCCATTCCTTTGTGACTTGTAGAGTATGGCCCACATACTATTTCCTTTATTCTCACGATGGATTACAAATCCGAGATTTATTCATCATACATACGTTTAAAATGATCAATACTGTAAACATTATACTATGGTGCTTTTAACATATACAAAACAAGGGCTTATAGGGTGCCACACCAGACTTAAATTCCTTTATATTTTAGCTTTGAACTATATAGCATCTGCTTTCTATAGAATTTAGGTATTTCAATCGTTCTTTGATATATCGCTCTTTTTCTCTCTGATGAGATTTACAAAGGGAAAATCCATACTCCCAGACTTGAAAGCTTTTAGGCTTCAGCTTCGATATGCATCGTGTTCGCTCTCTTTATCGCACTTTGGTGATTCCAGCTATCCCATGTGCCTTCATCCATCTGAGCTCCCGATATGCGATATGCGATGGGTCCCACTTGAATTTATCGCTACTTCCCATCGCAGCTTATATAACTTTCGAATTATTATCACATAAGCATCATCGATTGTGATATGAGATGGTAATATTGCATCGCTACTTCTAATCGCATCACATCGCCACTTCGCGGTATGCGATAAAATTCGCATCGTCGATGTGCGATATTGTGCTGTGTCGCCATGTGTCCCTTCACACTACCACATTGCATCGCAACTTTGCATCGCCACATCATGGTATGTGATGAAATTCACATTGCCTATATGCGATATTGTGTTGTGATGCCACGTGTCCCTTCGCATCGCCACATCACATCACAATATCACATCGCATTCCTCTTGCTTCCGATTTACGATCTGATTTCTACCGATGCGATCATCACCGTTGATCTTTCCATATCTATGGTCCTCGTTTCTGTTGGCA
Source organism: Pinus albicaulis (assembly GCA_034641835.2). NCBI lineage: Eukaryota > Viridiplantae > Streptophyta > Pinopsida > Pinales > Pinaceae > Pinus > Pinus albicaulis. The sequence goes on from CM076578.1 coordinate 952,251,171, forward strand.
CTTCCGATTAATACTCAAGCACTAGCATAATATCATCTCTACTTATGATTCTCAACTCTATGGTTTAAACCCCAAATAAACCATATAAATATTTATGGGCCTGCAAATTTATTTCAACGTACCTTTTACACCGTCAATCTAATTGCTCATATATCTGACGACTATCGCATAACAACGATACATGGCCTTTAATTTTTCAATCTCATGAGAAATAGTAGGTTTTGTGTTGCTATGTGTCAACTCCTTAATGCTATTGTGTTAATTTAAACTTTTACCACTTACCACTCTAAAGCTATGCGAAAACACATTTGCTGGTTTTTGAAACCGTCTTCACTGTTCCATCTCTGGTATTTATTCATGGTTCCATACTCTGTTGACCAAGGTTTCTCTCGCTTATCCTTTCCAAACTTCTGGTTCCATTATAACTCCACATAAATACAATTAATCTACCGTGCCATTCCGCTTCCTCTAGTCCACTGTGCCATGAATTATAGGTTCTTCTTTAGAAAATTTTATTCAGGTTCACCACTTACCTTGCGATGAATCTTATCCATTCATTTCTTGCCTTTGTTGTTGCGATCTAATTGTGACCGTCCATTCACCTCACTTGGAATGCGTCTGCCTTAGTCTATTTTCCATTTGTTTACACTGTCCTTCTCTGTGACACCAGTCCCTCCATGCTACTCCTCCTGAGCTTGTTTTGCTGCCTTTGCTCCTTTTATTCTTTCGCTGCTTCTCTGTTGCCTCTCTACATTCATTGTTTCTCTACTTTTTCTATTCCTTTGCCTCTCTTTTATGCTTTATTACTGCATTATTGCCTCATATTATCCTTTGCCTTATTGTTGGTTCTTCTCTGCTCCTTTTCCTTAGTGATAGTTCAGGTGCTGCTCCTTTGTGCTCCTTTGCCATCAATGACAATATTTCCAACAATCTCCCCCTTTGGCATTGATGGAAACACATCCACCAATACTCCCATACTTCCTTTAGGACTTCCTCCCCCTTTCATTCTGATAAGTATCTTGTCTTTCTTCCTTTGACTGCTTTACAGAAGAGCCTTTCTTATTTTTCTTGCTTTTCCTCCCCCTTTGATATCAATGGCAAAGAGTTGCACTTTTCCCAGTGTGGTTTCTATCTTTTCATAATACTCTAATCTTGAGGACCTGTTCCATGCACTGCTCCATTGCTTTAACTCTTTTGTGACAATTTTATTGACTGCTCTACCCCTGAAATGATGCTTCCTTGACTTACTGACTATCACTTGACTTTTGTTCTGATCCCATTCTTTTTATGTTGTCTTTATATATATATATATATTTGAATTTATAATTATATCAGAGAGTAACATCTGTAGACACTACCCGTAGTTTGTCTCTTAGATATTCGAATGCTTCTTTAGTAAGAGGTTTTGTGAATATTTCTGTTGTTTGTTCCTTAGTTGGTACATATTCCAACTTTTTCTCTGAGGAAGTGGTACGTTATTGGGATGTGCTTTGTTTTTTTAATGAAGTACAAGATTTTTTGATGTACTTATTGCACTTTTGTTGTCACAATTGATAGAAATGGGTTCATCAATGCTTACCTTCATGTCTTGGAGAGTTTGTTTCATCCACATTACCTGTGTGAAACATGCTGCTGCTGCTATGTATTCTGCTTCTGTTGTAGATAGAGAGATAGAATTTTGCTTCTTGGTTAGCCATGTCACCAAAAAATTTCCCAAATAAAATGCACATCCACTTGTGCTTTTTCTGTCATCCACACAGCTGGCCCAATCTACATGTGTCTATGCTATCAATGTGAAGCTTTTTCCTTTTGGATACCATAGGCCATAATGTGAAGTTCCTTGTAGATATCTAAATATTCTCTTTATTGCAAGTAAATGATTTTGTTTTGGTGCTGCTTGATATATTGCCACAAGTCCTACTGCCAACATAATGTCTGGTCTAGTAGCAGTTAGGTATAGTAGACTTCCTATCATGGATCTGTAAATTTTTTGATCTACATCTGTTGATCCATAATTAGCACATAGATTGCATCCAGTGATCATGGGAGTTGACACAAGTTTGCAGTCTTCCATTTGAAACCCTTTCAACATTTATCTTAAGTATTTTTCTTGCGAAATGAATATTCCCGTGTTCTTTTGTTGAATTTGAAGTCCTAAATAGAAGGTGAGCTCTCCAATCATTGACATCTCAAAATATGATTTCATTTCTTCAGCAAATCCTTTTTCTAACTCATCTTTGTTGCTTCCAAACATTATTTCATCTACATACACTACTACAATTAAGTGTTCATTTTCATTAGCCTTTATGTACAAATTGTTTTCTACTCCTCCTTTCTTGAACCCTTGTTTTTGCAAGTATTTTTCTAGCCTTGAATACCATGCACAAGAAGCTTGTTTTAGACCATATAAGTATTTATTTAATCTTCACACATAGTCATTTTTATCTATTAATGAGAATCCTTCAGGTTGTTCCATGTAGAATTCTTCCTCTAGATCTCCATTCAGGAAGGCAGACTTCACATCCATTTGATATACCTTGAAATCATAATAGCATGCAAAGGCCAAAAACATTTTGATTGCTTCCATTTTGGCTATAGGGGCAAAGGTTTCATCATAATCAAGACCTTCGATTTGAGATTATCCCTTGCATAAAAGTCTGGAATTATTTCTGATTACCTGACCTTGTTCATTCATCTTATTCTTGAATATCCATTTTATGCCAATGACATTTTTCCTAGTGGGTCTTGGAATTAATTCCCAGGTATCGTTCTTCTCAATTTGGTCTAGTTCTTCATTCATAGCATTTACCCAGTTTTTGTCTTTGCTGGCTTCTTCGAACTTCTTAGGCTCTATTTGAGATAGCATGGCTAGGTATACTTCTTCTGTATGTTCAGCAAGTTATCTTATTGTCTGGACTCCCACACTCTTGTCCCCAATGATTTGATCTTCTGGATGGTTCTTTTGAGCGTGTCTTGAGGGACCTTTTGAGTTTAATTCAGTATCTTCTATTGTCTTGATATGTTCAACATTATCTTGGTTCTCAGCTTCATGATCATCTGGAGGATTGGTGCATCTTGTGCTTCTTTTTCTGTTTGGTAGATCTTCGTCAAATCTTACATCAATGCTTTCCACAGTTTTGTGCAGTCTTTTGTTGTAGCACCTGTAACCCTTACCCTTGGATGCATATCCTAAAAATATTCCTTCATCAGCTCTTGCATGAAACTTCCCCAGTTTTCCATCATTATTTTTTATGAAACACTTGCTTCCAAAGACTCTAAAGTGCTTGATTGATGCTAGTTTACCATGCCATAATTCGTAAGGAGTCTTGTCACAATTCGATCTTAGATGAGCTTTGTTGAGAATGTGAACAGCTGTGTGTACTACTTCTGCCCAGTAGGTTTGGGGAATGTTACATTCTTGCATCATAGCTCTGGCAATCTGTTGTACTAACCTGTTTTTCCTCTGTGCCACTCCATTCTATTGAGGTGTACCTACAATTGTAAACTGTTGTTTTATCCCATGCTCATTGCATAGGTTTGAAAAATCATAGTCTTTGAATTCACCTCCTCTGTCTGATCTAATGCACTTTAGCTTGCATCCTGTTTGATTTTCTGCCAATGCCTTGAATATCTTGAATTTATTAAGTGCTTCAGATTTATATTTGAGAAATGATACCCACGCCAATATGGAAAAATCATCTATTGTCATCATGAAATAAGATTCTCTGCTTGGTGCTTTAGTTCTTGAAGGTCCACACAGGTCCATGTGTACAAGCTAAAGAGGACGACTTGTAGATAGTATCTCTTTGGTCCTGAAAGATATGTGGGTCTGATTTCCCAGTTGGCATGATTTACATATGGTATTTGAAGGCTTCTTTATTGCTGGCATATATCTGACTACATTCTTCTTGCTTAGACTAATGATGTGGTCAAAGTTTAGGTGTCCCAATATTCTATGCCATAACCATGAAATCAAGTTTGCTTATGTGGCATGCTTCATTCTCTTCTTTCACTATATAGACATTAATTTCTATTCGAACACCTTTGATCAAGGTATTTCTTGTTGTTACACAGTAATTTTTCACCATCCCTGCAATCCCCATCTCACCCATTGGAGGGTCGTTTCTATGATGAATAAGTAGTGTCATGCCTTGCAAATACCATCATTGCATCCCTTGCCATGAGGACAACATTCCTTTTGTTGATGATTTCCTGAGAAGACCCCAAAAAACACATGTTTTTTCCTTGGCGTTGGTAGCCCATTATGTCCTCGCGCCAATGAGGAAAATTAACACTGAGCCCGCGCCAGTTGGCGCTCTGTCCCAGTTAAGCACTTGTGCCAATATACTTATGGAAAGTTTTTAAAAAAAAGAGGAAAATTTTCGATTACAACAACTTCGTGGATGAGTCATGAGGAGTGGTTTCAACAGAATAACCACGTTCTTCCTCCTTTGGCCTCTTGTTTCCATCTTATGGGTAACCTCCCAAGGGATAAGGCCTCCCTTCCACTATTGTAGGGATCCCAACCTCCCCCTTTCCTCTATAAATATAGGAATCTTCCATTGATGAAGGGGCTGAATGGTTGAACTAGCTGAATGGTTGAATTGGCTGAATGGTTGAGCAAAGTAGTCTTGCTAGCCTGAATAGAGCTGAATCAATTGTAAGGAGATTATCATCAGACAACCAAAGAGAGAGAGACTTTTCTTATTCCCAACGAGCTTTACCGAGACGTACTCCTCTGTCGACCCGCCAAAGGAAGATCTAGCATCAGAGCTCAGGTTGTATATTTATTTGTTCTAATTAATAATAAACGACTTTGATTATGGTTCCACTCAGATATTCATGTTTCATGTTATGAGTTGTATCTTCTCTGACTGATACATAATTGCATGTATTAGGTTTTATGCTTGTTTGTTTGTTGTTTCTTCTTGTATGTGTAGGTGTTCGATCGCATTGAGTGGGAGAATTGTGATCTTCCAGAGCAGGGGACGGAAGCGCCATCTTCTCCACAAATGACAGCAACGTAGGAATTAAGGTAGGCCTCTTGTCGCATCTTGGTGTTTTGCAATTAGGAACTTGCGTCTTAGCGTGATTTAGTTAAACCTAGTAGTTTTCGTTCGCCTCTTGGCTTTAGACAGCACTAGTACGGACTTGTGCTCCCCATACCGTTGCGTATATAAAGGGAGACCCCACTAGGTTTCTATCCTTTATTCATAGGAAGCCGATTCTACCACCGTATACTCGTGATACACTGGACACAACATTCGGGGAAATTTCCTGCACGTACGTTAAGTCCTTGGTTGATTTCTCTTTCATTTTTGAACCAAGGTGTATATTGTAGTTCACGGTTATTTGGTACACCCTTTTGCCTAGAGTTCCAGAGTAGTCATTTTCATCTTTTCTGACTCATTAAATTTCAAAATATCATCAAGCACTTGTCCTTTCACACTTGTTTCCAATATGAAAGCGATAGATTCACCTTTTGTCTATTTCTCGACTCTTAAAAGATGAAACAGTAGAGTTTTGTTTCAATTTTTTAAAAATTAATTGCCCACGAAATATTCCTGGTTAAAGTTAGTTTCCTTAGGGTGTTGTTCTGAAGATCGTTTCTGATGGAAACTTTTCCGGAGTTCACCAACCAAGGAATCCCCCCTGATGGGAATCCTGGTCATTTTCCTCCTTTTGGGAATGTTGGTGCTCCTTATATGGCAAGATTGTCTCTTCCTAGGTTAACTGTTGGGTTGCCTGTTTGGTTGTTTTCAACCTTTGTGGTCCTGAATGTCTCGGCTACTGTTCAATCGGTTCCTCCGCCTGAACAACATCATGTTGATTCCAAGGTGGACCTCTCCCCTTCTTCAACGGTTTTTTCGTACTCCTCTTCTACTTCGCCTGGTGAAAGTATGGATTCTAGTAACCAGGTGGCTAAGAAGAAGAAGAAGAAGAAGAAAAAGAAGGAGAAGTTATATTAAGGAGAGGCTAGCTCTGCAGCTACTGCTTCTAAAGCACCTCCTCTTGATAAACATCCCAACCCTCCACGGAAATTCAAGTTCCCTTGCATGTTGTGCATGGGAAACTATATTCTTCGAGACTGCCCTGACATTCCCAAGGTGCTCGAAATATGGTCCAAGAGTCGTCCACCATTACCTTTGGCTTCCGGGAGTCAGGTTGGGGGCACGCCTTCAGCTAGTGCTGGTAAAACTCTTAAGAAGTAGGGTAAGCTTGCCAATCCCTGTAAGTTGTGTGAAGGGCACCATGCCATTCACCTTTGTCCATATATGGATGAAGCCAAGCGATTTTTGGAAAACTCGACTGTTTCTGTGCCGTGCCTTCTGGATGGTTACCAACAGCTTTCTTTGAGTCCTCCACCAGCTGATCCTACGATTGGTCAAGAGTCATCCTTGGTCAATCCCGCTCCTGTGGAAATTCAAATTCAGGAATCCATTCCCAACCAACCATTGGTCGTGGGATCAGTTGAACTGGCCCCATCTGTGGTGCACCAGGTATTTTCCGTTGAGAGTGGACCTCGCATCCCTTAGGTTCTTCTTGTTTCTTCAGATTCCTCGGATTTGGAGAAATATTCTCCTATCCCTACACCTCAAGAAGTTGCTCCTCTGCCTCCCGTGATGGAGGTCTTGGAGGATACCCCTCCCACCTTCGAGATAGAGGTCATGGAGGATACTCCTTCTTCTACCGTAACACTAGGGGAAGACCATCTCGGTTCGATGGTGGCCCCTCCTAGTAGTTTGGTCACTTCCTTTGATTGGAATCGATTTGCGAGATACCGCCTTCCGTCTTATGTGCCTTTTGAGATAACGGTACAAGCTTTTAGTCTAGTCGTACCCAGCACCATTATAGACGAAGGCACGCCTGTTAGTATTATATCCTCAACTACTTGGAAAGCTTTCGTTTCGCCACCACTTGTGCCTATTACGCAAAATCTGTTGGCATTTAACAGAAGAACTAGTCTACCATTAGGGATCCTTCCAAGGTTACCTGTTACTTTGGGAGGTAAAACCGTCCATATGGACATGATGGTTGTTCCAGGCCCCTTGGATTTTAATCTACTTTTGGGGCACGATTACACCTATGCCATGGGAGCGCTTGTCTCCTCCCTTTTTCTTGTGGTCTGTTTTCCACATGAAGGATGCATCGTGACCATTGATCAGCTTTCCTTCTTTGGTCCTGACATGGAAACTGGCCCACCATCACCCCTTTCTAGTTTTTATCCACCCGTTGTATCTGCCCCACCGCAGGTCAACTATGTGGCTACCTACCCCATGCCTGTACTCAGTGATAGTGCCATTGTACATCGTGTACTGGGGGCATTGGGTCTAGACTTCCAAGATTTTTTCCTTCCATCGGAAGAGAAACTCTTGGAAGCCATGAATTCTTGTTCATTATGATGAGGTCGATCGAAGTAGAGTTCCTTTTCTTGTGTCAAGCTCCTTAAAAAATGAAACAAGACTGTCGGAGCAGAGTTCGTTTTCTTGTGTCAAGCTCCTTAAAAAATGAAACAAGCTCTCTGGAGCAGAGTTCCTTGTCTTGTGTCAAGCTCCTTAAACCATGAAACAATGTGTCATGAGGATAGTTCTTTTAATGTGTCAACCTCGTTAAAACAATGAAACATTTTCCCATTCAATTCGAGTCTTTGTTTAAGTTCTCGTAAAATCCCAGTCGAATCTTTCTCTTGATCTCGTAATTTGAACCTTCACTCCATCTACCTTTCATATAGATTGACGCTTGGGGGGCATGTACGTTGAATTGAGTCACCATGCTGGGGGCATGCTTACTTTTTCAAGCATAGTTTGTTTCCGTTTCAAGCTTGTGTAAAAATGAAACTAGTTTCAAGCATAGTTTATCTTTGTTTCAAGCTTGTGTAAAAGTGAAAACAACTTCAAGCAGAGTTTTCTGATTTCAAGATTGTGTAAAACTGAAACCATTCCCATTTTACCTCTCGTGATTTCCATTTTATCAACTTGTTTTTCCAAATGAGCCTTGGTTTTCTCATTCCATCTTCACTATCTGCTTGGCTGATCATATGCCTTCACTTGGTTGTTTTACCTGTTCCTGAGGAACCGCTGCAATGAGTGGTCTTGTTAGCCAGCCTCTCGACCTTTATTTGTTCAGAGCAGTTCCACCATTACCGGAACTAGTTTCTAACCTTTATACCACTCGTTCCTCTAGGAGGAGTCATCTTTCAACTCTTTTCTGACTCTTTAAAACATGAAAAGATTGCCGAGTCACTTGTCGTTTTAATCTTGTTCAATTGGCTATGAAATTACATCTACCCAGTATACGTTTACCCCTTTTTCAGGCCGGGATATATTATTTACGAAAAAGGAATACCCTAGCCTATCATGACTAGGAGGTTTTCTCAGACATTGTTTTCTACCTTTTCAGATTTGAGGAACTATTTACGAAAAGGGACTACTGGACTTTACTTTTCTGATGTCTTTTCAAACTCTCTAAATATGAAAAGACACCGAGTTATTCCTTTGTCAGACTCGTTAAACCCTGATGACATCGGATCCAATCGTAATGAAGATATTCAAGTTTCTCCTTCCTAGGGCTCGTTAAATGTACTAGGATGGATTCGTCCGAAGAACGAACTGATATGAGAAGAATATGGTATCCTCTTCAAGATTGTGTAAAAATAAAGAGGTACTCACCAGAAATGGTGGGGGAAAATGGAACCAGTATCATTGTCGTGTCGGAAGTATGTCGCTCTTGAACATGGCACTTGTCTGCATTTGTGTCGGGTTGGGGACATCTCATCTCACTCTCCGTTTGCCTCCGTGGGTTTGGGTAATCTCTTTTGACCTCTCATCTGCTCTTTTCCTCGTCATCATGACCTCTGATCTTTTGACGTCAAATACTGCCAAATCCACTATCGTGCCGACGATATGTTCAAGAGAAGTTGACCTATGCAGTTTCAACCCTCATCTGATTCTCATCTAATCCTGATTCATAACATTATGTTCCTCTGTCTTGTGTCAATGATGTGGGAAACACTATGGCCCACCTTCGATCAAGGTCACTTCCTGTCGACTTCAACTCATTATCCAGGAAGCTGATCTAGAGACTCCTTTCTAGTACCTTGGAGCCTGCATGCCTCAATGGCAGGTTCTTCGCATTCGACGCAAGGCTTTCATCATTGGCCTTAGATCAGATGATTTTGTGGGTGTTTTACACTAGCTCACTGTTCACATTCCATGGATTGTACCTATAGTACCTTGAGGGCCATTGTCATCATTGGTGGTTCCTCTCGTGTCTGTTAACAACTTTCATCATTGGCTGGTAATCAGATGATGTTCTCGCATGTTCGACTCCAACTCACATATTCACATGCTTGAACTTGTACTCTATTTGGGTTAGGATGGAGTGAAAGACCCTAGATTTTGTCTTTTAGAATCTAGGCTATGATTTTGTGGATTATTATGATTGGTTACATGACTCATTGATTGGATCGCTACGACCATACCTGAGTCTATTTATCGATCCTTACTGGATGGTTGCATCCATGCCTTGGATCTTGATTATTGCGTTCTCTATTACTTATGGTTGTGCCCATACCACATATATATCATGTATTTGAGATATCAGTTGTACTTGTCAACGCAGGTTTTCCGATGGAAGTGTTTTCAGTTGGACACATTCTCGTAAAGCATTTCACCCCTCTCTCTCTTTCGGGCCTCATGCTTTAGTGGGCATCTGTTACACAGTAATTTTTCACCATCCCTGCAATCCCCATATCGCCCATTGGAGGGTCATTTCTATGATGAATAAGTAGTGTCATGCCTTTCAAATACCATCATTGCATCCCTTTCCAGGAGGAAAACATTCCTTCTATTGATCATTTCCTGAGCAGACCCTAAAAAACACCTGTTTTTTCCTTGACGCTGGTAGCTCGTTATGTCCTCACGCCAATGAGGAAAATTAACACTGAGCCCACACCAGTTGGAACTTTGTCCCAGTTAAGCACTTGCTCCAATATACTTATGGAATTTTTTTTTTAAAAAGAGGCGAAGTTTCGATTACAACAACTTTGTGGATGAGTCATGAGGAGTGGTTTTGACTGAATAACCACAGAATTGCTCCTTTGGCCTCTTGTTTCCACCTTATGGGAAACCTCCCAAGGGATAAGGCCTCCCTTCCGCTATTTTAGGGGTCCAAACCTCCTCCTCTCCTCGATAAATTTAGCCATCTTCCATTGATGAAGGGGCTGAATGGTTGAACTAGCTGAATGGTTGAAATGGATGAATGGTTGAGAAAAGTAGTCTTGCTAGCCTTAATAGAGATGAATCAATTATAAGGAGATTATCGTCAAACATCCAAAGAGAGAGAGACTTGTCCTATTCCCAACAAGCTTTATCGAGAAGGAAGATCTAGACTAACTGAGCCTTTTCCTTTGATGTTCCCTGCTTTATCATTGCCGAAAGTTACATTCCTAGATTTATTTTCATCAAATGTTACAAACTTACTTCGATCTCCAGTCATATGCTTTGAACATCCACTATCCAAATACCATTGGCTTTTCTGATCTTGGGCTATTATAGCCAGGTCACACTTATTCAATTTATTTTTCCACTGTAGGCAGCTATTTGTTTGGCAACGTTTCTGAGAAGATGGACCACATTCTTTGAGAGGACATTTGGAAGACATTTGTCCGATTTTATGGTATACAAAGCATTTGATTATATTTTAAAATGGATTATGTGTACAAGTGAACTCTTCATTGTTCATAAATCTCCTTGGGGTTTCAAGCATCAGTCACTGTCCATACATTCTACACTCCATGGCTTTATGGCTGAACTCCTTACAACAAAAACAATACCCATGGAAAAGATTAGTGTACCTAGTGTAGGGTTGTCCTCTCCATTTTTTTTTCTTGAGGTAGTCTTTTCAATTTTTGCATCTTTTGCTGGTCGAAATTGATTATCTTTGTCTGACAGTATGCAGCAATATGTCCCAATTTGTGGTAGGAAAAACAAGTGACATTTCTCATAGGATGAAAGAATATCCTTTGAGATCTTCCGGACTTGTTCAATTGATCTTCAGGAACAATTGAGCTTTTTGCAACTGCTTGCTTCTTCCTCTCATTATTTGTCTCTTGATGTTGCTTCATGTTTCTGTTTGTTTCATCACACATCAATTTCTTGCTAGATTCTGCTTTTGTGGTTCCTTTTTGAGTTGTTTCATTATCCTTTACATATTTTACAAAAATGATATTCTTGTTATCTTCTACCTTGGACTTACTGGTTTCTCCTTCATATCCTATTCCAGCCTTTATGAGAGGAGACCTTTGAGCATTTAGAATCTTGTCCAACTGTTCAGTGCTTTTCATTCGAGGAGTGTTCATTGACAATTCCCTTCCATGTTTTCTAGTTTCCTTCTCAGGCATACCACTTCTTCTTCCAATTTTTCTTGCTCTTGATGTTTATCTTTAATTTTCTTTAGCAAAATGTCTTCCACCTTCTTAGCTTCTTTGTTCTACTTTCAATTGAATGAAGTCTTCTGAATTTGGTACCTCTTTTACATATTTGAGAAGAATGTCTTTCTGTTTTTTGCACTTGAGTTTAAGTCTGTCTATTTCTTCCAGGGCACTTTTTAGCTCCCCCTCAAGATCTACCTCACCTTCTTCCTCATCTTCTAGAAGGAATCCTTCAAAATATTCCTTGGCCATCAACACAAATTTAGAGGTTCCTTCTTTATTTGAGGATTAATCTGATTTTTTTAGATGCACTGCCATCTTGCTGAGCATAAAGTGATTTTCTGTTGAATCTCTTCCCTTTCTGCTAGTTATTTGTTTTGGTTTTCTCTCTATCTTGAGTCCGATTCTTTGATTTCTTGTAAGGACACTTTGATGCATAGTTCCCAACTCCTCCACAGTTAAAGAATTTAAACGGAATCTTACCTTTATACTTACCTGAGCCTCTATCCAATCTTCTGAAAAATTTGGCCTCTTCTTCATCATAGTAGGAGCATGTATCTTCCTTTTCTTCTTTGCTCTTCTCAGCCTTAAAGGTTTCCTCCCTCACATTTGACTTCATCTGTGGAAGTCTCATCTCATAGGCTGTTAAGTTTCCAAGTAATTGATTCATGGTCAAAGTTTCCCAATCAGCTGTTTCTTCTATGTAAGAAAACTTGGGATTAAAACTGGATAGTAAAGATCTTAATATATTTTGAACAATTACACATTATCTAATGGTTTCTCCTAGATCTTTCATATTATTCACAATTTCTGCAACCTTTAAGAAGAAGCTGGCAACATCTTCTTCTTCATTCATTTTTATATTTACAAATTGAGCTTGATAGACTTGTAGTTTGGCCATCTTCACCTTTTTATCTCCCTCATGGATACTTTCTAATGTATCCCATATTTATTTGGCAGTCTTTTTGTGCATTACTTTGATAAATTCTGCCTCACACAAACCACTTAAGAGAGCATTCATCGCTTTGGAATTAGCTATAAAATCTTGTTTGGCTTCTTTCTCTGTGTCAGAATCCTTTGGGGCATATCCCAAATCCACAGCAGCCCAAACTTCTATTCCTAGAGACATTATATACATCCTCATTCTTATTTTCTAGAAGGCATAATGTGTGCCAGTAAAAAAAGGCGCTTTATTTGTTGAGCATCCTTCTAGACTAGCCATCTTGGGGACCTAGGATCTTCCTTCCAGTTGTTAAACTGATATAGAATGAACCTGATCTGATACCAATTATTGAACCCTTGGTTAAACTAAGAAGGGGGGGGGGGTGAATCAGTTTAATGCAGTCATGGTTTTGTAAAAATTTATGTTACACTTATTTACATATTCATTTCATGATCAACTTAAAATGTAATGGAACAACAATCTTAATAAGTGAGTAGCAAGTATTAAGCAGATTAGATACAGAATCTCAACATATAATCATCATGCACATAGAAAATAGATATAAGTGGAAACCCATAAGGGATAAAACCACATCTTATTATTGTTGTGATGCAAAGGAAAGCTCCAACTCCCTCTCACCACTGATTTTCTGTAGGCTCCAACCTACAGGAGGCTACTACCTCAATTCTGCAAGCTAAAACTTGCAAGGAAGCTCCAACTCCCATCTATTTTCTACAGGCTACAACCTACAGGAGGCTCCTACCTCAGCCAGCTACAACTGGACATCTATCAAGCTACAACTTGAAATGGAAGCACCAACTTCCTCATTGTACCATAAACTAATATGCTGATTTACCTGGATATCAGCTCAGTTTTTCTCCTTCTTTACTGCTGTCCTTCCAGCCTTCAAATTTTCTTTATATCATCTCTGGATCTTAAAAAATCCTCTCTCTGCTCCTTCTTCTTCTTACATTCTCTCACATCCTTCTCCATTCTCTCACTCCTTATGCATATGCTGGTAACATTATTTATAGAGATCACATCATAACTGTTTGCATTCCACAGGGAATTCGAAATGAACAGGTATGACTCTTTGCCTTCCCCCTTCTCATTTTCTTGTCTAGCACATTCAGAATAATATAACATAATCTATACATTTGTGTATTGCAGTGGAGTTTTTATTTCCCTATGGAGACTTGCCTTTGCATCACAAACAATATAAATTCAATCATACATTTACAGTTACAATCAAACATTTACTAAGCACTTTCAGTTTCTTAGCTTTTCTCAGTGATCGTCCTCTTATTCTTGCTATCCTTTTGCCTTTTCTGTTATGCCATTATATTCTAGCTCTACAACATAATTACCCTATTTCTTTTGTTACCTGTGTCTTTTGTACTGTGTTCACCCTTTTCATCTGCCAGTGCTGCTGCACCATTGTCTTGCATGAGTTCTTGTTATGTGTTCATTCCATTCCTTTGTGACCTGTAGAATATGGCACACATAGTATTTCCTTTATGCTCACGACGGATTACAAATCTGGGCTTTAGTCATCATACATACGTTTAAAAAAATCAATAGTGTAAACATTATACTATGGCACATTTAACATATCTGAAACAAGGGCTTACAGGGTTCCACACCAGAATTCAATTCATTTAGATTTTAGCTTTGAACTATATAGCGTCCGCTTTCTATCACATTTCAGTATTTCAATTGTTCTTTGATATATGGCTCTTTTGCTCTCTGATGTGATTTACAAAGGGAAAATCCATACTCCCGAACTTGAAAAATTTTAGGCTTCAGCTTCAATCTGCATTGCGTCCGCTCTCTTTATCGCACTTCGACGATTCCAGTTATCCCATGTGCCTTATTCCATCTGATCTCCTGATATGAAATATGCAATGGGTCCCACTTGACTTTATTTCTACTTTTCATCGCAACTTCTATAACTTGCGAATTCTTATCACAGAATCATCGCCGATTGCGATATGCCATGGTAATATCGCATCGCTACTTCACATCGCCACTTTGTGGTATGCGATGAACTTCACATCGTTCATGTGCGATATTGCGCTGTGTTGCCATGTGTCCCTTTGCATCACCACATCACATCGCAACTTTGCATCGCCACTTCACGGTATGCGATGAACTTCGCATTGCTGATGTGCGATATTGTGTTGAGCCACCATGTGTCCCTTTGCATCGCCACATTGCATCGCAATATTGCAACACATTACTCTTTCTTCCAATTTATGATCTGATTTCCACCAATGAAATCATCACTATTGATCTGTCGAGATCTATGGTCCTTGTTGCTGCTAGAACTTCCAATTAATACTCAAGTGCTAGCATAATATCATCTTTTCTTATGATTCTCAACTCTATGGTTTAAACCTCAAATAAACCATATAAATATTTATGGGCCCACAACTTTATTTCAACATACCTTTTACCTTTAATTTTTCAATCTCATGTGAAATAGTAGGTTTTGTGTTGCTACGTGTAAACTCCTTAATGTTATCGCATTCATTTCAACTTTTACCACTTACCACTCTAAAGCTGCGCGAAAACCCATTTTCTCGTTTTTGAAACCGTCTTCACTATTCCATCTCTGCTATTGATTCATGGTTCCATACTCCGTTGACCAAGGTTTCTCTTGCTTATACTTTCCAAACTTCTAGTTCCGTTATAACTTCACACAAATAAAATTCATCTACTATGCCATTCCGCTTCCTCTAGCCCACTGTGCCATGAATTATAGGTTCTTCTTTCGACAGCTTCATTTAGGTTCACCACTTATCTTGCGATGAATATTATCCATTCATTTCTTGCCTTTGCTATTGCGATCTAATCATGACCATCTGTTAACCTCACTTGGAATTCATCTACCTTAGTCTATTTTCCATTTGTTTACGTTGTCCCACTCTGTGACACCAGTCCCTCCACACTACTCCTCCTGAGCTTGTTTTGCTGCATTTTCTCCTTTTCTTCTTTAGCTACTTCTCTGTTGCCTCTGCTTCTTTCTGTTGCCTCTCTACATTCATTGTTTCTCTACTTTTGTTGTTCCTTTGCCTCTCTTTTATGCTTTCTTACTGCATTATTTCCTGATATGCTCCTTTTCCTTATTTCTGGTTCTTCTCTGCTCCTTTGTGCTCCTTTGCCATCAATGACAACATTTCCAACATTAAAACAACGTTAAAGTTTGATCCACCTTCACTGAAGGATGTGATACACCTTTACTCCATCCCTTCAGCTTTGAATGCCATCCTTTACTTTAGTTCCAACAACCCAAATTTAGTTTGTTGCAAACGCCCTTCCAATCACTCTTAATGTTTCCAATCTTGTTGCTAATTCATTCATCCTCACTTCAATATTGTCCTTCCTTCAAGTCACAACTTTGATTTTCTCATACATTTCCCAACTTGGCTTCACTAACGATGTAAACTCGAGGTTCTTACTATATTCATTGAGTCCACCAAGGACCACTACAATTATATAACACAGTTACAACCACATTTAAAAACACGACTATTTTGTTAAACCTAAATTTTCATATCTGTCACAATTGATATCATTCCCATTTAACGTTCTCAGAAAAGCAGTCATAAAAACTCCACGTTATGGCTTTTTGTGCTGGTGTGATACATTACAATAAATGTATCATGATTCAACCTCACTGTTATATACCTTCAATCCACTGCAACGTCCCTCGACTATTCTTGAAATACGTCGAGCCATCTGTTGGTAGCGTCCTTCAGCTACGATGCTTGATTACGATGCTTCAAGCCAGTTTCTTCTCTTTACTGTGTGCACATAGCTCCACATAATGCTACTAATTCACATTCAATTTCTTCATACTATAGCTCCACCTCCGAGCAAGTAGTTTGTTAAACAATTGCAGCATTGTCTAGCTACGGGAGGCACTACCATAGCTTCTCAATTGACTACCTCCATTCAACCTTTTCACCAATGTATTCAACCTCCTACACCCACATGCTCCAATAGACAATATATATATACAAACAGATATACAAGTTTCATATTTAAAACAAAATGTAAAACATGCACCTTTAAGCTCTAATACCAGATGCTAGGATTTTGGGTTAAATCAGATCCTAGAATATAAGCCAATGTGTTTCCTTCAACATGAAAACACTCATATTATTATTAATTAAACAAAACAATTGATGTTGTGCAATATATATATAAAGGAAAAGAGAGCCACAAAATAAAAATATTGATTTAAAACATAATAACTCTTCGACCAAATATTACAATGGGCAGCCCCTTAGCTCTCAGCCCTTCAAACCATCTCTCTGACTCTCTCTCTATTCCTCACTCTCCTCACCTCTCTCAGTTTTATTTAATCCTCACAAAACCCTCCTATTTATACATAAATAATGGATTTATTTCACTCAAATTCCTCCACACAAACCCCAACTAAAATCTAATTTAGATTTATCTTTTTTTGGACTCAACTAAGTCTCATTTATGGAATTATTCATGCCTAGATTTCTACCTAATTCACTCCACTCATATCCTTAATTATTTAAGGAATATTTACAATAATCCTCACATTTATAATCTCTCTCCTAATTTATTAAAAATGAGAATATTAATTAATAAAATAATTAAAATCTCTCACCCCCTTAATTACACAATTGAGTAATGGAAATTTAACTTCATGCTCTTGCATCAAAAAACTTCAAATTTCCACTAAAAACAAGGAAGAAACCCTCCATTCCATTCATAAAACCATAGTGAAGGATAAATAATGTTTACGAAGTTCAAATAAAATCCATATTTATTGTTTGATGTGGCCCAAGTTCCAAAAAGTTCCAAATAACTCCATTATGTTTCACTGTCCCATAAAAGAAGAAAAATTATGTCTCATTGTCTCATGTAAGGTCAAAAAAGTCATCATTGACTATTAGAGCTCCAAAGGAGGTTAATATGACCTAATTCTCCAATAAAATGCAAAATGAGTCATCCTCAGGTTTTCAGACACACCTGATCTTGTTTTGAAAAGAGTCACATCCATCAAAAAACTTCACAAATTTTTGAAAAACACTCTTACTATTTCATGAAAAAGAAATTTTTTTCTCATTATTTCATTCAAAGGTCAATCAAGTCACTTCAAATGTCAAAGGGTTCTAGAGAAATTTACTCTTCCTTCTTATCTCATTTGAAAGAGTAGCATGTCACTTTCCAAGTTGCAAAAAGAATAAAAAATTCATCTTCCAAGTTGCACAAAGGGTCAAAAAGGTTCAAAATTCATTTGCAAGTGCCAATAGGTAAGGGGAATTTCAACACTTATAAAGGGAAAATTAAACCTCACTTAAATAATTGTTACCCTTTTAATTGTATGTGAGAGAATCTCTTCCATCAATTTTCCCTCCATATCTCTTAACATCTGAAGCACAGCCTTAACATTCCATCAAAACCACTTCCAACTCATTAAAATCCAATTGTGTTATGTTTCTCGGCTAAATATTTCATTAGCGGACTCCTTTGCTACATTTTTGACGTGATGCATAGCATTTTTACCATTTTGGAGTGTTGTGCAGGCACTACACACTCCCTTTGTCACATTCCTAGCCCATTGTTACGCTCTTGTAGGCGCAAAAAGCTCCATTGTTACACTCCTGGCTGCATTGTTACGCTCATGTAGGTGAAAATTCCAGTTTTTTGAAACTCAGGGAACCCTCCAAACTCTCAAGCTCGAGCTCATTTCTTTGTTATATCCTTTTTACAAGGTAAGGATTCATCTCATGCTAGTTTTTGGTTAGATTTTGAATTATTTAAAACTCTTTCCATGTCATTTTATGTTTTCACCATGATATTCGTTATCCACTATCCATACATACATCTTTTTTGTTAAAACACTAACCTACCATTTAATTAAACCCTGACCCTGTCATATAAATTATATCCATACATCCCCATGCTCCATCTACACATTCCCTCACCCACACTACCCTCTATAACATGTAAAAAACAATAAAACCCTAATTCTAAGCTATTTTACACAGTAAATAGTGAAAACATAGGGTTACTGTGTTTCAATTTTTTTAATACCATACACCCCTAAATTTTCTTTCATTCCACCTTTAATGTGGAGGTAAGGTTCCATCATATCCACTGAAATTTTCTTAGAATTTTTATTTAACTCCATCACCCTCAAACACTAAAAAACATTTTACACTAGTTTTCCCATGGTCTAAAATTGGAAATGACTGTGTTTTGAGGTTTTGACCATCCTAGACCTATCCATTTCCCTTCATTCCACTTTCATTGTGAAGTCAAGACACTACCCTATCCACTTAATTTTTATTAGAAATTTTACTTAACACCATCACCCCTATTTCATCTCGCCAACTTATCCTACTATTGCACAAGCTATTCTCACAATCAAAGTTGGGAATTTCCCGTGTTTTAGACATTTTGACACCTTCTACACATCCATTTTCTCCCATTCCACATATAACTTGAAGCTAACATACAACACTACCTACTCAAAGTTTTCTATAACTTTTCTTAGCTTCAAGACCCTTCATTTCATCCACCAAAATCACACCTTCCTACACTCTCTTTTTCCATATTTCCATTCATTCAATCATTTCATTGACACCTTGGGGTTTTCATCATTCTAGTGACAAGAAAATATTCAAGGGAGGGAGACACATTAGACTTGAACCATTCACCATGCACAAGATTAATGCTTCACCATTGGCTAGAAGGTGATTTGAAAGAACTCAGTGTTTCACATTTTGTGAAAGGCTTATGGAAGGGGGTATCATCTTCAGTTGTCCATCCTATTTTCAAGAAGATATAGTATGGGAAAGTTTACTCTTGAAGGTATCGATATCAGTCTATCATCTGGCCTAATTTCCTCAGCTACAGGTATCCCTTCTCATGGAGAGAAGTGGTTCAAGGGTTTGGACCTAGACATTGAAAACTACAAGAAATTCATCAAGCCTCATGCTAGAGAGGATACATAATTTATTTTTCCTTTTAGGAATCTCAGAAACAAGTATTCTCCTATGATGATGTTCATAATGAATTAATTCACATGCGAAGGAATATTATCCATGCTATATAGGTATCACATCAGGATTTTAATGCATTTTACCTTAGTCAAAACAATTGATTTGCCTCATTATTTATACACTAGCTCGATTAATATGGCTAAGAAGGCATAGATTAGAAGGGAAGATCATCACACTAGTCTCTTTCATCATGGCCTAATCAAGCTCATTGTGTTGCATCACGTGTCATCCATAAAAATGACCTGGGAAAACTTCTTGGAGAGATTGTTAGCAATGCTTTATGTTTTGCCTATGACATCATCAACAAAACCAATGGAGATTTTCTCTTCAAGAAGGCCTATTCAGCCTTCAGATTTCCCTAGGGTTGTGGAATTTTCTCACACATATGAGAGAGGGAAGAGACAGGTATTTTTGCCTAAGTCTACCAGGATTTTTCTTACACTTGGCACCCATGTTGAGCAATGTCAAATAGAGGAAAAACCTCTCTTGCACCAGAATAATGAGTCAATTCCATTGGAGCCTGAGGTATCAAATAATGAGGATGTCAAATCAGTTGAATACATAATCAAAGAGAAATATAAATAGATATTAGAATTGAAACAGACCTTCTCTATTTCCCAATCCTAAATTACCTTCCTTTAGCATGAAAATTTTTAATTGAAAGTTAATCAGCTCCTACAGAGAAAATACATATTAGGCATGGAGGAAAACAACAGTAAAAGAAAGACAATTGTTGTTCTTCACCAATTGCAGGAGATGGAGGCCGAAACACACACAAGAATACTAATAAAAAGAGGCCCCAAAATGGCGTTGGAGCGAGAAAGACATTCAATTCATCAATCTAAAGAATTGACATTTGATGAGCTCATTGCCATGGAAATCAATGAGCACATAGAACTTTGGTTATCAAGATTTAATGAGAATTTTTATAAGCTATTGAAAAAATATATTAGGGATAACAAGTTGCAAAGGCACATAACAAGTCATTATTGCACCAGGGACACCATTTCTCAAATAAGGCTGAAACAAGTGAAGAAGAGTCTTAAATAGGCACAAATGAAGCTCGACGAGAAAGTTAGCTTGGATCTATTGGTTGAAGCTTCCTTATCTATGTAGGCTATATCTTGTAGGTCCAAGAACCAATTTTGAGAAATTTTGTGCAATTTTGGTATTTTACATTATTTTTTGCATAATTTTGAAAATTTCTCATTGCAGAAGGGTAATGGACTTTTTTGAATTTTATTTTGGAGGCATTCAAATGATGATTTTTTTACATGGATGGATGTATTTTGATGAGTACGTCACAGAACAGGAACCCTCATGGAAAGACAAGCTGCAATTTGGGAGAAAAATCTCAAAACCATCTCATTTTTCATGTTTCTTCCTCCTTTTTCGACCCTCTATAATGCTTTTGAGTGACCCTGGGAGAATGGATTTTTGAAGGCCTTCCCATGATCCATTTTGCAAAATTAAAGATGTTATGGAAGCTATACAAACAGGAATAGTTGATAATTTTCTCATAACTGTATTTTGACCTTTCAAAATGTCTCAAAAGTGCCTCCAAATTTCTGTTATGCTTCTGCAATTGTTTTTTTGAAATCTTCAGTCAGAATTGTCCCATATAAGCATTGGATTCCCTCGGGACACTTTTCAAGCTTAGAAATGGTCACAAATTCGAAGAAATGTTGTCCTATGAGTTTTTTTTAGATTTATTGGGTTGTTTTTGGCTTCCTAACATGAAGGAATTTGTAATTAATGTAAGGGACAAACACTCCTAGTTTATAGATAAAATTTAGGGAATGGTTTCTAACCTCCGTAGAAACTAGGAAATGACTCATATTTCTCATTTATGATCAATTTTGGATGGGATTTCGACATGATGAGGTGTCATAGTCTATATTTTCTATAATTATACCCTCCTTTTTATTTTTTTGGGTTGGATAGTCTCATATTGCAATGGAGCTCTTGTAATCAGCTTGTGGAATGAAATCAAAGACAAATTTGCAGGAATTGTGTTGAGATAATTTTGGTATGCTTTGGATCATCTATGTTTCTCATGTATGTTTATAATTATATTCTTTAATACCATGTATTCTTCTTCATATATTTGTATCTCGTAAATTTTGAGAGAAGAATTCATGTTTATGCATTCTCGGTTTAGACAAGATTCACAATATTATGTTTATTTTCTTCTAAATTGAATGAATTCATCTCAGTGCTCATTCAAACTCTCCTCCATTTTCATCATATACTCAATGACATATTAATATGTCGTTAAAATACCTATTTTGCCTCACAAATTCTTTGTAGGTTCACCTTCAATTTCAAACCTAAGAACCTCATTTACAATCCATTCACTGAATTTTCTATCCAGCATTTAAAACATCAAACAAATTATACTTATTAAGATTAGATACTTAGCACAAATCATTACATACTCAGCCATTCATTTGATTGCTTAAAGGGAAAAAGAGAGAGCCCTCTCTGGTCTGGGTAGGGCTATCTACTTGACCTAAATTCTGGTATGTGGTTACCTTTCTCCAATCCTATTGTTAGCCTTGCGAAGTTGGGGACAGTGATAACATTCTTGGCGCCATTGTCGGGGAGTGATTGTGAAACATTTCCTAGGAATATTTATTTAATCCTCTGAAAGTTAGACTTGTAGGTGACAAGCTCTAGCATTCAAAATACATTGAATTCTAAAATTTGAGCTAAATTATAAAATCCCTATCTTAAGTTGGCTCCTATAAGACATACTAGTTAAAATCTAGACCCAAATCCCTCACCAATTTTGTATGACCCTGAGAGTATTTTTAGAAAACATAAAACCAAGTCTTAAAAGGTTGAAAGAGCTATTCCTCCACTTGTCAAATCAAATTATCTTCCTACGTAATTTGTTCCTAAATATTTGGTATATAGTTCAGAATATGAAAAATATTTGTCTAGAACTAAGTCTGAAACATTTCTTTTAGAATCCACCTTTGATAATTTTGATTTCGAGTCCTTTGCACCCTTTTTTGAATATTTTTAATCCAAAGTCGATAGTGAAGTCTGGTCTAATTTTCACAAACTCAAAGTCTCGGTGGAAAAATTTCAAGAAACTTTAGAGAAGGCTTATTTTCAATATCAACAGTAGAATTTTTTTTTTCTTGTCATTTCACCTTCTCATACAACTACATCATCAACCCATCCTTTCTTTTCGTCATTACCTATGCAATTTTTCACTCCATCAATGTCTCCACCACCTCATCCATTAGTCATGGCTAGATATTCTCCATCGATCCTACCACTTCAGTTCACTCCACTCCCTCAAAACTATGGTAACAGGCTTCCACTTTTTGATGGAACATCAGAGGTTACATCTTATCAACATGTTTCCAAATTAATTGACTTCATATATCTTGAAGAGATCGACAATGAAGATGCCATGATGCTCATCATTGCATGGAGTTTCTATCGAGAGGTAAAGAAATGGTTTCGCTCTCTCACAGCTGGTTCAATAGGTACCTCACAGTTGTCAGTAGCTGATTGATTTGTTTATGGAGAAATTGGAAGAGAAGAAAAATCCATTGCATATTTTAGCTGAGTATAACAACTTGAAAAGGAATCCCAATGAGTCTATCAAAGACTTTACAACTAGATTCAAAAAAATATATGATTAAATTCTTGAGAGTATTAAGCCTCCTCTAGGCCTTGCTTTACGTCATTATCCTGATGGTTTCGATACCGATATGGCCTATCAGTTGAGGGAATTAAACCCATCAAATCTTGAAGAGATGCAGAGAAAATCAGTGAGCATGGAATCCAATTTGATAATCAAGAAGTCTAAAATGAAGATGGAAAAAAGAGTCACTATCAAAGAAGAAACATCGACTTCGTCAGAAGGAAAACTAGATACCTTGATCAAGACCATGGAGAATATTATGGATAAAATTTCCATCATTGATCAACAAGCTAAACTCTCCATTAGAAATCCCAATTTCAGGGGTCAAAATCAGTAGCCTCAATACAGGATCAAGCAAAGGGAACAGAGGAGTCAGGATCCACAAATTCAATAACAAATTTTCACTCCATTTCAATAGAATTATACTGAAGTCCCTGATGAATATGATGAAGAATAAATATCTAGCAAGAAAAATTTATTTTAGGAAAATCAGTAGCATATTTTCCTCACTAAAGAAGATGAATTTTCTTTAGAAATGTGTGCACCAAATGATCAGAAATTAGTATTTTAAAATGATGAAATATTATCAATGCACACAGAATATTATCAGAGGGGATATTAGAATTCTCATTCTCAAATGCAGAGATAGTATGGCTTGAGGAATAGGAATGTTCCTATAACCTCAAATCAGAAAAAAATAGAATGCTCAAGTAGATGCTCATCCCATAGAAATTGTTGCCCCAAATCAAAGTAAAGAGAAGGGACCTGTTGTTCCTAATCATGCTAAAGGCAACAAAGCCTCTTCCAGTGGTAAAAAAAGAGATAAATACGTCCAAGAAGGAGGACATAAGAAAGATTCTTCACACAAAGATCAGCCCGAGAAGAAAGATGATCCATTGAAAGAGGTAGAAAACCATTATGCTCTTTTTTCTATTGAAAATTTAATTTCCAAATTGAAATTATCCATTCCTCTAACTGAAATAGTTAATAATGATAAGTAAAAAGTTCAAGTTTCTAAGTTTCATAGAGTTGATCAAATGTACGACATGGTTAATGTGAGTGATGATTACCTTGAGCTTCTTTTTGGTCCTGTTAGTGTCAGTATTTGTTGGAAAAACTGAGAGGGGGGGGAAATCAATATTCCTTTCAATTAGTATTATTATTAATCTTTCAAAGAATTAGTTAATCTTCACTTATTATCAGTGTTTGTACAATGATAACAGAAATAAAAGGAACGCAAATGCACACGGTTTGTAGGTGGAAACACCCTCTGGGACAAAAACCACCTAAATGATTTTCTAATAATTCTTTAATATTCAACTCCAATCGAAAATAAAGCTCCAACTTCCTAAACTCTAGAAAAGCATTCTTCTCCAGCTCCCATTGGATGGATGCTCTAGTGCCCGAGATTCTTTAGTAGTCAACTGAATGGATAACCTAACACCCAATGAGTGGAAACTCACCCTAGCACCACCCTACCACCCTATAGAAAAATAAAAGAAGAATGGACTCTTGTACCAAGGAAAATGATCCAATTTACAATGATATATAATAATGTAGAAGAATAATAGACATTAGACCATAACCCCAACTATGACAAAAATACCTAATGATGATCCTAGACATCCTGACACTGCCTCTTGAATTCTTGGCAGATAGAAAATTGTAAAAATTTTACAATTATGCTTTAACAATGACTCAGTACACTAATACCTTTACAATGACTATGCAGTACTGCCCACATGAAGACATCATGTGGTGAACTTCTTGTTGTTGTTCTACGCCCTGATTGCTACTCTTTTCATGCTACCCTTTCTAACTCTTCAGAACATTGGATCATGATTTGAGTTTTATCTTGATGAATGTATAATACCTACAAAAATTGTTCAAGGAAATACCTATGACATGATAATAGAAAAATCACTTCATCCTGTATAGAATATGTCAGTGCTAAACAATAAAAAATAAATTAGAATACAAACAACCTAATGCAATTAAGAGATGAACATGCATATAAAAAATATAGTTACCTGGAGCTTACCTCTACTGCACCTTTCTTTGATTTTCTTTGCTAGAAATTCTAGTCCTTTGCAGCCCTTGATAGCACATGATCTATATTTTTCTTGCCTTCCAGGAGCTCAATATTGAATCCGGTGTATATCTCTTATTTCAGATCCCCAATATGTAATCTTTAGTCATTTAGTAGTCCTCTTATTCTTCTATCCAATTCAATAGGTCTAGCTCAATTTGTATTGTTCAAGAAAACATTATGCCAAATCTCTCACAATGGTCGAATTATCGACTGGTTCAGTAGATCAAACTTGTACGACATGCCACATGTCACTTTTTCCTCATTCGAACCTGAAATTGATACAAAGAAAACTATAGTTTGTGCCCTATCTACCATGCTTTACATAATTTCAATATGATACTCAGAGAGAGAGTTATTAATATTTTCCCAAGGTCACCTCTTTGAGATGAAGTTTAGGATCCTGCAAAAATCCTAACTTCCACAGATCATATCTTCGAAAATATTGCGAACTAGATCTAAAATTTTTACACGAGCTTCCTCAGGATTTTGGCTTCTCCTCATAAAATTTTTAGCTTCGGAACCTTCCTAGAAAAAAGGTTATAGAGAAAATTCCACAATGACCTGTTTCAAGTATCGAAATCCCTACATGAGGAGGATATGAGGATCAAATTTTATATAAATGATTAGGTTGAGAGGCTATTCAACAAGTGAACATGGGAGGGATTTTAGAATATTAGAAATTATTAATTATTTTCTATACAATGACCAAAACCAATGATTAGTGTAATGCCACAACCCCATGGGGTTTTAGTCCACTAAATGGGGTTAATAACTTCAAACCATGAAGAATTACATGGCGTGCCATATATCAATAGAAACATATCGATAAGTAGAAACCATGTAAAATATCATTAACTTGGAATATAGTAATTTTTAGGTCAAAATTCGCATGCAAGTTCATGGTAGCCCCTGGTGTTGCTTGGGTTGACATCAATGACAACCAATTATCAACAATCTCCCCATTTAGCATTGATGGCAACACAATTAATCCCCGTATGATCATGACACCTGTTCCTACAAAATTATCTCACCCTTTGACATCAATGGCAAAGAGTAACTTCCCCTAACACACAACCATCCTGCGGACTTGTACACACTTCCACTCCCCCTTTATTTTATGAACAAGGAAAATCTAATGAGAACTTGGGAGAATCCCAAGCTCTTGGTGAAGATATGAAAATTCTTCACGATGTAAAGGTTTAGTGAAGATATCAGCGATTTGTTATTTTCTACCAACATATTCAAGTTTGATATTATTTTCAATGACATGTTCTCTAACAAAATGATATTTGATTAGAATGTGTTTTGTTTTTGAATGCATGACAGGATTCTTGGAGATGTTGATGGCACTGTTTTTATCACATAATATGGGAATAGTCTCACTGAATTGTACTTGAAGATCTTGCAAATTTTGTTTCATCCAAAGGACTTGAGTATAACAAGCTGCCACTGCAATGTATTCTGCTTCCGTTTTATATAACAAGATTTATGTTTGATTTTTTCTCAACCATGATACGGGACAACCACCTATATATAATATTGCTCCACTAGTACTCTTATGGTCATCAACGCTTCTTCCCAAATCTGCATCTGTAAAGGCTTGAATAATGAAATTGTTACCCTTGGATACCACAAGCCATATTCTGTTGGGTGCTTTATATATCAAAGAATTCTTTTGATGAAAATAATATGTGATTCTTTTGGTGCTGCTTGGAATATTGTTGCTTATCCAACTACTTGCATAACATCTGGCCAAGAGGCTGTTACATATAGAATACTACCAATCATAGATCTATGCAACCTCTGATCCACATCCTTAGATGAGTCATCTATGCTCAATTTTCAACCTGTTACCATCGGAGTAAGGACGGGTTTGCAATCTTCCATTTTGAATTTATTGAGCATTTCCTTCATGTACTTGGCTTGACAGATAAATATTCCTATCCCTTGCTGAGATATTTGAAGTCCTAAGAAGTATGTCAGCTCACCAGGTAAAGACATCTCGAACTCACTTTGCATCTTTGTAGAAAATTTATTACTTAGTCGATCATCATTGCAATAAAATATTATATCATCCACATATAACTTCACGATTGTTAAATTATCTTTATCTATTTGTACACAAATATTGCTATCAACAGTACTTTTCTTGAAACCTTGTTGACATAGATATCCATCAAGATGAGCATACCATGCTTTGGGAACCTACTCGAGACCATATAGAGCCTTCTTTAACCTACAAACATAGTCTTCCTTTTCTGATAGTAGAAAACCTTTAGGTTATTCTATGTAAACTTATTCTTCTAACTCGTCATTCAGAAATGATGACTTAACATCCATTTGGTAGACTTTGATTTTTCTTGAACATGCATAGGCAAGAAACATTTGGATGGCTTCCACTCTAGAAACTGGTGCAAATGTTTTGTCAAAATCAATTCCTTCCACTTGTACATATCCTTTGCCAACCAATCATGCTTTGTTTCTGGTAACCTGTCCATCTTCATTCAATTTGTTCTTGAACACCCATTTAATGCCAATGACATTTTTTTCTTTTGGTCATGGAACTAATTCCCAGGTGTTATTCTTCTCAATTTGATCCAATTATTCATTCATAGCTACTACCCAATGTTCATTCTAGTTGGCTTCCTCAAAACTACTAAGCTCAAAGGTTTCTATAAAAGCAATGTGAGCTTGTTGTGATGAAAAAAGTTGTTGACCTTCATTTATGTCACCAAGGATTTGATTTGATGGATGGTTATTTTGAATCCATTCTTTTGTTATCTTTGGAGGAGCTTCTTGTTTTTGTTCCGGTATATCTTCATGATCATTATTTACTTCTTCATGGTTGATAATTGCTTCATGTTCTATAATTTTCTCTGTGTATTTTTCAGCCTCTGTCTCAAGTTTGAAAGATTCTAGATCCTCATCATTATTTGTTAGAACACCATCTTCGTTAAATGTAACATTTATGCTCTCCACTATTTGTTTCCGTCTTAGATTATAGCATTTATAGGCCTTTCTTTTGCATGAGTAACCAAAAAATATACCTTCATCAACATGTGATTCAAACTTACCCAAATTTTGATCTTCTTTTTTGATATAAAATTTTCTTCCAAAGATTCTGAAATATTTTACATTAGATGGTTTTCCTTTCCATAATTCATATGGGGTCTTGTTGCAATTATTTCTGAGAAGACTTCGGTTGATAATGAAGAATGTCATATCAATTTCTTGAACCCATTGTTTTTCATCCAATTTTGAGTCCTTCAACATTGTTCTACCCATTTCCTCTACAGTTATGTTCTTTCTTTCAGCAGCTCCATTTTGTTGAGGTGTTCATGATGTTGAAAATTGTCTTTTTATTCCATTTTCGTCATAGTATTTGTAGTGTCCCTTCTTGGTGAGATAGATTTGATGACACTTAGAGATGGTGATTTTGGTATAATGATATAATATTATGCATGACATACTTATGTAAATGCTTATATGCTATAGACCTGGTTTGGGTCACTTGGTTGTTGTGTGCTTATGATAATATATGTGGTTGTGTGTATAAGACTTGATTTTGGTTAAGAGCATATTAGTGATGTTTTCTCTTTTGGTATCCCATTTTGGACATAGGTGTGTGACATGGATTTTGATCCAGGATTGAGACATAGATTCATGGATGATCATGGTTATGTGGAGCATATGGTTAATTATGATTTATGGATGATACATGATTTGTATGATTATATGTGTGTAATCTCGTACTAAGCATGATTTAATAGGGGACTTGGTAATTTATAACAAGGATGCTCAACTTACAAATGAATGAAGAAGTCATTTCTCCAAAACAAAAATGACTGTGGAAGTCATGCAAAATCCTTGGTAAAATATGAATAAGTTAATTATGATATTCATTTGATTCCTTTAGGGAGTGGAGTTAATTATGATATTCATTTCGATGTTTAGGGTGTGGAGTCCTGAATATTTAAAAATTTCAAGGTGTGGAATCTTGTATCTTTAGAGTAGATCAGGGTAGGGAGTCTTCAATCTACTAAGGCATGCAGATGCATACAATATGGGTGTGGAATTCCTATTTGTTAGGTCCCTATATTACTAGTATAGTACCTTATTGTTGTTAGTGTAACCCCCTTATTGTTATTATTGTACCCCTGTAACCCCCATATTTTTATTATTGTGCCCTTAAATTATTATTGTTAGGTCATCTAGGATTACATTGTGGCCGCACTAGGATTACATTTTGGCCCCATGGACTCATATATATAGAAAGGAGGTTTTTTAATTTGTATCATCCAAGAATGGTTCATTCATGTCATGTATTGGAGGTTTCCCCCTCAAAGTGGCTTATTTCTAAGGCGTTGATATCTCTTTTCTTCTATTTTTGGAGCCGGTTTCACAACATTTGGTATCAGAGCTTTGGATTCTATGGTTTTGCTACTCCAAATAGGTCATCATGGAATTTTTTCTATAAATTTGTTTCTACAAAGTTTAAGAAGCTGATATTTTTAGGGTGAGAATAAAAAATCCAAAGGAACATTGTCGAAACATTTCAGAGCTTGGTTCACAATATTTTCAGAGATATGATCTGTGGAAGTTAGGGTTTTTTTTAGGCTCCTGAAATTCACTTAAAAATATCATCGTGGAATTTTCGCTATAAATTTTATTATAATAAGGTTCAAAAGATGACATGTTCAAAGCACGAAGTAGAAATTATGAGGAACATCGTCACAAAATTTTAGATCTTGGTTCGCAATATTTTCAGAGATATGATCTATGGAAGTTAGGTCTTGTTCAGGCTCCCTAATTTCATCTCAAAGAGGTGATCGTGGGAAAATATTCATAACTCTCTCTATGAGCATCAGATTGGAATTCTGTAAAAGGTGACTGGAAGGACATGGACTGTAGTTTCCTGTCTCTAAATTTCATACCAAAAGGAACAAACTGTGACACGTGGCAAGTCGTACAAGTTCGCTCTACTAAACTAGTCCATAATTAGGTCATTGTGGAAGATTCAACATAACTTTGACTTGAAGAATCCAAATCAAGTCAGATCTATGGAATTTGAAAGAAGCTTCCGAGGACTATGACAGGGCCAAATTTCAGATATTGAGGATCTGCAAGTATAGAGATAAATCAATTTCAATATCGAGCTCCTAAAAAGAAAGTAAAAGGTGTGTATTTTTTTTTTTTTTCTGAATTGCATAAGTCTTGTTTGAAGAATAAATTTGAATTGATTCCAAGGCATATTGTAGAATAGATATCAGTATTGGATTCTCAAATGGCCCCTAAAAATAATTCAGCACCGTTTAAGCCTTTAGAAGGCTCTACTATGACTCATGAAGAGAAAGAATGGAAACATGACATATCAAAATTACAAGAGCAAGTGCAACAAATTTCACTCTCGCAAAGAGCAACAAAAATTGACATGGAAGTTTTGAAGAAATCCATGGAAACTAAGATAGATTGTTTGAATAATGGCATGGAAGCTAAGATGGATGGCATGGAAGCTAGCATGGAATCTAAGATGGATGACATGGAAGCTAAGATGGAAAACATGAAGAATGATCTAAAAGAAGACATGGAAGGTTTGACAAAGTTTATACAAGAAATATTTCCTAATGGTGAAAAGATAGTAGAGGAAAATCATGATGAGAACAAAATAAATGTTAATCATGATTTCATAGAATCTAATGTTAGAGGGAAGAACCACCATATTCCAAAAATGGATATGAGGAAGTTTGATGGAAAGGATCCTGTAAAATGGATACTACAGACGGAGCAATATTTTGATCTCAATAATGTGAAAAACACACAAAAGGTACGCATTGCAACTTTACATTTAGAATAAAATACATTTGTATGGTATCGATGGATTTTCTCCCATAAAAAAATTGTCACTTGGTCAATTTTTATGAAGGAAATGATAGCACATTATGAGGATACAAAGAGCAACACTTTCTTTAGCGAATTGGTAAATCTCAAACAAAAGTGTTCAGTGGGGGAGCACATTGAGGACTTCCAAAAATTGAATATAAGGGTAACTTATATTCCATAGGAACACAGGATTGATCTCTTCATGGGTACTTTAAAGGACAACAACCAACATGAAGTTCATGTTTTGGAACCTGATTCATTAGAGAAGGCATTCAGGTTGGCAAGAAAAATTAAATGTAAAATTATGGCGACTAGGAAGCCTACCACTCACTTCTATAAATATGGAAGTGTTCCTACTCCTAGATTTCCACAACCTACAAGGTTTACACCACAAAAATTGGAAGAAAAAATATCAAAAGGGATTTGCTACAGTTGTGATAACAAATACACTAAAGGTCATAAGTGTGTTGAGAAGAAATTATTTTACATAAATTGTGAAGAGGACGAAGAAAATGAACAAGAATCTTCAAAACAAGAGGATATGCACCAGGAAACAACCCTAGAAGAGAAAGAAATGAGTCCCACCATAATGTGTAATGCATTGGAAGGAATTAACACTCCTCAAACTCTCAAGATAGAAATACATATCAAGAAGAAAAAGTTAATAGTGTTGATTGATTCAGGTAGCACCCATAATTTTATTCATTGTAAGGTAGCCAAGGAATTGAATTGTTTCCTATACCTAGCACCAGGATGTCAAGTGATAGTTGCAAATGGAGGAACTATAAATTTCTCTGGAAAATTCCATAATATCAAGCTAATCATGGGGGAATATGTATTGAATAGTCCAATGCTTTCCATTCCTATGGGAGGTGTTGATGTTGTACAAGGAGTATAATGGTTACAATCTTTGGGAATGGTAGCCTTTAATTTTCAAGAACTTTTCTCGAATTTTTTTTCAGAAGGAAAGGAATTCGAATTAAGGGGTATTTCAAGGAAGACATGAAATATAATAAGCTCTAATTTCATGACAAATATTCTAAATAAAGAACAACGAGGTGTAATTGCACAATTATGCTTACTGGAAGTTCCAACATCAAAATCGTCTATTTCTGCAGATCTCCAAAAAGTCTTGGACAATCATTCCAAGGTGTTTGAAACTCTCAAAGTACTCCCACCATTTCATGATCATGATCATGCTATTCATTTTATTCCAGGAAGTGTTCCTCCAAACATCAGGCCTTATATATATACTTATCTCCAAAAGAGCGCAATTGAACGTATGATTGCAGAAATGTTAGAGGTGGGTATAATTCAACCTAGTCAAAGTTATTTATGCTCCTGTAGTATTGGTACACAAGAAGGATGGATCATGGTGCATGTGTACGGATTATAGGGAACTCAATAAGCTCATAATTAAAGATAAATTTCCCATTCCTGTGATTGATGAATTATTGGATAAATTACATGGAGAAATTTATTTTACCAAGTTGGATCTTCGTTCAGGATATCATCAAATTATAATGAAGACTGAAGATATTCTGAAAATAACATTTCGAACTCATGAGGGTCATTATGAATTTTTTTTCATGCCTTTTGGCCTTACCAATGCACCTTCTACATTTCAAGGGTTGATGAATTCCATTTTCAAACCCTTCCTTAGAAAATTTGTGCTAGTATTTTTTGATGATATACTAATCTACAACAAGTCTTGGAAGGATCATGTTCAACATGTTGACAGGGCGCTCAAACTATTGTAGGAGAAACAATTATATGAAAAAATATCAAAATGTTTCTTTGGAGTACAGGAAGTGGAATATTTGGGTCATATTGTATCTCACGAGGGTGTTAAGTTAGACCCTAAAAAAATTAAAGCCATTAAGGAATGGAAAGTCCCCACAACCATAAAGAAATTTCAAAGATTTATTAGGTTAACAGGGTATTATCACATGTTTTTTAATAACTATGGGAGAATATTAGCACCTCTAACAAAATTATTGAAGCAAGATGCATTTTCATGGACTCCTAAAGCAACTAAGGCCTTTGAACATCTTAAAGAGGCAATGTGCCTAACACCTGTCTTAGCTACACCAGACTTCACAAAAACCTTTATGGTGGAATGTGATTCCTTAGGAAATGGAATTGGTGCTGTTCTAATGCAAGAAGGAAGACCCATTGCTTTTGAAATTCCTCCAATCAAAGGAAATTATTTACAAAAACCTATTTATGAGAAGGAAACGTTAGCAATAGTGCATGCACTAAAGAAATGGCGAACGTACCTAATGGGAATACCCTTCAAGGTAAAAACTGATCATGATAGTCTGAAACAATTTTTAGAATAAAGACTATCTTTAGAAGAGCAGCAAAAATGGGTCTCAAAGATGTTGGGTTACGACTTTGAAATAATCTGCAAAAAATGGAAGCTAAATGTTGTTGCAGATGCACTCTCAAGAAAGAATGAAGAGGTGGAAGCATTGTGTTGTTCCATTTCTATTATCCAACCATAATGGATAACTGAAGCAACAGATGAATGCAAGAAGGACGAAGAAGTGTGGACACTCATTCAAAAGTTGCAGCAAGATCCTAGTACATTTGATACATTTAGCTAGAAAAATGATTCCTTATGGTACAAAGATCGCTTATATCTTTGTAAGAATTCCTAACTAAAAAAAAATATTCTTTTGGAATTGCACACTTCTCCTTTAGGAGGACACTCGGGATTTTTAAAAACTTACCAAAGGGTGAAGAAAGAATTTTTTTGGGATGGCCTTAAATCTTACATTCAAAATTTTTTGGCGGAATTTTTGGTTTGCAAGTAGAATAAAGTTGACGCAATTAAGACCCGAGGTCTTATACAACCTTTATCCATTCCGAGTCAACATTGGGAGGATATCTCAATGGATTTTATCACAGGTTTACCTATGTCCAAAGGAAAGAGTGTCATCATGGTGGTAGTTGATATACTTACCAAGTATTCACACTTTTGTGCACTATCTCATCCATTTAAAGAAACTATAGTTGCTACTACATTTATGGACACTATTCAAAAGCTACATGGAAACCCAAGGGTTATTGTGAGCAACAGAGACCCCATTTTTACTGGAGACCCCAGTTTGGGTACTCAATTATCTCATAGCTCATCTTATCATCCTCAATCTGATGGTCAAAATGAGATAGTAAATAAATTTTTGGAAGGATATCTTCGTTGTTTTGTATATGATAAACAAACACAATGGATCAAGTGGTTACCTCTCACTGAATGGTGGTATAACACTTCCTTCCATACTACAGGAAAAATGACCCCATTTAATGCACCTTATGGATATCATCCACCATCCATCACATCATATTTAAGAGAAAATTCAAAGGTTCAAGCAGTGGAAGATCACATCGAGCATCAACAAGAAGTTCTCCAACTTTTAAAGGATAACCTGAATTTGGCACAAAATTGAATGAAACAATAGGCCGAACAACACCGTAGTGAGAGAAGTTTTGATGTAGGAGACTGGGTATTTTTACGGCTACAACCATACAGAAAAATGTCCCTCAAGCAAGCTAAGAAGGATAAAAAATTATTTCCAAAGTACTATGGTCCTTACAAGGTGCTGCAAAATATTGTTACTATGGCATACAAATTGTAGCTTCTTGCTTCTTCACTAGTGCATCCAGTTTTCCATGTTTCATGCTTAAAGAAGGTTATAGGTGAAAATATTCCAGTTCAAACAATATTGCTAGAAAATGATGAGGAAGGAAAAATCATATTGGAACCTAAAGCGGTCACGGAAACAAGAATTTGACAGCTACAGAATCAATCAATTTCAGAGTATCTCATCAAGTGGAAGAACTTACCCACTAAAGATTCTACATGGGAGGATGAGAATTTTATACAGAAGCACCCAGAGCTACTCAAGCGTTGAGGAAATTTTTTTTTTGAAGGAGAGGGGCATGTTAGGTCCCTATATTACTAGTATATTCCCTTATTGTTGTTAGTGTAACCCCCTTATTGTTATTATAATCTCCTCATAACCCCACATTGTAATTATTGTGCCCTTAAATTATTATTGTTAGGTTGGCTAGGATTACAATGTGGCCCCAAGGACTCCTATATATATAAAGGAGGTGTTGTAATTTGTATCATCCAAGAATTGTTCATTCATGTAATGTATTGGAGGTTGCCCCCTCGAAGTGGCTTATTTCTAAGGCGTTGATATCTCTTTTCTTCTATTTTTGGAGCTAGTTTGACAACACTATTCTCCGGAAGAAAAATACCACTCATGGGCAGCTCGGGGATGAATTTAATTAATAAAATCTCATTCCTCACAATTTTTGAGTGACTTTATAAAAATATAAATTCATTTCTAGCATCTCAAGTATGACTTTACAAAATTAGTAAATCACCTCCAATCTATGGGTAATAAAGTATTCTTGAAGGAAAATCACTCAAATTATCATTCATGAATATCATCTTAATCCTTAATATTATTGATATTATTAATATTGTTATTATCTTTTATGAGACTATTATATTATTATTAAAAGGGAATTGTATCTCCTTACACCTCTCTCCTTGATGATTCTTATGATTCTCATGGTTCTATGTAACTCTCTCTCCCTCTCTCTTTTAATTATACATTACACTCTCTTTTATGCACTCATAAAATAATTCCATATTCCTCTTACACTCATTAAATACATGTCATAAAGATTCCTCTTACACTCTCTTTAATTCATATGTTACACTCTCCTTAACTAAGCCATGCATACCTCTCGTTAATGGCACAAGTTACACTCCTCTAAAAGGAATACAAGGGATGCATATTACTCCTATTTTATGACAAGATTTTGTTGCTCCTCCTATATATGTTCCTCATGTATTCTCACTTGGGTGAGGTACATTGTGATACCAAGTGTTGGAGAGATTTGAAAAAGATTATGAGAGAGAGACTTGGAGAGTAACCAATTGCTTCAAAATTAATTTGAAATTTCTAAACTAAATTATTAAGTAGCCATACCTGGTGGAGTTGACCATGATTGGTATTTGGAGGAAGTTAAACTTATATTCCTTAACTTGCCTTGGATATCTCTCTACTACTATATTTTGGTATTGTTGGTGAGCTCTTACAACTCAAGGGTTCCAGGGGGAGAAGTTCTCCCTGGATATGGTTGGGTGGATAACCATATGGTTCACAATGAGTTGGTAAAGATATTAGAGCTAGATCATACTCTCATATTTTGGAGCCATATATGTACATTGCCAGGTATATCTATTAATGTTCTTGAAATTTTGGTTTCTTATTATTACGTTCTAAAATGTTGTGGAAAATTTCATTTTTTGGAAATTGTTACTTTAAATTATTGCAAAATTATGAACATTTAGAAAATTATTTATGAGCTAACCAACAAAGAGTTAAAAATTTCATGGCAACTATGTATGAGAAGGTACATGTAAGGGGATTAAACAAAGATCTGTTGTAAAAGTTTTCAAGTTCGGTTTATAATGATTTTTGTTTTCCATAGCATGTTTCCATGAATTTGATGCAAATATAATATCAGCATAAATTTGATTTTTCTTTCTCCATGTAAAGTTGTAGATGAATTTTTCACAGTAAGTGTTTGATAAAAGTGTTAAATGGGATATTAGGAATTTTTCTGTTGTTGTTTTTAAAGAATCATATTTCCAAGACGTTATGTTGCATTGTAGATCAACATTAGGGGGTATCCATGACTTATGACCATGTAAACTGTACTTTGATTCCAAAAACCAGGTTTTCAGACTCTGATTCTCCGATCGGGTCGATTTTTCAGATTCGTTGCTATGTGT
This sequence comes from Pinus albicaulis, assembly GCA_034641835.2. NCBI lineage: Eukaryota > Viridiplantae > Streptophyta > Pinopsida > Pinales > Pinaceae > Pinus > Pinus albicaulis. The sequence continues at coordinate 952,288,054 of CM076578.1, forward strand.
ATGGATTGTCTATTGCTTGATTTTGTTTATTTTTTTATATCTTGGATTTAATTGGTTATCTGTATTGATGATACTAACCCAGTTAATGCACTTGAAATTGTTGTAGATTTCATGCTTGCAAAGTGTTCGACAAAATGCATGAATGATTATATATTGTATGCTTGCAAACTATTTGTTAAAAGGCCTCAATGGTTGTAGCTCTTATGCACATCGATTCTTAGAGTAAATTTCTCACTCATTATAGATTTTGTGTACAAGAAATTTATGAATATATTATTCAATGGATGTATCTTCTTATTCTTTCAAGTTGTTGTATAAATGTGAAAGTGGGTGTTAGTAAAGTTGCTGAAGTGTGAATAGATCAGCAGGACAATGTTCCTTTTATCATATAAATCTATAAAAAAAAGGGTGTTGTTGTAAAAAAATTTACAATAACCAATTATGCAGGATTTAATTACTTGTGTGAGTGAGCATAATAAGTTTCCCAAGCTACATGTATTCATGTGTGTAGTCTTATGTTTGAGTAGTTGTAGCAAACAACTAATTGTGCCTAATTTTGGCAAGTCCAATGTTTTACTTAGAACTCTTTGAAGATTAATATGTTTATAAATTTTTAATAGTAGCTACTCTTTTATAACATTCATTATACGAGTTTCGTGATTGAAGCAATTCCATTCTGCAAATAATTGTTTTTCCTTAATACCTGGGAATGAGAATTTTTAGTTGATGAATTTGGAAACATTGTTGAATCAATATCTTTTGTGATTCCATTTCTAAATTTCATAAACATATGATGATATTTTATGATGAAGATATGCATATTCCTCCTTGTTACAGGTAAATTAATAATCACGCCCTTATATAAGTATTTTGACTTAATAGAGGCATGATATTTTAGGTTCATGTGGCATAGTTTGTGGTTACGATGTAAAGAGTCAATAAGTGGAACCTATTTAGCATAATATAGGGGGTAAAATAGGTTTATTATTATTAATTCTCACAAATATAATTGCGATGGAATTTATTTCTAGTCTTGCTTAGAATTCACGTATAAGTATGAAAAGAGCACATGTTATCTTATTTTAAAATTTGAGTAGAAATGTGTTTTCGAACTAGTTTTAAGGGGAAGTCATCCCTGAATTATTATGTTAGGTTCTTATATTAAGATAGATGAAGGAACAACATATTCATGATAATGAAGTTATTCATATTATGAGGACTTAGTAATCCTACAAAAGGTTATAATATTTTAGGAGGTTAAAAAAGAAGAAGTAAGTGATAGTGTTCGACATAACCTTTACTTATCTACACTCTATATGGTTGGTAAGGTGGGACCTTACATATGGTATCAGAGTGAGTTACAACACTAGGGCCTAATGGGCCAACATGCTTACTTGTAGTTTGATGATGTATGAATGTTGATTTTGCATGCATGTTGAATTGTTGTATATCTTGACTTGGAAGCATATTAGTTATTATTATTATGTCATTTAGAAACTCATGAAAGAAAAAGAAAAAAAAAATATTTCTTATATTCCTTTATATTTTTGTTAAGACATATTATTAGCAATATGTTAAAATGCTTAATGACATGCTAGGAAAGGACGTGCTTGGGAAAGTTTGGGTTAAACACAAGTATGTGAATGCCTTCATTTTCAATTGATGAGTGAGATATTTGGAGTGCATGTATGGTTGCATATATGTTTAATGCATGATTTTCAATGTGATATGGGCTTAGTAGCACTCCTTACTAGCTGAAATCGTATCTACCAAGTAAAATATTGGCTTAATATGGACTATAGTATAATGACCCTGGTGTGTATGCTTTGGGAATGAGTAACAAGTGTAAGGTTCAGATTCAATTAACGTGATGATTGAGTTCATCATGTTAATTTTGACTCTTTTCATACCTACACTAATGGAAAATTAACAAAAATCCACCTTGAAGGATGTCCCTTTTAACTGTGAATGTAGATTCAAGAGTAATATATATGCATTAAATAGATGTGTTAAAATATGATTTGGGAATACATTATTAATGAGTAATAACGAAACTCATCTGATTTCTTTGACACGATTTTAAATATTTTGCATTGACATTATGCATCAAATAACTGTAAATGACTCAAATACTAGGTTGAGGTATGACCTTCCTAATAAACAAGAGGCTTAAATTACTAGTGCATTAAGGGTTGTGGAAGTCATTTTAAGGAACATTTTAAGGTTATGTTTACTTAAGCTAATGTATGGGTGTGGAATCCATACTAGCATATATCTATGAGAACATTTATGGGGGTGGAATCCATACTAACATATATCTATGAGCTAATGTATTGGTGTTGAATCCCTACTAGCATATATCTATGAGGAAATGTATGGGTGTGGAATCCATACTAGTATATATCTATGAGATAAGTAATGAGCTAAGGTATGGGTGTGGAATCCATACTAAAATATATCTATGAGCTAAGTAATTATTCAGGTTAGAAAATTTTGATCGAGTGTCACAAACATGATTAAGGAGTGATTATGTGTAATTAAAGTTAAACATATAGAGAATTGTAACATGAACTTACTTGAGCTTCAAATCCATTATTTTATTTTTATTACAAATGAAGATACTAATATTGGTATACTGAACAACATTAGGTTCTTTAGAATGTTTGGAATTGTTGGCTCGAGGGTTCCTTACCCAGGTTTGGAGGTTAAGGTTTTCCAACAAAGCTCTATACTATTGGCCCTTTCAGTAGTGGCCTGCGCAAACTCACCCAAAGTAGTATGGGAGGGTGCTAAAACTAGGTTTTTGCACCCTGGGAGAGGTCAAGTAAGTCAAGAAAAGCTGCGTTCAACTTAAAAATTATCAGATCACATATTACAGAACCCAGATCTATCGGCTTCTCTACATCCATGTGCGCAATATCATGTATAATTGCAACAAATCACAGATATAGGAAAATAAGACAAATATCGCAGCTATTCTTGCATCAAGTCTAATAAATAGATTCAGATCAATGGTCAATGCAACATAAACACATGACACAGTTACTTGCAGAGCTCAATATAGAATTATGCATAACATAATAGACCCAGATCACAGTATAAACACGTAACACCAGTATTTGTGCAGCTTAAATAAATCACACAGAGCATACATAAATAGATATCACAGATCTAATAGATTTAGAAATTTCAACAACCTTCCACATTCATTATTCCTTTAGTTCCTTTTACAATACCTAAAAAACACAACCTGCGCACATAGCAGCAGGGTGCACATAGAGCAGGACTGAGGATCTCCGCGCACACACGTAGAAGGAGTCCTTTCCCCAAAAAACCAAACAGATCTAATAATTTTCAACTCGTATAAATCTTAATCCAAGTCTATATTACAACTCAAAAAGGTTCAACTACTTATACTATTTTAGCCTACGCATCCAATGGTCTGAAAACCGTGGTTTATGGACTCTTGGTCTACCCTTGACCCATTTACAATGCATTAGGGGCTTTGACCCACCCCAAAAAACCTGCGTTAGACTAAATATAATTAAAAATATACAAAATGGAGAAATTTTGTAGCTCTTGTTGGAGACCCTATTCCAATAGTCTCCCAACACAATCTTGTGACTCGTCCTGAGTCACTATGGTGGTGGGGTCTCCCCCTACGTGCGCAGTGCATTGACGACTGTGACTAGTGGGGGAAAAACTTATAGACTTTGAGTAGCAGCACTTTGTGCAATTTACATGATATTTTTTGATATTGGTCCTTTTGTCACGATGGTGACGCTCTCCAGTGTCTGATTTAGTCGCTTAACAACAACATCAGTATCCTATGATAGCTGGAGGGTTGTGGCAGTCCAAGGCTTCAAGCATTGGCTGAGAATGTCCTTCTTATGTTGGAGTTCCTCAATCTCATCTTGGAGGGAGTTGTTGGTTCTTAAACGGGCCAGACGCTGTGTAGGGACCAAAGTGGGTAAGGTAGCCCTAATCTTCTCAAAAGCTTCCTTTTTCTACCACAATTCCTGACTAATTTTTTGGAGGATCGGATCTTGCTGGACTTTGGTCCATAACTGTAGGGTTGTCTCGAGCAACTGGGCACCCTGAGTAGTTTTTCCTATAATGGTGTCCATAGCCATAGTCACCAGTGCAGCACATTGGGCGCATACCTCCGGGGGTGTTTTGAGCTGTAGTTTGGCCTGCAGGTCACCAATTTGCTACTCCAGGCACATCTTAATGACCTGTATTTCTATCCTGGATGCCTTCAATGCTGCAACCAATCCTTCAACTTTAGCTCGAGGCATGGCTGCGGCCAGGATATCTTCTATAACCTCCGTGCAGAGCTATTGGATCATTGTTTCAAGCTCCTCCTATTGCAAGACAAGGAACACTTCTACATTATGCTGGGCGATGGTCTGCTTGGCCATACTGAGTTGTTGGTGTACTTTCTGGTCGCGATAGTGGATCTCCTGGAACATGGCAGTGTGGAGGCCCTGTAATGCCTTGTGAGGCATCTTGGCCAAATCCAACTGCATCCCTGTAGCTGCTTAGAGTTGGATTCCTACAAGGGAAATTCTAGGCAAAGAGCAGAGACAAATTTCTTCTGTAGCTAGCGCTGCACTGATGGTTTCCAAGGGAGTCTGTACCTGAATCACACTGGTCTACAGTGTATTTGTCTTCAAATGGAGGGTGCGAAGCTCAGATTGGATGGTGTTGAGCACAAACTTCTGTTGTTCCTCTATGGATTCCCACTTATCCTCCATAGCCAATGTAACTGCATCCGCAATTTTCTCGAGGTCACTATCAGTTAGTGTGTCCATCGCATCATATTCCTTGAGTTAGGCACGTTCCTTATTTTGGGACCCTTTTGCAGGCTCGTCTAGCCACTTCGTACCCTGGATGGAGGTGGTATATTTGTCATTCAACCCTCTCGTGCTCAGGTCTAGCTGCGAACTGACCTGAGTCTCGGCCTCAACGTCCGTTTCGGCAGTCTGCAGTGGTTGTACATCCTTTTTCGCAACTATGTCCGAGCCCTTCTGGCTTGGTCCTGCAGCCTCCTTTGGGTTGAAAAGGGGGGTCACTTCTGTCGTGCTGGTCCCTTCAGTGCTCCTTTCGTCATTTTTCAAGCCAATCCTCCACGCAGGGAGCCAGGGCACAATTATCCTATTAATTTTGTCGTCCTTAGGCCCAATCTCTATGATTTCCACGATTTTTGGCTTTGTAGGTGCCAAAGCTTCCGTAGGGTTAGTAGCCATCATTTTATTTTGAAAGAGGAAACTTGATTTTAGGGGACTATTGGTAGTGGGAGTGGGTTGATCAGTCATGAATAGAATGTTACAGGTCCAGAGAACCATGTAGCATAAAGAAAATACATACAGGTTATGGAAGTGATACATAAAACTTGTATGAGCTATTCTTCCTACTTCATAGTCGCTACAGTCATCCAACAACAGGGTAAAATTCACCTAGAACTTACCATCAAGTAAATGGTAAAAAATCTCAAAGGAATTTCTTTATTAATTTCCATCTGCCCGCTCCATTCAGTGGTAACTTTTCCTTTTTACCAAATTTTACTGTTTCAAAGGCTATTTTCCGCTCCTTATGTACGCTCAGTGTATTTGCTGAGCTTGGAATAAATGTCTGTGCCTCCTGCAAATCCTTCCTCAACATAAGCTTGTTCCCTAAGTACTTCAAAAACAAAGACATGTTCTTCCGACATGCGTCATCCTAATAGAACCGAACCACCTTCACAAGCAAGTTTCTCAGATGTGTTGTGATTAGTGTGTAATGTCGAATGAACTACTTGTAATAATCTGCATGGTTGAGGATTGAACGCATATGTTTATTTGCTGTAGGAGTATCCATTTCCTCAATTTGAGCCAACGTAGGGTGTGTCTCAATGCTACCCTTTCGCAGCCTAAGCAGTCGGGTAACCGTGTGCATCCCTTCCAATTCTGAGTTAGAGACAGCTTGTGGATCATCCTTACCCTCTTTTGGGGCTAGGCTATGGTAATACACCATACTTAGTACCTGCGCTTCCCACGTGGGTACTTTAGGTGCGATAAATAGGTGTGATTCACCCCATGCTATAGTGTCAATTTTTCGCAGAGCTATGTCCAACGCCTCTATCTTGTCCTAGAACCAAAATGTTCCCAAAAATTCATCCCTCAAAGCCTCCCAGTGGCAGGTGCACTGGTGGAGCTCCGTATCTAAGTACCATATGGCGGGAAGTGGTCCCAAGGCATGAATAAGCAGATGAACCCACTCCTAGGTAGTTCTATCGCACCATTGTTTTATCCAAGTGACCATATATTTTCATGGATTTTCGGGTCCAAGGAACGTTTTGATTCACATGTCAGTTGGGGCCTCAAATTGTAGGATCAACATATTCTAACACTCCTCCTAATCCTAGAATGCCTCCTCATGCGTTACCCACCATTGCTCAGGTGATCCTTGCATGGCCATCTTATAGGCCCACAGTCGTCATTCTTGGGGAACCTCAACTTCAAATGGCCGCAAAAAGTCCCTAACTTTACCATAACCATCGAAATAAGGTATATCTCTTACCTCCGAGGATATTCAATGGAAGTTCTTCGTGATCCGAAGACATCTTAGCGCAATGATATCATGTAATCAGTTTTTCTAGTTCTCCATCTTCCCATCAGAGTCAGAGAAACATTCACTTTCCTTTTCTCAGCAGAGTACCCCCTCCACCATGGGGTTGGTCCAGTCTTCATCTCATGTAGTTAACTTATAGACGTGATCTACATCCTCTTCGTCACGCACTTGTTTTGTGTCTCGTTCACCCTCCACTAGATCTAATGGTACTATTACCCTTGTACCGTTATTCTAGAATACCATGCTTCTCTTCTTTAGGTTAATTAAGCCTCCCATATCGATGGCCCAATCCAAACCTAGGAGCATAGGGTAGGGGTCCATATCTTTGACTATCTGAATTACTTCAAAGTCAGCCCAGACCTTAACGCCTGCGATATCCACCCAAATATTCAATAGTCTTCCCAATGGAATGATATTTTGTTGATTGGCCATACGCAGTTGGATAGTGGACCATTCCAACTTAGGCTCCCCCATGTGTTGCCAAGTTTTTTTAGGTTAAACATTCGCATCTGACCCTAGGTCCAAAATAACATGATCCATCTCGTAGTCACCGATATGTGTAGTCAACCGCATCTCCCTGCTGGTGTGTTTCTTATAACTATAGAGTTTATGTACATCCTTGACTTCCAGAAGGAGGATAGGTCATGTTCTGCAGCTATCTATTAATGCTTGAAGATTTCCCACAGCCCTCAGGTTGTGCAACAGCTTCAGACATGCTTTTAAAAAGGGTTTTACCTCATCATCTTCCTTGAGATCCTCAGGGGGTTGCGAAGTAGATGCCTCTGCCTCAACAAAGTCCTTGCGAGCTGCGATAAATGTTTCATCTCCTTATTTAGATCCAACCCATCCTATTTACTAACTACTGGTCAGATCAGAGGCAAGGTTGTAGTTTTCTATCCATGCCCCCCGGTGGCCATCCCACTGCATGTTACGGCATTTACGCTTGGATATTTGTCTCGTAGTTCGGCCTTAACCCTCTGCACATTCTGCGTAGGTGTCAGATTATTTTCCTACATCTTCGCTATCAATACTGGACAGTATTCAATCACATGGTCCAGCTGCCTGCAATACCAGCGGGTCCATCTTGTGGGGTTTGGACAGTCCCTGGAAATGTTCCCTACCTCTCCATAGTTATAAAAGATGATTTTCCCTCATCCCCGACCTATTCTTCCACTTCCTCCACCCCCCTTGCCCCTTGTCGGAGAGCCCCTTGTGCTTGAGAGCGATCTAGGTGAAGATGGGTCTGGCTGCACCCTATAGAGATTCCCCCAATCGATCCTACAGAACCTGCACCATTGTTGTTTTACTTCTGGGAAATACGTAGCAAGGCGAGGACAGTCATTTGTGTCATGTAGCCCTACAACACAGTAATCATCGCACCATAGTGTTGGCCCACTTGGTCCTACCACTTCCCTAGGGCACAGTGGACTAGGTCCCCCAGCCTGCATGTAGTTTGTTAACAATGGGCAGTTATCCTTGGTGTGACCATTCGTACTGCAACGTATGCACCATCTTTCTGGGCTAGCCTCTACACCTCGCTCCTTCCACATGTTCTGGATATCCATGTGCATCGCATCTATTTTTCCTTGGATCTGTTGGATGCCTAGTTGGGCATCATCTCTGGGCACAACTTCTAACTTCATAGCGACCTCGAGGGCTTTTCCTGGTGATTCTAAAGTTTGGTGACCCATAGGTACACACAAGTGAGGCAACAACATAGCAATGAACCACTACGTGTCTTTTCTGTCATCGTAATGAAATCCTCCTTCCCTGATCACCTTCTTCAGCTGTTGATCAACCTCCCATACAGATTCAGAAGGCCCTTGCTTGAAATCCTTTAGATCGACCACTATTTGAGAATAGGACTTAGGCTTCTTGAACTGTTGTTTTAAGGTGTTATTGACCTCTTCAATGGTTGATTTTGCATATTTTCCGATGTAACCCATGTACCAATCCAAAGCTCTTCCTTCAAAGGCAAGGGACAGTTATACCCTCTTCATCGTGTCACTAGCTACGTTCTGCGCAGTCCATACCGGTTTTGCGACAAACTGGAACTGCTCCACGTCCTCATCTCCCACACCCTTAAAGGTAGGAAATTTCATGTGTGCAGCCATGTCATCTTATGGTGGTGAATATGTAAGTGAATTCTTACCCCTACGCTGGTTTGAAAGTGGTGAGGCTAGAGAGCTATGAACATTTGCTTCTCTTACCGGGCTGTAGATAGATCTACCCCCTTCTAGGTTGGTTCGATAGTATTTGCTACTTCTTGTAGAAATTTCGTCCAGATAAATGGCCATTCACTCGGTGTGGCTACACATAATAATTTTTTTTCACAGTAATATCTTAATCAGCAATGGTAAAGTCTTCAGAAACTTACCCCTAAATCCTTTGAAGAATCTCCACTCTACTTCGGAGTAGGAGGTGAATTGATTCATGGAAAATTTCATCACGAATACTCCTAGCACGTTGTCCACCCAGTGATCTATGGTGTGAGTGATGGTGTTATCAGCCTTCTCTAACTGCTGGATCAATTTTGGGGTCCACTGTGTGACTCGCTCGTCCTTCCAACACTTCTGAAATTTGGCCAACCTTTCCAGCCACTCCTAGAGCTCGATCACAATAGTTACGAAGAATATCTCATAGATCTATGTGAAAATATAATCTATTTTACCACTCTTTGGTGGTCAACCTCTTACTATGGTTTTCTTTCAATGCGAATTCCTGAACTTGCCGTTTGAAATATTCATCAATTTCTTTTCTTTCAGGTTTCCAGTAAGGCCTTGGCATTACCCGATCCCTCTCTCAAAATGCCCCCTGTCCCAGCAATGGAACCATTTTTTGGCTCAAGGGGCCTGACCCACGTCTGGAGGTTGAGGTTGTCCAACAAACCCCTATACTACTGGCGCTTCCAGCAGTGGCCTGCGCAAAGTATCACCCGAAGTAGTATGGGAGGGTGATAGAACCAGGTTTTTGCACCCTGGGAGAGGTCAGGTAAGTCAAGCATAGATGCGTTCGACTTGAAAATTATCAGATCACATATTACAGAGCCCAGATCTATCAACTCCTCTACATCCATGTGCACAATATCATTTATAATTGCAACAAATCACAAATATAGGAAAATAAGGCAACTATCGTAGCTATTATTGCATCAAGTCTAATAAATAGATTTAGATCAACGGTCAATGCAACATAAACACATGGCACAGTTAGTTACAGAGCTCAATATAGAATTATCCATACCATAATAGACCTAGATCACAGTATAAACACGTAAAACCAGTATTTGCGTAGCTTAAATGAATGACATAAAGCATATATAAACATATATCACAGATCCAATAGATTCAAAGATTTCAACAACCTTCCGCATTCATTAATCTTTTAGTTCCTTTTACAATACCTAAAAAGCGCAGCCTGTGCACATAGCAGGAGGGTCCACACACAGCAGGATTGAGGATCTCTACGCACACAGCCAGCAAGAGTCCTTTCCCCAAAAAACAAAACATATCTAATAATTTGTAGTTTGCATCAATATTAATCCAAGTATGTCTTACAACTCAAAAAGGTTCAACTACCTATACTATTTTAGCCTACGTATCCAATGGTCTGCAAGCCCTGATTTGCAGAATCTTGGTCTACCCTTGACCCATTTATAATGTCTTAGGGGCTTTGACCCACGCCAAAACCCTTGGATTAGACTAAATATAATAAAAAATATACAAAATGGACCAGTTTTGCAGCTCTTGTACAAGACCCTATTCCAAAAGGAATAATTGATATTGAAATATGAAGTCAAGTGTGAACTAGATATCTATTCTCTAGTATTTTAATCCTTTTGTATGTGTTGAATTTAGGTAGAATTATAATTATTTTCAAATTCTTGAAATGTAGAAAAATATTATTGTCATAAGTTGATGAAATAACCTTTCTATTGGCTTAAGACAAATTACGTCTAAGAAAGCCATAATAGTCTCTTTAATGATTGTATCAGTTGAATATTGGTTGAATTCTATTTAACCAGATTAATTAGAGAAACTATGAGGATTGAACTCATGTATTGATCTAAACTATTGTTAGTTAGGTGATCAAGCCAAAATTCATATTATTTATAAATTATTAAGAGAATAACATGTTTAGAAGGTAAAAATTTTATGTGGTGAGAACTTGTTTGAACTTGAAGAAAAAGGAGTGTGATTAATAAAAATCTTAATTGCGTTCTTGTTTTACAAGAATATGTGATTGTGATATTTTTTGAGGCAGAAACTGAAGGAGAGTGAGATCATATTTTGATGAATTCGAATTATTGCATGATGATTGTATTGTGTGTGGAATGGAAGAGATTGTTGGATTTAGGAATTTTGTGTTGGGATGTATAGTTGTATGAGTATTTATTAGTCCTACAAGATGTTGTTGGCAATATGATGCAATCTGTTGTCCTTGATGGCAACCTACTTGATGAAGTTGATGGCAACCTACTTGATGAAGCTGTTCTTGATGGAATCTAACTTGATGAGTTTATTAATGATGTAAATCTGATGTATTTACAAAGCAGCTCAGAAGTAAAAGAGAAAGAAATTCTAGTAAGTTCCAGAATAATGATAAAAATGGTATGTCACAAAGCATATGCGGGTTTGTAAAGGCGGAGTAGCATATGTACGTGGAAAATTACGTACCAAGTAGCGTATGCCTATTTTCGCTCTAAATTTATAAAACTAGGGGACATTACCATGGTATTGGCCTATAGTATTGAGCGTTGGATTATCTATTTGATCCCATCCAGGAATACCATCAGCAATTGAATGGTTTTGACTCCTGGTATTGATAAAGGCTAAAACTATATAAGGAGAAGAGGATCATAGTGCAAGGGTGTAGGTGCAAGGGTTGTTGATGAATAATTCCTCTAAGGAATATCTGTATGGATGAACTCTAGTCTTAATTGTTAGATCTGAATCTATGATGCACCTATAGATATGATTAACGTTCAAGATCTCTAGATGAATCTATAGGATGATTTGGAAAAGAAATGATGAAGACCTGGTGCAAGTCTGATGAAGAAATTGAAGAAATCTGGGTAAGTTTATAGATCTGGTATGTTCTGCACAGTTTATCTTTTATATATCTCTATGCTAGTTTGTCTCAGTAAAAGTGCGTATATACGCGGGTCCGCTTAAATAAAAGCGCGTATGGCAGTTAGGGTTTCTGAAGAATAAAATGGACTAAAGTATACGCAGGTTTGTCTCTGTGAAAGAACGTATATATGCAAGTTCAGTGAAGTAAAAGCGCATATGGAATCTAGGGTTTTGCTGAAATGTGTGGAATGAAATGTCTGATCTGTTATGTTGTTTTACTGCTATATTTCAAGGATGTATTCATACAGATCTGGGTTGTTTGAATGTTGATTGTTCTGCTAATTATGTTGATTAAAGATCAAGTTGTTGGTTGATGATTCAATGAAGGAATAATGAATGTTTAAAAAGTTCTGCATGGTTGATAGATTGTCTGAATAGAAATCTAATTTCAATCTGAGTGTGATCACATTCTGAAAATTAGTGTTCTTAGAAGTATACGCAGGTTGATACGAAGAGAGGCACGTATACATGCATCTTCAGTAAAGAGAGGTAGCATATGATATTTGATTCAATGAATGTTTAGGGTTGAGTTTACATCTACATATCTATTCTGAAGCTTGGTTTATTTCTGATATTCTAGTTACAGTGGTCTCACTGTTCTGTTTGAAGTATTGGGCAAAGTATGTTTGTTGATGTTAAGTGAAGGGTTGTGTTGAAGCTGTTTGATCCATTATGAAAATTGATGAAACATGGTCTGTAGTAGTGTTGAGGGACGAAGCGTTTAGTGAGGGGGTAGTAGCTCCCTTCCAGTGGTAGCTGGTAAACGAGAGCAGGGGGTAGTAGCTCCCTTCCAGGATAGGCTAGTAAATGAGAGCAGGGGGTTGTAGCTCCCTTCCAGGAGAGGCTGGTAAACGAGAGAAGGTTGTAGCCTTCTGTAGGTGGGTGCCTACGTGCTGGTATGATTCTGCGCCAGTACAATGTTGTAAGAAGTTTTCTTTATAATAAATATTGAAGACTGAGACGACGGTAGTGGTGGTTTTCTCCCAAATTGGGTTTCCACCTTAAATCCTGGTGTTCATGTGTGATGCTTATGTGTGATGATTTATTATGTTCTTAATGCACACTTTTACTGCTTACTAAACATCTAATGAATGAATGATGCAATCATCTAAGTAAAGAATTATCTGCATAATGAAATCTCTGGTAATACAAAAGTTTTTTTAAGAATATTCGCGTGTATACGCGAGTTTGGTTCAGTAAAGTAGCGTATGGGTTTTTAGAAAAAGAAAAACTAACAAGTTTTCAGTCAGATCAAAATATTGATTCACCCCGCCCTCTTAGTATTTTTCCCAACAATTGGTTTCAGAGCAGGTCCTTCTGAGAAAGCTTAACCGTTATAAGGAAGATCAAGCAAGATGAGAAATCAAGATGGAATAGCATCTATTAGGCCTCCGCTCTTTAACGAAAAAAATTTAATGTTCTGGAAAACAAGGATGAGATCTTATATTCAGTCTCTGGGAGCAGATGTATGGGCTATTGTTGAAGGAGGATATCAATATCCAACTGCAGTACCAACAGATCCGACGGAAAAGAAGGATTATGAAACAAATGCAAAAGTGGTCAATGCTCTATTGGGAAGTCTAACTGAATCAGAATTTTTCAAATTCATGTAGCTAAATACAGCAAAGGAAATATGGGACAAAATCATTCTAAGTTATGAAGGTGATGCAAAGGTAAAAAGTGCTAAACTCCAAACTCTCTGAATTCAATATGAGAATCTAAAAATGGATAATGAGGAGAGCATTTCCAAATTATTTTTACGTCTTGATGATATTGTAAATCGTATGAGAAATATGGGAGAAACAATAACCGAATCTAGTTTGGTTGAGAAAATTTTAAGATCACTAACGGCAAAATTTGAGTCAAAAGTTTCTGCTTTCGAAGAAAAGCAAGATCTTCAAAATCTTACTGTGGTGCAGCTTCATGGCATACTAACTTCATATGAAATGAGAAGAGGAGGACCATCTGAAGTCAAATAAGCCTTCTTTAGAACTTCTACAAAAGGGAAAGAAGTACAAGAAGCGGAAGGATCAGGATATATCTCAGAAGAAGATGAGGTAAATTTTGTAAAGAAACTTCAACTTGGCACAGGATGGTTCAAAGGTAAGCTTCCTTTCAAATGTTTTGATTGTGGAAGAGTTGGTCATTATGCTGCTAAGTGTCCTCATAAAGAAACGCCTACAAAAGGGAAGGAATTAGCAATAAGGAATAAGAACCGTTCTGGCACTAGAAAAAGTTACTATACTCATGAAGACAGTGATGGGTTATTTGATAGTGAGGAAGAATGTGAACAAGATCTTAGACTTCTCATGGCATTTGAAAAAGAATCTAGAGAAGAAAAGGATACTTTTATGGATGCTATATAGGACAACGATTTTCTTGATGAAAACAATCAACTAAAAATATGCTTAGAAGAAAGTAAAATAATCATAGAGACTCTGAAAAATCAAATTGAAGAGGAGAAGAAACACAATGAGAAATTAGAATGTGAAGTGGTAAGTCTAAGAAAAGAACTTGAGAAAGTAAAGACTCTAAATCTTAGATTTGCTAAAGGATCTGAAACCTTAGATGAGATTATCAAGGTACAACGTTCTCCTCTTATAAAGACAGGTCTTGGATATATCAGAGAATATTCTCAGGCTTCAGCACCAAATTATCTAAAAGTAGCTACAGCTGGTTTACAACATTCTGCCACTCCGCAAGGGAATAAAGAATATTTACAGGTAAAGCATGATCATCTCAATTCAAAGAACACTAATATGAATATATTTCAAAGAAACACCAATCAACAGGTAAATTCAAGTAGAATATTTCATGATCGCAGAAATTTCTTCTTCAATGGACAATGTTTCTCATGTCACAATTTTGGTCATAAAGTTGTTCAATGTGTTGCATATAAAACCATCATGACAAGAGAAGCAAGAAAGAAAAGTATTGATATTGGAACAAAAAAGAATACCTATAACAACTTTTCTCCTCTTCAAAATGAAGTTGAATGTGCTTATTGCAATAACTTTGGCCATGAAGAATCTGAATGCAGGAGCAAAGTTCGGCCAAAAGAGCATTTTCCTTCAAGCTCCAAAGTATGGAAAAAGAAGGAATTACAGGTCGAAAATTGTGGCATAGCATTATTTACAGAAGGTGAAGAAAATAAATGGTACATTGATAATGGATGCTCAAGACACATGACAGGTGACAGAAACAAAATTCTTGCATATAGTGCTCTAGAAAAGGAAAAGAAGGTTACATTTGGAAATGATACTCCTGTGGTAATTAAGGGAAAAGGGTCTATGTTTCTAAAATAAAAGGTGAAAGCTAATGATGTCATGTATGTGGATGGATTAAGGCATAACCTGTTAAGTTTAATTCAAATGTGTGATCAAGGAACTGAAGTTGTCTTTAGTTCAAAAGAATGTGTGGTACGTGATCTTGATACTGGTAAAATAATTATAAAAGGAAAAAGGACTCCAAGCAACCTGTATTTATTGAAGAACTGCAAAGAACAATGTTACTTAAGTAAATCTTCAGAAAACTAGCTATGGCATAGAAGGTTGGGGCATCTGAGCTTCTCTCAGATCAACAAATCAAGCATACTTAAAGATGTCCGTGATCTTCCCAAAATTACTCGACCTGAAAATATCATATGCAAGTCTTGCCAATTTGGTAAACAAACTAGAGTACAGTTTAATGCCAAGGAAGGATCATCAAGTAAGCCTCTTGAACTCATTCATACTAACATATGTGGACCTATGAGGAAAAATTCACAACGTGGTGAACAATAATATATCTTATTTATTGATGATTTCTCTAGAATGTGTTGGATTGGATTGCTTAAACACAAAGATGAAGCATTTGAGAAATTTCAGATTTTCAGAAACCTTTGGTTGAAAATGAATTATATCTAAAAATCAAGTATCTTAGATACGATCGAGGAGGAGAATATACATCAGATGAATTCTTTGAATTTTGTGAACAACATGGCATAAAAAGATAGTTTTTTGTAGCTGGTACTCCACAACAAAATGGAGTAGCAGAAAGAATGAACATAACAGTTCAACAAATGGCTAGAGCTGTGCTTGACAATTCTGGAACACCTGACACATTTTGGGGAGAAGCAGCACATACAACGGTAAATATTCTTAACAAGGCACAAGTTCGTGTAAATAGTGATAAAACTCCATATGAACTGTGGTATGGTAATCCTCCCACTGTAAAGCATTTTAGATTTTTTGGAAGCAAATGATTTATCAAAAATAATGTTGAAAAACTTGGCAAGTTTGAACCCAGAGCAGATGAAGGAATACTTCTTGGTTACTCATCTAGGAGTAGAGCATATAAATGTTACAATAAAAGACTTCAGAAGATCTTTGAATGTATTGATGTTGTTATTGATGAGTCTCTTGCAGCTCCAAAAGAAAAAAAACAAACAACAGATGAATACGATGGTGACATATATCCTTCTACATCAAATAGAAATGATATAGACAATGAACCCAATGAAGAACCCGAAGATGATTTATCTGAAAAACCTCCATCCAAATATGTTCAAAAGAATCATCCAGAATCTCAAATTTTGGGAGAAAAGGGATCAGGTATACAAACAAGAAGGACTCTTGTGGGATCTTCTAGTTACCTGGAATTTCTATCCACCATTGAACCACACAATGTCAGTCAAGCCTGCAAAGATGAATGTTGGATTCAAGCCATGAATGAAGAACTTGATCAAATTGAGAATAATCACACTTTGGAATTAGTACCAAGACCTCATGACAAAATTGTCATTGGAACTAAATGGATATTCAAAAACAAGTTAAATGAGAATGGGGATGTTATAAGAAATAAAGCTAGACTTGTTTGCAAAGGGTATGCTCAACAAGAAAGTATAGACTTTGAAGAAACGTTTGCTCCTGTAGCTAGAATTGAAGCCATAAGAATGTTTCTTGCTTTTTCAAGCTTCCAACAAATCAAAGTTTATCAAATGGATGTTAAATCTGCTTTTCTCAATGGAGATCTAGAAGAAGAAGTTAATATAGAACAACCAGAAGGATTCATTTTGGGAAATGATGAAAATCTTGTTTGTAGACTTAAAAAGGCTCTATATGGTCTCAAAAAGCTCCAAGGGCCATGGTATTATCGTCTTGACAAATATCTTCATCAACAAGGATTTTCTAAGGGGTCTACTGACAGCAACTTATACATAAAAACTGAAAATGATAAACTAATGATTGTGGTTGTATATGTTGATGATATCATTTTTGGAAGTAATGAAGAGTCTATGAGTCAGAAATTTTCTTCGGATATGCAGCAAGAATTTGAAATGTCTTTACTTGGAGAACTAACATTCTTTCTTGGCCTGCAAGTGCAACAAACAGCAGATGGCATATTATTATCACAATAAAAATATCTTAAGAAAATCTTGAAGAAGTATGGCATGGAAGATTGCAAACCTGTAAGTACACCAATGATAACCGGATTTAATCTCAGTTCTAATGATAATTCCCCCACGGTGAATCAACCATAATACAGATCTATGATAGGAAGCCTACTTTATCTCACTGGGACAAGACCAGACATTATGCATGCAGTTGGGATTGTTGGACGATTCCAAGCTAATCCCAAGCTAATCCAAAAAGGTCTCACCTTCAGTACATCGAAAGAATATTCAAATATCTACGAGGAACTCAAGACTTTGGTGTGGTATCGAAATAATGATCTCACTCTTCATGCTTACCTTTGATGTGATTGAAATTTTGAAGTGTTGATGATTGGAAAATCACTAGTGGTGGTGCATTCTTTATGGGGCTCCTGTTAGTATCTTGGTTAAACAAGAAGCAAAGCTCTATTGCCTTATCCACAGCAGAAGAAGAATATGTGGCTGCCGCATCATGTTGCATTCAACTTATTTGGATGATGTAGACCTTACAAGACTTTCAAATCAAATGTTCACCTCCTATCTCCATTATGTGTGATAATACAAGTGCCATAAGTATCTCAAAGAATCCTGTTATGCATTCCAAGACCAAGCACATTCCCATCAAGTATCACTTCTTACGTGAACGAGCATTTGAACAAGGTGGAAGTTGGAGTATGTTCCCTCAAAGAACAAGTTCTTGATGTTGCAAAACTCTTCCAGGGTATTAAGCATTCGAATATCTCGGACGAAGGCCGGGGTAGTCTACGCCATGTAGAAGATCGGATACCTTAAATTTAGAAGATTCCAGTGGATGCAGATTTCACAGAAACACGGTCGCATATATGTATGCGAGTTTATATGACGTATGTGGGTGGTTCTTGACAAATTTTTAAAGGTCAGCATTTTTCGACGAAGCATGGTCATGGGCCGGGTGTCTTTGGTGATGTTTCAGCTCTCATATTTATGTTTCATTCTCTGATATTTGATGAAGATGCCTTGATGATTTGCTATTGAAAGTGTTCAGGATGCACAAGCTAAGGGGGAGATGAAGGAGTGAGATTTTTATTGTATTTCACTTTCTATACACAGGTTTCATGAACTAAAAGTCGCGTATACACGTGAGTTCCAATGGAGACAGAAGCGTATGTTTTTCTGTTAAGGAAAACAATGAAATGGCTCAAGAATAGGTGTACAGGTTCTGGGGGAGTAATGCATTGTTGGCATTATGATGGTTCTGAAATATGTTCTCTCTCTTGAGGTCTTTTTGGTATTCAAGGTCATATTTGTAATTTGATGAAAAGGTCATGGTGAGACCTATGATATAAAAATTGTAATATTCAGACATGTAAGGACATTGATCAAATTTGTAAACCCACTTGGTTGGGTAGTTGAGTCAAAATGTGTAAACCCACTTGGTTGGGTACTTGAGTCCACTTGGTTGGATCCTTGATGTAAGTATGAGTCCTTGGTCATAAATTCATGTACTTCATTGAAAAATATGTTTGAACATTCATCATGAACTCAAGGGGAGCATGGTAACTTCAGTGCACATCAGATCTACAAGCGCTCTTCTTTCTACATGAGAAGGAAAACCTTGTTTTGGTTTTGATCCACCTGTTGCCCTTGATGTCAAAGGGGGAGAATATCATGGTGTTTGAATAACGAGTTATATTCAATGTATCTATCTATTGTGGTGATCAAACACCATCATGGTTGCCACAAAAGTCGAGGGATAACGGAAATATGATGCAATGTGTTGTCCTTCATGGCAACCTACTTGATGAAGTTGTCCTTGATGGAAACTGACTTGATGTGTTTATTAATGATGTAAATCTGATGTATTTACAGAGCAGCTCAGAATTAACATAGAAAGAAATTCTAGTAACTGCCAGAATAATGATAAAAATGGTATGTCACAAAGCATACGTGGGTTTGTAAAGGTGGAGTAGCGTATGTACGTGGAAAAGTATGTACCAAGTAGCGTATGCCTATTTGCGCTCTAAATTTATAAAACCATGGGACATTACCATGGTATTGGCCTATAGTATTGAGCGTTGCATTATCTATTTGATCCCATCCAGGAATACCATCAGCGGTTGAATGGTTTTGACTCATGGTATTGATAAAGGCTAAAACTATATAAGGAGAAGAGGATCATAGTGCAAGGCGGCAAGTGCAAGGGTTGTTGATGAATAAATTCCTCTAAGGAATATCTGTATGAATGAACTCTGGTCTTAATTGTTAGATCTGAATCTATGATGCACCTATAGATATGATGAAGGTTCAAGATCTCTAGATCTAGAAATGATGAAGACCTAGTGCAAGTCTGGTGAAAAAATTGAAAATGCAGGTAAGTTTATAGATGCAGTCATTACGCACAATTTATCTTTTATAGATCTATACGCTAGTTTGTCTGGATAAAAGCGCATATATACGTGGGTCCGCTTAAAGAAAAGCGCGTATGGCAATCAGGGTTTCTGAAGAATAAAATGCACTAAAGTATACACAGGTTTGTCTCTGTGAAAGCGCGTATATACACAGGTTCAGTGAAGTAAAAGCGCATATGGAATCTAGGGTTTTGCTGAAATGTGTGGAATGAAATGTCTGATCTGTTATGATGTTTTACTGCTATCTATCAAGGATGTATTCATACAGATCTGGGTTGTTTGAATGTTGATTGTGCTGCTAATTATGTTGATTAAAGATCAAGTTGTTGGTTGATGATTCAATGAAGGAAGAATGATTGTCTAAATAGTTCTGTATGGTTGATAGATTGTCTGAACAGAAATCTGATTTGATACGAGTGTGATCACGTTACGAAAGTGAGTGTTCTCGGGGGAAGTATACGCGGGTTGGTGTGCAGGAAAGCGCGTATGTACGCGGCTTCAATAAAGCAAAGTAGTGTATGATATTTGATTCAATGAATGTTTAGGGTTGAGTTTACATCTACATATCTATTCTGAAGTATGGGTTATCTCTGATATTCTGGTTAGATTGGTCTCACTGTTCTATTTGAAGTATTGGGAAAAGTATGTTTGTTGATAAGTGAAGGGTTGTGTTGAAGATGTTTGATCCAGTATGAAAATTTAAGAAACGTGGTTTGCGGTAGTGTTAGGGGTCAAAGCCTTCGGTGAGGGGTAATGGCTCCACTCGATAGTGGTTGGTAAATGAGAAGCGAGGGGTAGTAACCCTTCTAGGAGAGAGGTTTGGTAAATGAGAAGGAGGGGTTGTAGCTCCTTCTAGGAGAAGTTGGTAAACGAGGAGAAGATTGTAGCCTTCGCCCAGGTGGGTGCGTCTTGGTATGAGTGCGCCGGTCTGATGTTGTAAGAAGTTTTCTTTATAATAAATATTGAAGACAGATATGATGGCAGAGGTGGTTTTCTCCCGAATTGGGTTTACACCTTAAATCCTGGTGTCCATGTGTGTTTCTTATGTGTGATTATTTATTCTGTTCTTACTGCACATGTTTACTGCTTACTAAACATCTAATGAATGAATGATGCAATGATCTAAGTAAAGAATTATCTGCATAATGAGATCTCTAGTAATACGCAAGTTTTGTTAAGAATATCCGCGTGTATACGCGAGTTGGGTTCAGTAAAGTAGCGTATGGGTTTTAGAAAAAGAAAAACTAACAAGTTTTCAGTCAGATCTAAATACTGATTCACCCCCCCCCCCTCTCAGTATTTTTCCCAACAGTTGTAATAATTTGAGAGGGTGGTAATTCTCCTTAAAGAGAAAGGGTTTAACTTTAGGCTAGAAATTCCCTTGTGATAGTCTAAATCTTATTTAAATTTGACAAGATTCATCACATTTTGAGAAATTTATGGTTTTCATAGTTTGTTGTTGCGTACGTATTAATAGTAAGGGATAAGACATGAAAGAAAATGAATTGATTAATTACTGAATAGAAATCGTGAGCGATTTCATAGTTGGAAAACAAATTGACTTAGAGTTATCAAGGTAGATTCAATAATATAGATACCATATTTGCATAATTGTGAGATTTGTTCTTGATTAAAAGCCGTTTTCATAAAGATATCATTAATCTGCTTTCAGAATGAAGATCTTCTAATAGAGTCATTCATAATTGATTCTCAAGTTAGAGAAGTGAATAATAATGAAGATTATGGAAACTAAGGGAATGATCTATAATACATAAGTGGGTTAATGAGGATTGTATAATACCTTAGCTTGTTAGTTTAACGAAAAAAGAACCTCAAATTGTGATTTTTCCTAAAGAGTAAACGTTTAGTAAAAGCTAAAGATAGATCCTAAATATTTTGATTGTAAGGAAGTCTTATGGAATGAAAAGGGGAAAATTGGATTGAGAATACATAAATCAAGTGGCATGTAAGAGTGGGTTTTATATATAACATCATGTTTTGTTGCGTAATTTCACTGACAATTGTATGTGGATGATTTTATGCTTATTGTATGCAAATTTGATTGTGATATGGGATGGACCATCATTGTTGTGTATACAACCAATGTGATCTATTTATAGCTTGGCAAACTCAACATACTACAGAACCAAGAAGATGACACATGTAGGATTCATATAGACTATGAGAAAGAAAAACATGTAGAATATCAAATTATTATAGATAAATTAAGTCGATGTCATATCAATTACATAAAATAGTATTTTTATATGGTACTATAAATTGTATGGCTGGTTTTGATGTAGAAATATTTGGTATTTTGTATCAAAACATGCCTAATATGGCATGGATGTATATACTACTTGATTAAGAATGGTATGTTTAGTTTCATGTTGTTTCTTCCAATTTAGAAAACATTAAACTATGGATTGGCATGAATAAAAACAACTATTTCAAATACATATACATAAGGTTAAAAACTTATTGATAGGAGAATCTAAAAGAAGTAAGTATCTTATGTTGAGATTAAAACAAGATGATGAGCTTAGTGGAAAGGAGTCGCCTTCACTAAGTGGGCCCGCAGGCTATTTTTGGCGCAGAGTCTATTTTTAGAGGCCATGTACATTTTTAGACATATGGATCATGTTTGCGGGATGCTATTTGTGGATGGTTGGTCAAGTTGGTAAAAATATATGGACCTCTATTTTTAGACATACTAGGTGGAGTCTATTTTTAGACTACCAGTCTAAAAATAGATCAGTCGAATATTATTAACCCTTAATAATATTTAGACTATAAACATTATCTTATCCTCCTGGAGCACTTCAGTTTGATGCTTGGATGTGGCACATGCAATCGACGAGAAGGAGTACACAATTCTAGGGTTCGGTGGAGCTATTACATGAAAGAATTCAAATTTTGACTCATGTGACGAGTTTGGTGGAGTTGATTGAGGAAGTTAGTGGAGTTGTATTCGGTTTAACTAATCTAAACATAGTTGAGCTATTTGTATTAGGTTTTAAGGTTTAGCTGATTGATACAATTAGTGAGAGTGGTGTGAGTTAATTATTAATTAATTCACTAATTATAAACTCATTAATCAACTAAAGAATGCATCAGTTAACTTCAGTGCATGGACAGTTTCAGTGGAGAACAATGCAGAAATAGGTGAAAGAGAAGGTTAACTATCAGTTGTGACTATATTGTTGCTATTTGCAACACACAGATAGGTGGAGAAGCCCATGAGGATTGCGCAGTACAAGCCAGGTGGTTTATCTATTTAGTGAAGCCATCCCATAGCATTGAAAACGCAATAGAGGTTGGCTATCAAGTGGCAAAAGATTGTAGCATGTGTTTTTCTAGATCTAGCTTTGATAGTGTGTAGCAATTGAGGGTGTGCATGAGAGATTTTGAGGGAGCTTGTGCAATGATTGTTACATGATCTCTATGACATATAATATACAGATAGTTGGGGTTTTTAGACTTTAAGCTTTCCCATGAAATATTGTGTTCATATGTGTGATTGTTTATGGTTTTAATGTGCGCATGCGATTGTTTTTATTTCCGCAATTAATGATCAATGGTAGAAGAGATTTTGTGTTGTGCATGAAGTTAAAATAGTGTGTGATCGGGAGAATCTCGGTGAATAATATATCAGTTGTTCAAATTTCTACATGGTATCGGAAGCGTGTTGATCATTGGAGCAATTATGAAAACATTGGAAAAGTTGAGTTTTTGTCTTTGATTTTATTCGAATTTGGGCAGGTGTTTTCTTGGTTGTTTTCTTGGTGTCGAAGTTGAGATGTATTTCAACGGATTGCGATTGGAGTATGCCCTTGAGGGCAGCTCGAATTATATTGCATGGAAGGATAGGATGGAGGCGGTGCTAGATGACAATGGGTTTAAGGAGTTCATAGATGCTGAAGTCCCAAAGCCTACTTCTACTGATGCTGCCGTACTTTACGCATGGCAAAAGAAGACAACAAAGTGTCGAAGGATTATGTTGGAGGGTGTGAAGGATCACATAGTGTCTAGCCTTCATGGTAAGGCTTATCCATTCTTGATGTGGAAAGCCTTGACAGATTTATTCCAAAGCAAGAGTGACCAGAGGAAGTTGGCGCTCAAGGATAAACTCAGAAACATAAAGATGGAGAAAGGCGACGGTGTTAACAGGGTTCACCTCCACAGTTCATCAATGCGAGGATGAGGGCACGGGAGGTGGTAAAGGCGGCCAGTGATGAGGACTTGGTGAGCTTGGCTCTCCTTGGGCTTCTGAAGAGTTGGCATTCCTATCGGGACTTTGTCGATGGTTAGGAGGAAATTTGCCAGGATGGGGCGACTTTGGTCGGATCTTGTGCGAAGAGATAAGGTGGAGTACCATAGATGGATCTTCATCGAAGAACTGCGATAGATAAATTGCGCTTTGGGCACATGCATCGAAATGGAAAAGAGAAAAGAAAGCTTCTCAATGCAGCGCGGAAGGCAAGAAGCAAGACTTGTCCAAGGTGAAGTGCTTTCATTGTCACCAACACGGACATTATGCCAGTAATTGTCCACAAAAGAAGAAAAATAAGCAGGTTTATGGATCTGTAGCTAGAGAGGCCTTAGCCTCGCAGTTTGAGCTGGATTTTTCATTGATCACATGCTTGGTCTCAAGTGTGATGGGATCAGTATGGTTCTTGGACAGTGGTGCGTCTTTTCACATGACTGGAGATCGAGATCTATTTTCAGATCTGGATGAGAAAGATCTTGGAGTGCACATCGAGATGGGAGATGATGGTAGATACAGTGTGACTGGTATCGGTACCATTTCCTTTGAGAGGGAGTCTGGTAAACCCTTCAGATTGAAGGAAGTGATGCATGTTCTAGGATTGAAGAAGAATCTTATCTCTGTAGCGATGTTAGAAGACAAGGGATATGATGTTGTCTTTAACGAGGGAAAGCATTTCCTGCGTAGTAAGGCAACTGGTGAGACCCGGAGGATAGGGGTTCGAGTTAAGAACCTTTATCAATTGCAAGTAGATGGCTGCGCAGCAATGGCGGGATAGGCAGAAGGAGTGGTGAGCCGGGATGATGGTGAGTTGTGGCACCGGAGATTGGGCCACCTTCACCATGGAGATTTGAAGATACTGTAGCAGATTTCTACTGGGCTTCCTAAGGGTACTCTTGCACAGTCAGATCAGTGCAAGGGGTGTACCTTGGGAAAATTTGTGAAAGCCACCTTTCACGAGAAGGATAGTCATGCCATGATGATCCTTGAGAGAATTGGCTGCATGTGTGGACCTTCTCGCAGGGGCCGACAAGAAAGGCCGTATTATGTGATATTTGTTGATGATTTTTCAGGTTGGATCTTCTTCTGGCGTGTGTTCTTCGACATACCAAAGTTCGTGTTCAAGGCATCGGTTGAGAAAGAATTGGTAGCTAAAAAGATAGGCTCTTAGAGCGACAATGGTGGTGAATTCATCTCTCTCCGGCGAATTCAAGGACTTTGCACAAGGACTCAAGAGAGTTCATAGCACTATACCATGCTACAGGACCATGGGTTCCTGAGCGTAATAACAGAACACCGTGTGCCGCATGCGATGTTTCACGATCAGGGCTTCATCATACACTTAGGCTATGAGGCATGCAATACTGCAGTATATGTGCAGAACCGTTGTCCTCACAGGATACTTGGCATGAGTACACCCGAGGAGGCGTTTTTTGGTAAGAAGCCTGATATTTCCTATTTGAGGATTTTTGGTTCACCTGTTTACATTCATGTGACGAAGGATGCCAGGAAGAAGCTGGAGCCGACTGCAAAGGTTGGGATATTTGTGGGGTACACTGATACACCCCACAACTATCGTGTGTATTTTCCAGACAGTCGCAAGACTGTTGTGCGACGGGATATCAAATTTCAAGAGGAGAAAGCCATGAAGTGTTCGCTTGAGAGGGAGCCACACTTGCATGCAGATGAGGAGCTATTAGTTCCTAAGGATGAGCCTCAGGATGTGGATCAGCCACAAGAGGAGGTTCATGGAGTGGAAGAGACCACTCATGTAGCGCCAACCATCAGAGGGCGGAAGCACACTACAGAAGCTGAGCGACTAGCTCAAGATGCAGAGAAGGTTGTAGGAGCACCTACATCACAGCACAGACAGAGATAGTCACCTGACTAGTATACTGGATACATGGCTCTTATGAGCAAGTGTATCATGACAGAGCCATCCTCTTTCGAGGAAGTTGTCGAAGATCCTGCATGGGTAGATGCCATGGTGGAAGAGTATGATTCGATTGTCAGAAATAGTGCATGGGAGATTTTCCCAAGGCCGGAGGGGAAATCAATGGTGGGTTTGAGATGGATCTACAAATTGAAGCAGGCAACTGACAGGAGTGTGGAGAAGTACAAGGCAAGATTTGTTGCCTGAGGCTTTTCACAGATAGAGGGGATCTATTATGAGGAGACCTTTGCACCTGTCACAAGGTATTCTTCCATACGGATGATTCTTGCTCTCGCAGCACAGATGGGGTGGCACATTCATCAGATGGATGTGAAGACTGTGTTACTCAATGGAGTCATTGAGGAGGAGGTGTACATAGAGTAGCCTGAAGGTCTTGAGATCTTCAGCAGCGAGTCGCGTATGTGCAGGCTCAAGAGAGAGTTGTATGGGTTGAAACAAGCACCTCGTGCTTGGTACACACAGATAGACAGTTATTTCACCAGACTTGGATTCTCCAAGAGTGAGGCGGATCCTAACCTATACCAGATTGTGGTGGAGGGTAAGTTGCTGATCATTGTACTTTATGTAGATGATTTGATTCTGATAGGTGATGAGCTGTTGATACTCTCATGCAAGGAGGATCTTGAAAAATAGTTTGAGATGAAGGACTTGGGCCTCCTTTATTATTTCCTGGGATTGGAAATTTGGCAGTGCAGTGGTGGACTGTTTGTTTCTCAGGGTAAGTATGCCCAGGAGATACTGGAGAAGTTCAACATGCATGGCTGCAAGCCTCTTGATACTCCTCTTCCTGGTGGTTGGAGGAAGGAGGATGCTACTTCAGCGGAGGTAGTGGATACCACTGTTTATCGACAGTTGGTGGGGTCTCTCATGTATCTGGTCAATACACGACTTGACATATGCTATGCTGTGAACCGGATTTCATAAGCTATGGTTAAGCCAACCAAGCTCTTATGGAAGGAAGGCAAGCATGTATTGAGATATATCAGAGACACATATCTTAGAGGCACATCAGGATATGGATCATGGTACAGACAGGAGGATCAGTTGAGGCGGCATGGCTTCACAGATTGGTATCATCATATCAGAGATTGTGTGCAGTGGAAGGTCATGTTACTTTCATACATTCCTACGAAGGATCAGGATGCTGATATCTTGAAGAAGGTGCTCACCAGGAGCAAATTCGAATACCACAGGGGCAGGATAGGGGTTGCAGATAATCCATATATTTTTGAGAGGGAGTGTTGAGATTGAAATAAGATGATGAGTTTAGTGGAAAGGAGTTGCCTTCACTAAGTGGGCCCGCGGGCTATTTTTGGCACAAAGTCTATTTTTAGACATGTGGATCATGATTCTATGAGTTGCAGGATGCTATTTGTGGAGGGTTGATAAAGTTGGAAAAATAGATGGAATTATATTTTTAGAAATAATGGGTGGAATCTATTTTTAGATTTCCAGTCTAAAAATAGGGATGTCAAATATTATTAGCTCTTAATAATATTTAGACTCTAAACATTATCTTATTCTCTTGGAGCACTTCATTTTGATGCCTAGAAGTGGCACATGCAGCTGACAAAAGGAATTACGCAATTCCTAGGGTTTAGTGGAGCTATTGCATGAAATACTTCAGTTAGATCTCATGTGACAGAGTTTGGTGGAGTTGATTGAGGAAGTTAGTGGAGTTGTATTCAGTTTAAATAATCTAAACATAGTTGAGCTATTTGTATTCAGTTTAACTGATTGATACAATTAGTGAGAGTGGTGTGAATTAATTATTAATTAATTCACTAATTATATACTCATTAATCAACTAAAGAATGCATCAGTTAACTTCAGTGCATGGACAGTTTCAGTGGAGACCAGTGCAGGAATAGGTGAAAGAGCAGGTTAACTATCAATTGTGACTATACTGCTACTATTTGCAACACAAATATAGGTGGATTAATCCCATGAGGATTGCGCAGTTCAGGCCAGGTGGTTATCTATTTAATGAAGCCATCCCATAGCTTTGAAAACGCAATAGAGGTTGGATATCAAATGGCAAAATATTGGAGCATGTGTTTTGCTACATCTAGCTTGATAGTGTGTAGCAATTGAGGGTGTGCATGAGAGCTTGTGAGGAGATTTTGAAAAATTATTGTTACATGATCTCCATGGCATGTATAATATACAGATAGTTGGGGTTTTCAGCTTTAATCTTTCCCATTAAATACTATGTTCATATGTGTGATTGCTTGTGGTTTTAATGTATGCATGCAATTGATTTTATTTCTGAATGTGATGATCAATGGTAGAAGAGATTCTGTATTATGCATGAAGCTAAAATAGTGTGTGATCAGGAGAATCTCGGTGAATAATATATCAGTTATTCAAATTTCTACATCTTATGACTATAGGAAAAACTTATGGCCAAATTTAGCCCAAGATGGGGAGTATGTAGTGTCCCTTCTTGGTGAGATAGCTTTGATGGCACTTAGAGATGGTGATTTTGATATGAAGATATAATATTATGCATGACAGACTTATGTACATGCTTATATGCTATAGACCTGGTTTGGGTCACTTGGTTGTTGTGTGCTTATAATAATATCTATGGTTTTGTGTATAATAATTGATTTTGGCTAAGAGCATATTAGTGATGTTTTCTCTTTTGGTATCCTATTTTGGACATAGGTGTATGACGTGAATGGTGACCAAGGATTGAGACACAGATCCATGGATGATCATGGTTATGTGGAAAACATGGTTAATTATGATTTATGGATGATGCATGATTTGTATGATTATACGTTTGTAATCTTGTACTAAGCATGATGTACTAGGGGACTTGGTCATTGAAAACAAGGATGATCGACTTATAAATGAATGCAAAAGTAATTTCTCCAAAACCAAAATGACTCTGGAAGTCATGTACAATCCTTGGTAAAATGTAAATAAGTTAATTATGAAATTAATTTGATTCCTTTAATCTATGAGCTTGTGATGTGTGTAGTTCTTGGAAGAATACCTTACCAACGAACCATCATATGGGTATGAGCTCACAATTAGAAGCCATGGAAATTAAGACACAAAGTTCTAAATCCATGAAATATAAAGACATTGAGTCTTGGCTATATAATAAAAGGATTATGGCACGAAATCCTAAATCCATGAAATATAAATACATGGAGTCTTGGATCTATAATTAAATTTTTAGGACACAAAATCCTGACTATTTAAAAATATCAAGGTGTGGAATCTTGGATCTTTAGAGTAGATCAGGGCATGGAGTCCTGAATCTATTAAGGCACGGAGATGCATACAATATGGGTGTGGACTTCCTATTCTCCGGAAGAAAAATACTACTCATGGGAAGCTCAGGGATCAATTTCCTTAATAAAATCTCATTCCTCACAATTTTGTAGCGACTTTCTAAAAATAGAAATTCATGTCTAGCACCTCAAGTACGACTTTCCAAAAATAGAAAATTACCTACAATCTATGGGTAATAAAGTATAATTGAAGGAAAATCACTCAAATTATCATTCATCAATATTAGTAGTTCAATGTCATATTAATCCTCAATATTATTAGTATTATTAATATTATTATTATCTTTTATGAGACTATTATATTATTATTAAAAGGGAATTTTATCTACTTACACATCTATGTAACACTCTCTCCCTCTCTCTTTTAATTATACATTACACTCTCTTTTATGCACTCATAAAAGAATGGCATATTCCTCTTACACTCATTAAATACATGTCATAAAATATTCCCCTTACACTCTCTTTACCGCATATGTTACACTCTCCTTAACTAAGGCATGCATACCTCTCCTTAAAGGCATGAGTTACACTCCTCTAAAAGGAATACAAGGGATGAATATTATTCCTCTTTTATGAGAAGAATTTTTTGTTCCTCCTATTTATGTGCCTCATGTATTCTCACTTGGGGGAGGTGCATTGTTATACCAAGAGCTGGAGAGATTTGAAAAAGATTATGAGTGAGAGACTTGGGGAGTAGCCAATTGCTTAAAAATTAATTTGAAATTCATAAACTAAATTATTAAGGAGCTATACCTGGTGGAGATGACCATGAGTGGTATTGCGAGGAAGTTAAACTTGTCTTCCTCGACTTGCCTTGGATATCTTTCTACTGCTATATTTTGGTATTATTTGTAAACTTTTACAGCTGAGGGGTTCCAGGGAGAGAAGTTCTCCCTGGATATGGCTGGGTAGAAAACTAGACGGTTCACAATGAGTTGGTAAGGATATTGGACCTGGATCATACTCTCATCCTTTGGAGCCATATATGTACATTTCCAAGTATATATATCAATGTTATTGAAATTTTGGTTTCTTATTATTACGTTCTAAAGTGCTGTGAAAAAATTAATTTACTGGAAATTGTTACTTTAAATTATTACAAAATTATGAAAATTTAGAAAATTATTTATGAGCTAACCAACAATGATTTAACTGTTTCATGGAATTTATGTATGAGAATGTACATGCAGGGGGGATTAAACAAAGATCTGTTGTAAAAATTTTTAAGTTCAGTTTATAATGATTTTTTTTTTCCATAGCAGGTTTCCATGAGCTTGATGCAAATATCTATTAGCATAAATTTGATTTTTTCTTTCTCCATGTATAGTTGTAGATGAATTTTTCGCAATAAGTGTTTGATAAAATTGTTAAATGAGATATTAGGAATTTTTCTGTTGTTGTTTTAAAGAATCACAGTTTTGAAACTTTCTATTGCGTTGTAGATCAACATCAGGGGGTATATGTACCAAATGGCCATGTAACCCCCACTGTGATTCCAAAAAATAGGTTTTCAAACTCTGATTCTTTGATCTGGTTGGTTTTTCAGATTCGTTATTGCTTGTATGGACTGTCTATTTTTGGTTTTGCTGATTTTTTATATCTTGGATTTATTTGGTTATCTATATTGATGATACTTACCCAGTTAATGCACTTGAAATTGTTGTTTTAAATTCTCAATTGTTGTAGATTACATGCTTGCAAAGTGTTTGAAAAAATGCATGAATGTTTATATATTGTATTCTTGCAAACTATTTGTTAAAAGGCCTCAATGGTTGTAGCTCTTATGCAAATTAATTATTAGAGTACATGTCTCACTCATTATAGATTTTATGTACCATAAATTTATGAATATATTATTCAATGGATGTATCTTCCTATTCTTGCAAGTTGTTGTATAAATGTGAAATTCAGTGTTAGTAAAGTTTCTGAAGTGTGAATAGATCAATAGGAAAATGTTCATTTTATCAAAGAAATCTATCATGAAAAAAAGGTTGTTGTAAACAATTTTACAATAACCAATTATGTAAGATTTAATTACTTGTGCAAGTGAGCATAATAAGTTTCCCAAGTTGCATGTATTCATGGGTGTAGTGTTATGCTTGTGTGGCTATAGCAAACAACTCATTGTGCCTAATTTTGGCAAGTGAAGAATAATATGTTTATGAATTTTTAATAGTAGCTACTCTTTCTATAACATTCATTATACGAGTTTCATGATTGAAGCAATTTCATTATGCAAATAATTGTTTTTCCTTAATACTTGGGAATGAGAATTTTTAGTTCATGAATTTGGAAACATTTTTGAATCATTATCTTTTGTGATTCCATTTCTCCATTTCATAAACATATCATGATATTCTATGATGAATATAGGAATATTCCTCCTTGTTACAAGTAGATTAATAATCGTGCCCTTACATGTGTATTTTGATAGATCTAGATTTATGCAAGAACACAACAGAATAGAAAAATAACCGTAAACATATAAATACAACAAAAATAAGGCTTCATTTCATTAATATCAAATCATAGAAATATTCTTACAAACATGATAGAAATAAAATAGCTAGGGTGTCGGTAACGAATATCTGAGAAGATATTTGATGACTACAAACCTCTGAACTATGATACAATGAGGCTCGAGGGCTTATTTATTATGGAGAAACAATGGATAGCTCTAAACTTCCAAAACATAACCCTAGGAGATGAAGTGCCAAAACTATGGGCCCCGTTTGGTTAAATTGGTGTTTCAACTTCCCTGGGATGTAACTTCAGCATACTATCTCTATTTGGGGCCTTAAAATAGCTTCGAAAGTTTAGGACCCGAAACACTACTAAAAATAGTAAGTTTTGAAAAAAAACTGAAAGAGACAATGGTGGGGCCCCAAGTGGAATAGGCGGGTGGCCACCAATATCCACCTGAATCATTCCTCCCCCTTTAGGAAGAAATGGTCCCCATTGCATTGAGTTCCTCCATGAGATGAGGAAACTTCTGTTGATGTTGGTGCCTGGTGAACCACTTGCCTTGGTGCAAGAGTTGGCCAGCTTTGACAACCTGATATAATTGGATCTTCTGTCAGCGAGTGTTCTTGATTTGCATGTCCATGATACAGTCTGTGGTGGCCTATTCCATGCAGTCTCGGTTTAAATATTTTGGTGTGAGTTCTTCTGAAATATCAAAGGTGTCCAATAGAGGTGGGAAGTAGAGATGAAGGTGGTCTACATTGGATATTGGGTGCAGACCAAGGAATGGTGGAATACTGAGCTCAAAGTAATTATTCCCTATAGCCTTGGTGATTGTGTACGGCCCATATCCGAGTGGGCGAATCTTGCGGTGGGGTCTAGTGAGGCACCCCTTCTGTAAATGTAGCCACACTTTGTTGCCCACCTTGAAGTTATTGGAACCCGTTGTTGATTATGTCATTGCTTGTACTTAGCATTGGCTCTATCCAATATTTCATGAACCTATTGGTGAATGTGCTGAATATGCTCGATGAAGTTGTTTTCTTTGTCAGCTTCAGACTGGACATGAGCCGAATCGGCCTGAGTAGTTGCAAATGGCATGGCTACGTCAATGGGACATAGCGGCTGGAATCCGAAGCCCACGTGAAAGGGGTTGTGGCTGGTTGATTTGTCGAGAGCCCGGTTATAACTTTTTGTACATAGGGAAGTCTCTCATCCCATGTGCGTGGATGATTTGAATTGTACATGCACAGAATGTGTACAATCATCCTATTGAGGACCTTTGTTTGGCCATGAGTTTGGGGATGGAAAGCTGTGGACTTGGTGATCTTGGTTTCCAAAATTGACCAAAGGCTGGACCAAAATGTGCTAAGGAACCTGCTGTCATGATTTGATATGATAGATTGTGGGATCCAAAAGTGCACCCACACTCGTTCAAAGAAGAGTTTAGCAGTGGCTTTTGCTATGATATTATTCTTGCAGGCTTCCATAATGGCCATCTTTGAGAATATATCGACGACCACGAAAACACATTCATTTCCATGCTTAGTAGAAGGAAGGCCTGACATGTAATCCATGGAGATGGATTCCCAAGGTTGACTAGGGGTAGGTAGCGGAGTATAGAGCCATTTCTTCTTGATGGTCATTTTTTCAATGGCATAAGCAGTGTAGGATCTGATGCACTTCCTGACATACTGTCGAAGGCTTGGCCAATAGAAATACTTTTGCAGTATTGCCACTATTTTCTCGACCCCAAAATGCCTGGCAACTCGACTGTAGTGCACTTCCCATATCATCTTGGCACACTCGCTTGAAGGAACACAAAGGTGTCCCAGGTGAAATAATAGTGCATCTTGGAGGTGAAAATTTGGAACTTTCTTACCCCCCAAGAGTGCCTTGTATGTGTAGCTGAATTTTGGATCGCTCTTGTAGAGAAGCAGCCAATCAGAAGTCTCATGCCCACAAGAGTTGATAATGGTGGTTATGGCCATGATCGGTGATCGGCTGAGGCAGTCTGCAACATTATTGGTGCTACCCTTCTTGTACTTGATGTTCAAATGAAATTGTTGCAGATATGTGGACCAATTTTGATGGAGATCATTTTGCAACTTCCCTTGTGTCTGTATGAAGTGCAAGGGTCGGTGGTTTGTGTGGATGATTGTCTCCTTCCCAAAAATTTAATGCTTCCATTGTTGACAAGCCTGCACAATGGAATACATTTATTTTTCATAAGTGGGATACTTTCGAACTGTGTCAAACAATGTCAAACAATGTCTCATTGTGATATGCCATTGGATGCCCCTGTTGAGTAAGAAATTCCCCAATATCATAGTCAGAGGTATCTATCTCGATCTCAAATGGTTGTTGCAAGTCTGGTAATGTGAGCACTGGGGTAGAACAGAGGCAATGTTTCAATTCTATGAACGCCTTCTGTTGAGATTTCGACCAACAGAATTTTTCTTTCCCTCCTCCCTTGGTGAATTAACTCAAGGGCCAAGTGATATGAGATAATCCCAACACGAACCTATGGTATAAATTAGCAAGACCCAGAAAGCTATGAAGATCTGTTAGGGTGGTTGGGGCTGGCCAATCCTGAATGACTTGGATCTTGGCTGGATCCACATGCACCCCTCTTTCATCAATAATGTATCCCAGATATTGAACCTCGGTCATGCCAAAAGTGCACTTCTCCAAATTGGCACACAACTTGTGTTGTCACAGTGTTTGGAGGACTTCTTGGATGTGGTGGAGGTGCTCTTCACAAGTTTGGTTGAAGATCAGAGTGTCATCCAAATGTACCACTAAAAAATGAGTTGTTGAATGGACGCAAGATTTCATCCATCAACCTCATGAAGGTTGCATGAGAATTTTTCAATCTGAAATGCATGACGAGCCATTCAAAAAGGCCCTCCTTGGCTTTGAAGTCAGTCTTCCACACATCAGAGGGTTCGATTGGTACCTGGTGATACCCAAACTTAAAGTCAACCTTTGTTGTGAAACCAGCTCCAAAAATAGAATAAAAGAGATATCAACGCCTTAGAAATAAGCCACTTCTAGGGGGAAACCTCCAATAGATTACATGAATGAACAATTCTTGGATGATACAAATGAAAAAACATCCTTTCTATATATAGGAGTCCATGGGGCCACAATGTAATCCTAGTGGGGCCACAATGTTATCCTAGCCGACCTAACAATAATAATGTAAGGGCATAATAATAACAATATGGGGTTTACAGGGGTACAAAAATAACAATAAGGGGGGCTACACTAACATAATAAGGGACTACACTATTAATATAGGGACTTAACCTGCCCCTCTCCTTCAAATAAGTGTTGTCCTCAAGACTTGCTTATTTCTTGATGCTTCTATATAAAATTCTCATCCTTCCATGTGGAATCTTCTACAGGAAAGTTCTTCCACTTGTTAATATACTCTGAAATTGATATTACTTGTCGATTTCTTGTTTTTTTGACTACTTCAGAACTTCTTTCAATGTGATGTTGATCTTCCTATTGTTTCATTAGATTTTGCACCAAAGTTAGGTTGTCCTTTGAGAGTTGGAGAACTTGTTGTTGATGCTCGAAGTGACATTCCACTAGTTTATCATCCATATTAGCTATTATTTGATCCTTAAAACCATCCAACTTAGCTTCCAATTTTACTTTTAAACCATCTATGTCATCTTTGGTTGCTCTTCGTAATATTGAAATTTGTTGCACTTGGTACCATAATATTGATATCTCGTACTGCAATTCTTCTTCTTCATGCATCATTGTATAGATTTTTGAGGGCTTAATGGGTATGGAATTATTTTTTTGAGGCATTATAGAACCCAATACTGATAAATATTCTAAAATATTCCCTTGGAATCACTTCAAACTATTTTTTCAAACAAGCGTTATGCAACTTTAAAAACCAAATACACACCTTTTTCTTGCTTTTGAGGAGCTCGATATTGAAATTGAATTATCTCTATAATTGTGGATCCTAAATATTTGAAATTCAGCCCTGTAGTAACCCTCTAAATCTTCTTTTAAATTCCACAGGTCTGA
This sequence comes from Pinus albicaulis, assembly GCA_034641835.2. Lineage (NCBI taxonomy): Eukaryota > Viridiplantae > Streptophyta > Pinopsida > Pinales > Pinaceae > Pinus > Pinus albicaulis. The sequence continues at coordinate 952,323,649 of CM076578.1, forward strand.
TTTCATTTGGATTCTTCAAGGAAAGTTATGTCCAATCTCCCACAATGACCCAATTTTGGACTGGTTCAGTAGTTTGAACTTGTATGACTTGCCACGTGTCACTGTTTCCTCCTTTAGCTATAAAATTAATAGAAAAGAAACTACAGTCCGTGTAATTGCGGTCGCTTTTTACAACATTCCAATCTGATGCTCAGAGAGAGAGTTAGGAAGATTCTCCCATGATCACCTCTTTGAGATGAAATTCAAAAGCCTCAAAAAGCCATACATTTCACAGATCATATCTCCGAAAACGTTGTGAACCAATATCTAAAATTTTGTGACAATGTTCCTCAGGATTGTGGCTTCACACTCTAAAACGTTCAGCTTCTGAACCTTCGTAGAAAAAATGTTATTATGAAAATACCACGATGACCTGTTTAGGTTAAATTTAGGAGCCTGCAAAATGAACTAAGTTGCACAGATCATATCTCCGAAAATATTCTGAACCAAGCTCTGAAAATTTGGGAAGATTTTCCTTGGGATTTTTTCTTCGCACTCTAAAAGTTTCATCTTCTAAAACTTCGTAGAAAAAAATTTATAGCAAAAATTCCACGATGACCTGTTTGGAGCAGTGAAACCCTAGAATCTCAAAGCTCTGATACCAAATGTTGTGAAACCAGCTCCAAAAATAGAAGAAAAGAGATATCAATGCCTTAGAAATAAGAAACTTCAAGGGTTAAACCTCCAATACATTACATGAATGAACAATTCTTGGATGATACAAATGAAAAAACCTCCTTTCTATATATAGGAGTCCATGGGGCCATAATGTAATCGTAGCCAACCTAACAATAATAATGTAAGGGCACAATAATAAAAATATGGGGGTTACAGGGGTAAAAAAATAACAATAAGGGGGGATACACTAACATAATAAGGGACTACACTATTAATATAGAGACTTAACAACCTTGTTGAAATATTTTTCCCCTTTGAGCTGGTCCATAAGGTCATCAATCTGTGGGATCGGGAACCTATTCTGGACAGTGATCTTGTTCAATGCCTGATAGTCAATACAGAGTCTCCAAGTCCCATCCTTCTTCTGTACCAACATGATCGGGCTCCCAAAGGATGATGAACTTGGCCGGATGTGACATTTCTGCAGCAACTCCTGAATCTGCCTCTTGATTTCATCATTCTCTATAACAGAGCACCTATAGATCATTCCATTGGATAGCGACACACTTGGGGTCAGGTCAATGGGGTGCTTGACCTGAAAGTGTAGAGGCACCCCTATGGGAGAGGTGAATATGTCCCCATACTCCTCCACAACCTTGTCCATTTGTTGTTGTCGTGCAGAGGAGTCATGTCTGGAGGTCATGGCCACATTCTTCTTCTTGCCCTCGGGGCTGTTCATCAGGAAAAAAAATTTCCTGGTTTGGGAAATGAGCTTACTGCATTGTTTTGCAGTAACCAAAGAGATAGTGGGAAGCAGTGGTACCTTCGGTATTATGTACAATTTATTTCCCAAAGTAACAATAACAGTGTGAGGCCGAGACTCATACACAACATGTCGTTTCCACAAGTATGGTTGGCCTAATAATACATCAGAAACATCAATAGGATCAATGTCACACAATACCTCATCCATGAAGGGCTTGATGCTATAGGGAAGGTGGCACTGCTGGCTGACGTGGAGATCCCGTCCTTGGTGAAGCCACTCGATGGTGTATGGTTGTGGGTGCGCTGTGGTCAATAAGCCTAACCACTTCATGAAATCTACTGAAATGAGGTTCTTTTGGCTCCCATTGTCGACAATGACCCATAGATGGGAATCCTTTACCCACATCTGATAGTGGAAGGGATGCTCTACCTCCTCTAGATCTTCTGGTTCCTCCTTCTGGATCTTCGTAGTGGAAACAGTGGCATTAGGTTCCACATCAATAATCTGCTTCCCTTTTTCATCCCCTTTGTCAGGTTCTAATGCAGATTCAAAGCATGCATTTGATTCAGAAGCCCTCGTCTCAGCCACTAGCAACTACTTGGCCCGACACTCACTTTCATTGTGAGTAGAGCTCTTATGGAACTCAGACCACTTTCCCCTATCCTTCTTTGGCTTCGCGGTGTTTTTATTTACTTGTGTCTTTGACAGGTTGTCTTGGGCTACCATGCCTTGCCTTTGCCCTTTGTTCTATGGTTTGGGGGCACCTTTCCCTTGCTTTTGATTCACAGATCCAAAGTCTCACTTCTTCTATTTGAATTTCTGCTCAATCTTGGCAGCATACCGGTATTCCATACCAAGCTAGGGGATGTCGAGGAACTACATTTCCTCCTGAATGTATCTATGCAAAAACCTGTGATACTTTAGCACCAAATGTTTCTTTGAATCTTTGATACCCAAATTTATGCGCAGGGTATGGAACAAATTCGTTAGCTCATGCACATATTGATCCCTTTGTTGCCATAATGTGGTCCATTATATGTACTTTTCCTCATAGCTCCCCATGGGATAGTATTGTTCCTTGATGGAATCTCAGAAATAAATCCAAGTTGGTATGGCTGAGAAAAGAGAGGGTTTTGTCTTGTCCTTTTTCTCACAGTAGGTTTCCTACCAGTCCTTGACATGGGGGGTAGCTTTTAGGAGTGAAAAAATAATCTTCTTCCAGTCAGAAAAATCATGAACCGAGAAATATACTTCTAATAGATTCAACCATATATCTATGACATCTGCATCTATTTGAGCCTCAAATATGGTAATTTCAAATTATACTTGTACCTTAAAGGGATTTGTGCCTCTAGAGTGGCTGCTAGATGCAGATTCACTGCCGGTGGGCAGTCGTTGAAGGATCTGGGCAAAGTTATCCATCATCACGTTCCTTTGTTTTTCGAGGGCCTCCTCAAGAAATATTTTGATAGGATATCCTTCTGCCTCGTCTTTATTTTTGTCCCCCATGGGTGTCCGTCGGGGTTTGTGAGGTTGATCTTGCAAAGGTTCCACCAGTTCGAGCCCTAACTCCTTATACCCTGACCTTGTTGGGGACATGAAAAGAAGGATCGAGAAAAAGCGGACCGCTATCATACCACTGATACAGATTTATGCAGGAACACAATAGAATATAGAAATAACCATAAACATATAAATACAGCGGAAATAAGGCTTCATTTCATTAATATCAAATCACAGAAATATGCTTACAAACATGATAGAAATAAAATAGCTAGGGTGCTAGTAACGAATATTTGAGAAGAGACGTTGCGGCTACAAACCTCTGAACTGTGTTACAATGAGGCTCGAGGGCCTATTTATTATGGAGAAACAATGGATAACTCTAAACATCCAAAACCTAACCCTAGGAGATGAAGCACCAAAACTATTGCCCCCATTTGGGTAAATTGGTGTTTCAACTTCCTTGGGACGTAACTTCAGCATACTATCTCCGTTTTGGGCCTAAAAATAGCTCTGGAAGTTTAGGACCCGAAAAACTGTTAAAAATAGTAATTTTTGAAAACAAAACTGAAAGAGACAATGGTGGGGCCCCAAGTGGAATAGGCGGGTGGCCACCAATATCCACCTGGATCATTGACTTAATATAAGCATGATATTTTAGGTTCATGTGGTATAGTTTGTGGTTATGATGTAAAGATTCAATAAGTGGAACGTATTTAGCATAATCTAGGGGGTCAAATTGGTTTATTATTCTTAATTCTCACACATTGAATTACGATGGAATTTATTTCTAGTCTTGCTTAGAACTCACGTACAAGTATGAAAAGAGCACATGCTATCTTGTTTTAAACCTTGAGGAGAAATGTGTTTTGGAATTGGTTTTAAGGGGAAGTCATCCTTGAATTATTATGTTATATTCTTATATTAAAATATATGAAGGAACAACATCTTCATGATAACCAAGTTAGTCATATTAAGAGTATTTATTAATCCTACAAAAGGTTATGATCTTTTAGGAGGTTAAAAAAAAATTAAATGATAGTGTTCAACATAACCTTTACTTATCTACACTCTATATGGTTGGTAAGGTGGGACCTTACATATGGTATCAGTGTGATTTACAACACTAGGGTCGAATGTGACAACATGCTTACTTGTAGTTTGATGATGTATGAATGTTGATTTTGCCTGCATGTTAAGTTGTTGTATATCTTGACTTGGAAGAATATTAGTTATTATTATTATGTCATTTATAAAATCATGAAAGGAAAAGAAAAAAAATTATTTCTTATATTCCTTTATATTTTTGTTAAGACATATTATTAGCAATATGTTAAAATGCTTAAAGACATGCTGGGAAAGGATGTGCTTGAGAAATTTCAGGATAAACACAAGTATGTGAATGCCTTGATTGTCAATTGATGAGTGAGACATTTCGAGTGCATGCATGGTTGCATATATGTTTAATGCATCATTTTAAATGTGATATGGGTATATTAGCCCTCCTTACTAGATGAAATTGTATCTACCAAGAAAAATATTGGCTTAATCTGGACTATAGTATGATGACGTTGGTGTGTATGATTTCGGAATGAGTAACAAGTGTAAGGCTGAGATTCAATTAACGTGATGATTGAGTTCATCATGTTAATTTTGACTCTTTTCATACCTACACTAATGGAAACCTAACAAAAATCTACCTTGAAGGATGTCCCTTTTAACTGTGGATCTATATTCAAGAGTAATGTATGTGCATTAATTAGATGTGTTAAAATATGATTTGCGAATACATTATTAATGAGTAATAACAAAATTAAACTGATTTCTTTGACATGATGTTGTGTATTTTGGGTTGACATTATGCATCAAATAAATTGAAATGACTCAAATACTAGGTTGAGGTATGACCTTCCTAATAAACAAGAGGCTTAAATTATTGGTGCATTAAGGGTTGTGGAAGTCATTTTTAGGAATATTTTAAGGTTATGTTTTGCTTAAGCTAATGTATGGGTGTGGAATCCATACTAGCATATATCTATGAGAAAATTTATGGGTGTGGAATCCATACTAACATATATCTATGAACTAATGTATGGGTGTGGAATCCATACTAGCATATATCTATGAGAAAAAGTATGGGTGTGGAATCCATACTAAAATATAACTATGAGCTAAATAATTCTTCTGGTTAGAATATTTTGATGGAATGTCATAGACATGATTAAGGAGTGATTATGTATAATTAAACTTAAATGGATAGATATTTGTAACATGAATTTTCTTGGGCTTTAAATCCATTATTTTATTTTTATTACAAATAAAGATACTAAGATTGGTATACTAAACATCATTAGGTGCTTTACAATGTTTGGAATAATTTATTTTGATATATCGAGTCAAGTGTGAACTAGATATCTATCCTCTAGTATTTTAATCCTTTTTATATGTTGAATTTAGGTAGAATTAAAATGATTTTCAAATTCTTCAAGTGTAGAAAAATATTATTGTGATAAATTGATGAAATAACTTTTCTATTGGCTTAAGAAAAATTAGGTCTAAGAAAGCCATAATAGTCTCTTTAATGATTGTATCAGTTGAATATTGGTTGAATTCTATTTAACAAAATTAATTAGAGAAATTATGAGGATTGAACTCATGTATTGTTCTGAACTATTGTAGTTAGGCAATCGAGTCAAAATTCATATTGTTTATAAATTGTTAATAGAATAACAGGTTTTGAATGTAAACATTTTATGTGGTGAGAACTTGTTTGAACTCAAAAAAAAAGGCATTTGATTAATTAAAAGCTTAATTGAGTTCTTGTTTTATAGAATGTGATTGTGATATTTTTTGAGGGAGAAATTCAAGGAGAGTGAGATCACATTTTGATGAATTCAAATTATTCCATGACGATTGTATTGTATGTGGAATGGAAGAGATTGTTGGATTTAGGAAATTTGTGTTGGGATGTATAGTTGTATGAGTATTTATTGGTCCTAGAAAATGTTGTAATAATTTGAGAGGGTGGTAATTATCCTTAAAAAAAATGGGGTTTAACTTTAGGATAGAAATCCCCTTGTGATAGTCTAAAACTTATCTAAATTTGACAAGATTCACCACATTTTGAGAAATGTATGGTTTTCATAGTTTGTTATTTCGCATGTATTAATATTAAGGAATAATACATGAAAGAAAATCTATTGATTAATTATTGAATATAAATCATGAGATATTTCATAGTTGGAAAAAAAATTGACATAGAGTTGTCAAGATAGATTCAATAATATAGATACCATATTTGCATAATTGTGAGATTTGTTCTTGATTAAAAGACGCTTTCAAAAAAGATATCATTAATCTTCTTTCATAATGAAGATATTATAATAGAGTCATTCATAATTGATTCTCAAGTTAGAGAAGTGAATAATAATGAAGATTATGGAAACTAAAGGAATGTTCTATAATACTTAAGTGGGTCAATGAGGATTGTATTTAACCTTAACTTGTTAGTTTAACAAAAAAAAATGGTACCTTGGACCTCAAATTGTGATTTTTCCTAAAGAGTAAACGTTTAGTAAAAACTAAAGATATATCCTAAATATTTTGATTGCAAGGATGTCTTATGGAATGAAAAGGGTAAAATTGGATTGAGAATACATAAATCAAGTGGGATGTAAGAGTGGGTTTTAAATATAACATCATGTTTTGTTGCGTAACTTCACTCACAATTGTATGTGGATGATTTTTTTTTATTGTATGAAAATTTGAATGTGATATGGGATGGACCATAATTTTTATGTATACAACCAATGTGTGATCTATTTAGAGCTTGGCTAGCTCAACATACTACACAACCAAGAAGATGAAACATGTAGGATTCATATAGATTATGAGAAATAAAAACATGTATAATATCAAATTATTATAGATAAACTAAGTAGATTTCATATCAATTACATAAAATAGTATTTTGATATGGTACTATAAATTGTATGGCTAGTTTTGATATAGACGATATTTGGTATTTTGTATCAAAACATGCCTAATATGGCATGGATGTATTTTCTACTTGATTAAGAATGGTATGTTTATTTTTCATGGATTTTCTTCCAATTTAGAAAACATTAAACTATGGATTGGCATGAAGAAAAAAAACTATTTCAAATACATATACATAAGGTTAAAAACTTGTCGTTAGGAGAATCTAAAAGAACTAAGTATCTTATGACTGTAGAAAAAACTTTGGGCCAGGTTTAGCCCAAGAGGGGGAGTATGTAGTGTCCCTTCTTGGTGAGATAGCTTTGATGACACTTAGAGATGGTGATTTTGATATAATGATATAATATTATGCATGACATAATTATGTACATGCTTATATGCTATAGACCTAGTTTGGGTCACTTGGTTGTTGTGTGCTTATGATAATATCTATGATTGTGTGTGTAAGAATTGATTTTGGTTAAGAACATACTACTGATGTTTTCTCTTTTGGAATCCTATTTTGGATGTAGGTGTATGACATGGATGGTGATCTAGGATTGAGACACAGATCCATGGATGATCATGTTTATGTGGAAAATATGGTTAATTATGATTTATTTATGATACATGATTTGTATGATTATATGTGTGTAAACTCGTACTAAGAATGATGTACCAAGGGACTTTGTCATTTCCAATAAGGATGCTCTACTTATAAATGACTGAAAAAGTCATTTATCCAAAACCAAAATGATTGTGGAAGTCATGCAAATCCTTGGTAAAATTTAAATAAGTTAATTATGAAATTCATTTAATTCCTTTAATCTATGATATTGTGATGTGTACAGGTCCTGGAAGAATACCTTACCAACGAACAATCATATGGGTATGAGCTCACAATAAATACCTTCAGGTGAAGTGCTAAGTTTCAAAGAAGATTAGATGACAAGCCATGGAAATTAGAGCACAGAGTCCTAAATCCATGAAATATAAAGACGTGGAGTCTTGGCTATATAATAAAAGGATTATGGCGTGGAATCCTAAATCCATGAAATATAAAGACATGGAGTCTTGGATCTATATTGAAATTTTTAGGGCACAGAGTCTTTAATATTTAAAAATATCAAGATGTGGAATCTTGGATCTTTAGAGTAGATCAGGGCGCGAAGTCTTAAATCTACTAAGGCACAAAGATGCATACAATATGGGTGTGGAATTCCTATTCTCTAGAAGAAAATTACCACTCATGGGCAGCGCAAGGATGAATTTCATTAATAAAATCTCATTCCTCAAATTTTTGGAGTGACTTTATAAAAACATAAAGTCATGTCTAGCATCTCAAGTATGACTTTTCAAAAATAGTAAATCACCTCCAATATATGGGTAATAAAGTATACTGGAAGGAAAATCACTCAACATATCATTCATCAATCCTAGCAATTCAATGTAATGTTAATCCTCAATATTATTAATATTATTATTATCTTTTATGAGACTATTATATTATTATTAAAAGGGAATTATATCTACTTACACATCTCTCCTTGATGATTCTCATGGCTCTATGTAACTCTCTCTCCCTCTATCTTTTAATTATACATTACACTCTCTTTTATGCACTCATAAAAAAATGGCATATTCCTCTTACACTCATTAAATACATATCATAAAAGATTGTTGCTACACTCTCTTTAATACATATGTTACACTCTCCTTAACTAAGCCATGATTAACTCTCCTTAATGGCATGAGTTACACTCCTCTACAAGGAATACAAGGATGCATATTACTCCTCTTTTATGAAAATAATTTTTTGCTCCTCCTATATATGAGCCTCATGTATTCTCACTTGGGGGAGGTGTATTGTGATACCAAGAGTTGGAGAGATTTGAAAGAGATTATGAGAGTGAGAGACTTGGAGAGTAACCAATTGCTTCAAAATTAATTTGAATTTCATAAACCAAACTATTAAGTAGCTATACCTGGTGGAGTTGACCATGAGTGGTATTGGGAGGAAGTTAAACTTATCTTCCTCGGATTTCCTTGGATATCTCTCTCCTACTATATTTTGGTACTATTTGTGAGCTCTTACAACTCGGGGGTTCCAGGGGGAGAAGTTCTCCTTGGATATGGTTATGTGGAAAACTGGATGGTTCACAATGAGTTGGTAAGGATATTGGAGCTGGATCATACTCTCATCCTTTGGAGCCATGTATGTACATTGCTAGGTATATCTATCAATGTTCTTGAAATTTTGGTTTCTTATTATTCCGTTCTAAAGTGTTGTGGAAAATTTAATTTATTGGAAATTTTTACTTTACATTATTACAAAATTATGAACATTTAGAAAATTATTTATGAGCTAACCAATAATGAGTTAACAGTTTCATGGCATCTATGTATGAGAATGTACACGCAAGGGGAATAAACAAAGATATGTTGCAAAAGTTTTTAAGTTCAATTTATATATATATTTTTCCATAGCAGGTTTCAATGAGTTTGATGCAAATATCATATTAGCATAAATTTGAATTTTCTTTCTCCATGTACTGTTGAAGATGAATTTTTCACACTAAGTGTTTTATAAAAATGTTAATGAGATATTAGGAGTTTTTCTACTCTTGTTTTAAAGAAATGAATTTCTGAAACTTTTTGTTGTGTTTTAGATCAACATCAGGGGGTATTTGTGCCAAATGGCCATGTAACTCCAACTTGGATTCCAAAAAATAGGTTTTCAGACTCTGATTCTCTAATCTGGTTGATTTTGCAGATTCGTTGTTTCTTGTATGGACTGTCTATTGTTTGGTTTTGCTTATTTTTTTATATATTTGATTTACTTGGTTATCTATATTGACGATACTAACCTAGTAATGCACTTGAAATTGTTGTTTGAAATTCTCAATTATTGTAGGTTGCATGCTTGCAAAGTGTTCGACAAAATGCATGAATGATTATATATTGTATGCTTGCAAACTATTTGTTAAAAGGCCTTAATGGTTGTAGCTCTTATGCACATTGATTATTAGAGTAAATGTCTCACTCATTATAGATTTTATGTACCATAAATTTATGAATATATTATCCAATGGATGTATCTTCCTATTCTTGCAAGTTGTTGTAGAAATGTGAAAGTCAGTGTTAAGTGTGAATAGATTAGCAAGACAATGTTCCTTTTATCATAGAAATCTATCATAAAAAAGGGTGTTGTTGTAAAAAAATTTACAGGAACCAATTATGTAGGATTCAATTACTTGTGCAAGCGAGCGTAATAAGTTGCCAAAGGTTCATGTATTCATGGGTGTAGTCTTATTCTTGAGTAGCTGTAGTGAACAAATAATTGTGCCTAATTTTGGCAAGTCCAATGTTTTACTTAGAACTCTTTAAAGAATAATATGTTTCTGAATTTTTAATAGTAGCTACTTTTTCTATAACATTCATTATCAGAGTTTCATGATTGAAGCAATGTCATTCTACAAATAATTGTTTTTCCTTAATACTTGGGAATGGGAATTTTTAGTTAATGAATTTGGAAACATTGTTGAATCAATATCTTTTGTGATTCCATTTCTCCATTTCATAAACATATCATGATATTTTATGATGAATATAGACATATTCCTCCTTTTCACAGATAGATTAAGAATCATGCCCTTATATGTGTATTTTGGCTTAATAGAAGCATGATCTTTTAGGTTCATCTAGCATAGTTTGTGGTTATGATGTAAATATTCAATAATTGAAACCTATTTAGCATAATCTAGGGGGTCAAATGTGTTTATTATTCTTAATTCTCACACATGGGATTACGATGGAATTTATTTCTTGTCTTGCTTAGAACTCACGTACAAGTATGAAAAGAGCACATGCTATCTTGTTTTAAAACTTGAGGAGAAATGTGTTTTGGAATTGGTTTTAAGGGGAAGTAATCCTTGAATTATTATGTTATATTCTTATATTAAAATAAATGAAGGAAAAAAATCTTCATGATAACCAAGTTAGTCATATTATGCGTAGTTAGTAATCTTGCAAAAGGTTATAATACTTTAGGAGGTTAAAAATATAAAAAATTAAGTGATAGTGTTCAACGTAACCTTTACTTATATACACTCTAGATGGTTGGTAAGGTGGGACCTTATATATGGTATAAGAGAGAGTTACAACACTAGGGCCTAATGGGCCAAAATTCTTACTTTTAGTTTGATGATGTATGAATGTTGATTTTGAATTCATGTTGAGTTGTTGTATATCTTGACTTGGAAGCATATTAATTATTATTATTATGTCATTTAGAAACTCATGAAGAAAAATACAAAAAATGCTTTCTTATATTCCTTTATATTTTCGTTAAGGCATATTATTAGCAATATGTTAAAATGCTTAAAGACATGATGGTAAAGGATGTGCTTGAGAAAGTTATATTTAAACCCAAGTGTGTGAATGCATTGATTGTCAATTGATGAGTGAGATAGTTGGAGTGCATGCATGGTTTCATATATGTTTAATGCACCATTTTCAATGTGAGATGGGTTTAGTAGCCCTCCTTACTAGCTGAAATTGTATCTACCAAGAAAAATATTGGCTTAATCTAGACTATAGTATGATGACCTTGGTGTGTATGCTTTGGGAATGAGTAACAAGTGTAAGGTTGAGATTCAATTAATGTGATTATTGAGTTCATCATGTTAATTTTGACTCTTTTCATACCTACACTAATGGAAACATAACAAAAAGCTACCTTGAAGGATGTCCCTTTTAACTGTGAATGTAAATTCAAGAGTAATGTACGTTCATTAATTAGATCTGTTAAAATATGATTTGGGAATACATTATTAATGACTAATAATGAAATTCCTCTGATTTCTTTGACATGATATTTCATATTTTGGGTTGACATTATGCATCAAGTAACTTGAAATGACTCAAATACTAGGTTGAGGTATGACCTTCCTAATAAACAAGAGGCTTAAATTATTGGTGCATTAAGGGTTGTGGAAGTCATTTATGGAAAATTTTAAGGTTATGTTTTAATTAAGCTAATGTATGGTTGTGTAATCCATACTAGCATATATCTATGATAAATGTTTTGGGTGTGGAACCCATACTAACATATATCTATGAGCTATTATATGGGTGTGGAATCCATACTAGCATATATCTATGAGAAAATGTATGGGTGTGGTATCCATACTAGTATATATCTATGAGATAAGTAATGAGGTAAGGTATGGGTGTGAAATCCATACTAAAATATATATATGAGCTAAGTAATTATTCTGGTTAGAATATTTTAATGGAATGTCATAGACATGATTAAGGAGTGATTATGTGTAATTAAAGTTAAATGTATAGAGATTTGTATCATGAAATTTCTTGAGCTTTAAATCCATTATTTTATTTTTATTACAAATGAAGATACTAAGATTGGTATACTGAACACCATTAGGTGCTTGAGAACGTTTGGAACAATTGATTTTGATATATGGAGTCAAGTGTGAACTAGATATTTATCCTCTAGTATTTTAATCCTTTTGTATGTGCTGAATTTAGGTAGAAGTAAAATGATTTTCAAATTATTGAAATGTAGAAAAAGATTATTGTGATAAGTTGATGAAATAAATTTTCTTTTTGCTTAAGACAAATTAGGTCTAGTAAATCCATAATAGTCTCTTTAATAATTGTATCAGTTGAATATTGGTTGAATTTTATTTAACAAAATTTATTAGAGAAATTATGAGGATTGAACTCGTGTATTGCTCCAAACTATTGTTAGTTAGGTGATCGAGTAAAAAATCATATTTTTTATAAATTGTTAAGAGAATAACATGTTTAGAAGGTAAACATTTTATGTGGTGAGAACTTGTTTTAACTTGAAGAAAAAGGCATGTGATTAATGAAAAGCTTAATTGAGTTCTTGTTTTACAAGAATATTTGATTGTGATATTTTTTGAGGGAGAAATTCGAGAGTGAGATCACATTTTGATGAATTCGAATTATTGCATGATGATTGTATTATATGTGGAATGGAAGGGATTGTTGGATTTAGGAATTTTGTGTTGGGATGTATAGTTGTATGAGTATTTATTAGTCCTAAAAAATGTTGTAATAATTTTAGATGGTGATAATACTCCTTAAAAAAAATGGGGTTTAACATTAGGATAGAAATCCCCTTGTGATATTCTAAAACTTATATAAATTTGACAAGATTCATCACATTTTGAGAAATGTATGGTTTTTGTAGTTTTTTGTTGTGTACGTATTAATAGTAAGGAATAAGACATGAAAGAAAATGAATTGATTAATTAATGAATAGAAATAATGAGCAATTTCATAGTTGGAAAACAAATTGTCTTTGAGTTATCAAGATAGATTCAATAATATAGATACATATTTGCATAATTATGAGATTTGTTATTGATTAACAACCGCTTTCAAAAAATATATCATTAATCTGCTTTCAGAATGAATACCTTATAATAGAGTCATTCATAATTGATTCTCAAGTTAGAGAAGTGAATAATAATGAAGATTATGGAAAATAAAGGAATGATCTATAAAACATAATTGGGTCAATGAGGATTGTATTTAACCTTAACTTGTTAGTTTAACAAAAAAAACAAAAAAATTTGTACCTTGAACCTCAATTTGTGATTTTTCGTAAAGAGTAAAATTTAATGCACTTGAAATGGTTGTTTTAAATTCTGAGTTGTTGTATATTGCATGCTTGCAAAGTGTTTGAAAAAATTCTTGAATGATTATATATTGTATGCTTCCAAACTGTTTGTTAAAAGGCCTCAATGGCCATAGCTATTATGCACATCGATTCTTAGAGTAAATGTCTCACTCATTATAGATTTTATGTATCATAAATTTATGAATATATTATTCAATGGATGTATCTTCCTATTCTTGCAAGTTTTTGTATAAATGTGAAAGTTAGTTTTAGTAAAGTTATTGAAGTGTGAATAGATCAGCAGGACAATGTTCCTTTTATCATATAAATCTACCATTAAAAAAATTTATTTTTTTGTAAACAATTTTTCAATAACCAATTATGTAGGATTTAATTACTTGTGCAAGTGAGAATAATAAGTTGCCCAAGATGCATGTATTCATGGGTGTAGTCTTATGCTTGAGTAGCTGTAGAAAACAAGTAATTCTGCCTAATTTTAGCAAGTCCAATGTTTTACTTAGAACTCTGTGAAGAATAATATGTTTCTAAATTTTTAGGAGTAGCTACTCTTTCTATAACATTCATTATACGAGGTTCATGATTGAAGCAATGTCATTATGCAAATAATTGTTTTTCCTTAATACTTGAGAATGAGAATTTTTAGTTGATGAATTAGGAAAAATTGTTGAATCAATATATTTTGCGATTCTATTTCTCCATTTCATAAACATATCATGATATTTTATGATGAAGATAGGCATATTCCTCCTTGTTACAGGTAAATTAATAATCATGCCCTTATATGTGTATTTTGACTTAATAGAAGAATGATATTTTAGGTTCGTGTGGCATAGTTTGTGGTTATGATGTAAAGAGTCAATAAGTGGAACCTATTTAGCATAATCTAGGTGGTCAAATAGGTTTATTATTCTTAATTATCACACATGGAATTACGATGGAATTTATTTCTAGTCTTGGTTAGAACTCACGTACAAGTATGAAAAGATCACATGCTATCTTCTTTTAAACCTTGATGAGAAATGTGTTTTGGAATTGGTTTTAAGGGGAATTCATCCCTGAATTCTTATGTTATATTATTATATTAAAATAGATGAAGGAAAAACATCTTCATGATAGCCAAGTTAGTCATATTATGAGTAGTTAGTAATCCTACAAAAGGTTATAATCTTTTAGGAGGTTGAAAAAAATAAAAAATAAAGTGATAGTGTTCAACGTAACCTTTACTTATCTACAATATACATGGTTGGTAAGGTGGGACCTTACAGTATTTCTGAAATAATTTGGAAGTGAATTCTCCACCATTAACTGATATTAGACACTTTATTTTGAAATCAATTTCATTTTTGAACAAATCCGTGTAGATCTTAAAGCACTCAAATGCTTCTGATTTTTTCTTTAGGAAACCCATGGCTGTCATCCTGGTATAGTCATCTATCATTAACATGAAATATAATTCTCCATATAAGCCTTTTTTCTCACAGGACCACATATATTAGTATGTATCAATTCCAATGGATGTGATGCAAAGTGTCATTTTGTTTTAAATTCGAATTTTGTTTGCTTTTCGTGCCGACATGCCTCACTTAGTGTGTTGGAAGGTTTTGATATTTTTTGCATTTCTCATACTTCTTCCTTTTTCTTATCCTAACAAGATTTTCAAAGTTTATGTGACCCATTTTTTTGTTCCATAACCAACTTTCATCTTCTTTAGCTACTAGACATGATTTAGTTGCTTCATCTAGAACATATATGTCGTTCGGATCTTGAATTGCTATAGCCACAATTTTACCATAGTTTCCTTTCCTGATTTCACATTTTGTGGAGTTGAATAGCATTGTGTGTTCTTGATCACATGTTTTTACAACACTGAGAAGATTGTGATTCATGTTTTCAACCAATATAACATTCTTGGCTAGAATATATTTTCTTCTGAGAGTGGTGGTACCTGATCCTATAACATTTGAAGATCCATCATTTCCAAAGGATATGGTTCCACCTTCTTCTCTTTCATAGATAAAAATTTATTTCTATCTCTAGTCATATGCATTGAGCAACTGCTATCAATATACCACACATCTCTGTTGTTTTGAGCCTTGAGAGTGAGAGCACAATTATTAGTGTTCTTATTCTTCCATGTTCATTCGTTCTGTGGCTTCAAAAATTCTTCCGGAGGATTTTCAAGTCTGTAGTCTTTCGCTATGTGTCCAAAGTTTATACATTTATAACATTCATATTATTTCTTAAATTTTCAAATCTATTGATGTTTTGTTGAGCTCTGGGAGGTTCATATATGAAATATCTCCTAGAATTGTATTGGTTCCTAGGGTACGTACGAACTTCTATAGCTTTATGAAAAAAATTTCCACATGAATAATAATAACAATGAAAAATATGTTGGTACCTGGATGGAAATATTCATCGAGGAATTTTCTTCCAAGGCTATTCTTTCAAATCTTGTCCAATGAAGTCTACATGCATGCCTGATTTGATAGGGTCATTGTATTTTGTTGAAGAAGGTCCTACTTATTCTTCTTTGTAACCGAGGCCAGTTCTGTCATTGTAAGATCGTGGATTTTTGGTGAGTTCCTCCAATGCCGTTGAGTTGTTGGCATAGTTTTGGATAATTTTTCCCTTCTTCACTTCCTTATGTAGTGAGACTACTTTGGCTTCTAATGCTTCCATTTCTTGGTTGTTTTCTTGCAACTTATTTTGAAGTGACTCTTCGATACATTTGTGTTCTTAAACTTCAATTTTGAGACCTTGAAATTGTTTTTGAAGAGTATTGGAATGGATATTCTCAGCCTTGAGCTCTTTTATAAGCTTGATTTCCTCCTTAGAAAATTCTTCTGAGGTCAACCTTTCTTCTTCATTGTTTGATACCTCTTGTTTATTCGGCTTGTCCTTAAACACTACTCTCTCGTTAGCTTCTTCTTTGCCGTCATTGTCTTCATCAGATTATGAGCTATCTTCTTTAGAGAAAAAGTTTCTTTTTGAATCCTTTCTTTTTGCCTTTCTTGTTGAATTTCTTAAAGCCTTTCTTTCCTTTTGAGTTTCCATCACTTCTGTTCGGACATTTTGCTGTGAAATGCCCAACCTCACCACAACCTAAACATATCAATGGAAGTTTGCCTATGAATTTTCCCTTACCAATTTTTAGTTTTCTTGTAAAGTAAGCATATTCTCCATCTAAAAGACCTTCTTAATCATCTTCCTTTTCTTCACACTTGTAGGTGCAGGTATTTTCCTTTGAAGGTTGTTTTTCCTTATTGGTTTTCTTAGATGCAATGAACATAATTTCTAGATGTGAAGTACCCTCTTCTTCATCAAGTCTCATTTTATATGCTATGAGAACTCCATGTAATTTCTCTTTATTGATTTTGTACAGATTTGAACTGTATTCTAAGATTTATACGATTGAGTTGAATCTCCCTGGTAACGTTATAAGAGTCTTTCATTTAATAGTCTTCTTGTCAACAGGCTCTCCCAATCCTTCCAAAGTGTTGTTTATTTCATCAACGTGTTGGAATTATGCAACAATGTTTCCATATTCTTTCATTTTTAGTTGCTAAAATTTTTCTCTATAGATTTTAAGCTTTTATTCTTTGACATTTGAGTGACCTACATATATATTCTCAAGCTCGTCCCATACATTTTTGGTGGTTTTACAGCCCAAATCCTTATGATAAGCAGATTCAATAAGCCCACTGATAATAATATTCTTTGATTTTTCATCATTTACCAAATTATTCTTACCTTGTTCATCCACGATTGGTGTAAAGCCATTTTAAATAGTGTCCCATAATTTGTAACCATGCACCAAGAGATAGACCTCCATTATTCCTTTCCAGAGTGCATAATTATTTTCATTGAACATAGGTACAACATTCTTGGTATGCTCCATGACCTCCTTCCAGCTGTTAAAATTCTATTGAAGGAACCAAGCTCTGATACCAATTGTTGGAAATACTGAGAGGGGGGGTGAATTAGCATTCCTTTCAATTAATATTATTATTAATATTTCAGAGCATTATTTAATCTTCAATTATTATCAGTGTTTGTACAATGATAGCAGTAAACAAAAGGAACACAAATGCACGCAGTTTTGAAGGTGGAAACCCCCTCCAAGACAAAAACCACCTGAATTATTTTATAATAATTCTTTAAAATTCAACTTCGATTGTAAATAAAGCTCCAACTTCCTAGAATCTAGAAAAACATTCTTCTCCATCTCCCACTAGATGTACGCTCCAATGCCCGAGATTCTTTAGTAGTCAACTGAACATATGCCCCAACACCAAACGAGCTATAGCTCACCCTAGGACCACCCTACCACCCTAAAGTTTTCACAGGCTTGAACCTGCTGGTGACTTCATGCACCAACCTAACACCACCCTACCACCCTATATAAGAATAAAATAAGAATGGACTCTCGTACCAGGGAAAATGGTCCATTTTACAATGATATAGAATGAAGGAAGAGAAGAAGACACACTAGCCCATAACTCCAACTATGACAGAAATAACTAATGATGATCTTAGACCTCCTGACACTGCCTCTTCAATTCTTGGCAGATAGACACTTGTAAAAATTTTACAATGATGCTTTTACACTGACTCAGTACAATGATACCTTTACAATGATTGTATGCAGTGCTTCCCACATGAAGACTTCATGTGGTGAAATTCTTGTTGTTGTTATGCACCTTTATTGTTGCTCTTGTCGTGCTACCCTTTTTCACTCTTCTGAACATTATATCATGATTTTAGCCTTATCTTGATGAATATATAATACCTGCAAAAATTCTTCAAGGAAATACCCATGACATGATAATAGAAAAACTTACCTCATCCCGCAGAGCATATGTAAATGTTAAATAATAAAAAACAAATTATAGTACAAAGAACCTAATGCAATTAATAGATGAACATGAATATATAGAATATGCTTACCTGTAGCTTACCTCTGCTGCACCTTGCTTTGAATTTTTTCCCTATAAAGTCTAGCCCTTTGCAGCCCTTGACAACACATGATCTAGCTTTTTCTTGCATCTTAGGAGCTCGATATTGAATTTGGTGTATCTCTATTATTTCAAATCCCCAATATGTGATTTTCAGTCCTGTAGTATTCCTCCAAGTCTTCTTTCCAATGCCATAGGTCTGACCCAATTTAGATTCTTCAAGGAAAATTTATTCCCAATCTCTCACAATGACCTAATTATGGACTGGCTCAGTAGAGCTAACTTGTATGTTGCGCCACATATCACTCTTTCCTCATTCCACTTTGAAATTGATATACATAAAGCTAAATTTTGTTCACTGTCTGCCACTTTTTATATAATTCCAATATGATACTAAGAGAGAGAGTTACGATGATTTTCCCTAGGTCACCTCTTTGAGATGAAGTTCAGGAGCTTGCAAAAACCCTAACTTCCATAGATCATATCTCTGAAAATATTGCGAATCATTATGAAATTTTACATGATCTTCCTCAGGATTTTGGATTTACCTCATAAAAAATTCAGCTTTTAAACCTTCGTAGACAAAAATTTATAGAGAAAATGCCACGATGACATGTTTCAAGTAGCGAAATCCCTACATGAGGAGGATATGAGGATCACAATTTATATAAATGCTTAGGTTGAGAGGCTCTTCAACAATTTACCATGGGAGGGATTTTAGGAGCTTACAATTATTAATTATTGACTATTCAATGACCACAACAAATGATTAGTGTCATGCCACAACCCCATAGGGTTATAGCCCACTAGCTAGGGTTACTAACTTCAAACATGAATATCTCTCAAACCCTGAAGAATTGAGTGGCGTGCCATATATCAAAGGAAACATATAGAAAAGTATAAACCATTAAAAATATCATTGACTTGTAATATAGTAATTTGATAGGTAAAAATTCCCATGCAAGATCAGGATTGTCGTTGGTGCTACTTGGGCTGACATCAATGACAGCCACTGATAAAAAATATTTGCATCCTTCCACCAGTGATAAAATAAACCCTTTCATTTCATGTTAAGGGTCCCATTATAAATATTTTTTCATTCCATTAGGTCATCATGCAAAAATTTGGTCACTTGGTGCAGATTTAGGTCAAATATCACTCCTTTCAGAATTTTATAACTTGATGGCTCATTTCACTGCCTTCTTGAGTGTACCATTAGTCTTGAATTTTCATCATTATTTCAGTCATTTTCATCATGGTTTCATTCAGTCAGAGTCTCCATTAGTCTTATGGTTTCCAAGGTCATAAAATCATCATTTCATTTCATAAAAGCTCAACAAAAGAAGGAGTGCCAATAAAGATATTTTCATTAGTAATTTTGATTTGTATATTTGATTTTAGAGAAAAATGTAATTTTATATTTTCCTAATTTGTAATAAATTATCAAAGTTTCAAGTAGCTGAACACTCAGAGTTCCATCAGCAAATAAGCCAAAGTTTCAAAAAGTCAATCAATGTTCCTATGTCACAAAAACATGAAGTTCAGTCAATGTTAAGAAAGGAAAGGTGAGTCCCAAAGTGATGAATGAAATTTCTCCAAGTATAAAGGCTCCCACAGACCAAGAATACATTCATTTGCATCTTCAAAGCATCGATCTCTCAGTCTCTCAAGAAAAAAACTGAGTTTCCCTTCAAAAAATCAAACTCTAGACAATTTCGTTGTGCTTTTTCCATAGGCGATACGCTTTTTCCTGATTTTCTCTATGTTTTTTTCTCTATATTCTACGCTTTTTGTAGAATTGAGACATGGTCCCTAAACTACATTGCAGAGGTTTTAATCATCAATTCATGGTTTCGACAATTTTTTTCAAGTAAGTGGCACCTATATATACCCTCCTTTTAGTTTGAAGTGTCAATTTCAAGGTGTATACCCTCCTTTACATTTTATGTTATGTTTTAAGAAATTGAAACCCTAGTTCCTAATTCAAAAATTAAATCAATCTCCCAAGGAATCATACACCTTCCCTAAACCTTAACTTACTTCCTACTACTCATACACTTACTCATTTCCCATTTCCAAAGCCCTATTTCCTAACCCCTACCATTCTATCCATGTTGTTCTAGGCAACTAGATACCCCCCCTATAATACAATTTCCTACCCTATTTCCTTAACTATTTCAAACTCCCATAATATCCCTAAGCTAAATAATCCATTCCTATATTCCGTCAAATTTTCCTTTACCCATTACAATCCCCTAACCTACTATCCTACTCCCTCTCCCTTCATTTTCTTCCCTAGGGTTTTCAAACAAAAAATAAGCATAATGAAACAAGAAAGAAACACAATGTAGGAGGAAAGATATGACACAGATGAACACAAGAAAACATATAACAAAGGAGGGAGGATTTTGATATTAGAGCCAACAAAAAAAAGAGAACTCATGGCATCACCCTTAGCTATCATATGTTTCCAACATGTGGGTCGCATTGAATTCCGAGACATGGCACAAAGAGTTCAAAGTCACCCTACTTTGACTAGGGTTTTCATCAACAAGCTCCAAAACAACCAAGTGACTATAGTAGGGGTGACCTTCACAATCTCCACTAATATCATAGCAGAAACAACATGGATACCCAATGTGAGTGAAAAGCAGTTTAATATCAAGGATTTGGATGCCCAGTTGTATGAGCCTTATCTCAAGGCACATTACAAACAAAAAATCAAGAAAATATTTCCTTTTGGCCAGTTTTTGGAAATATTTTCCCCCATGATGAAAATCATCATGAAATACTTCAATTGTGAGGGAATATTCTCCATATTATATAGCTATCACATCAGGTTTCTCATTCATTATACTAGGGTGAAATTTTTTCAACCTCCCCTACTATCTATATAGAAGCATTGATAAAATGGCCTTCATTGTCCAAAAAAAATATTTTGAGCTTCATATGAACAACCTCTTCCATCACTCTCTAATCAAAATAATTGTCCTTCAAAACCTTCATCAGCTGAACATATCATGGGATGATTTCATATAGGATGATGTATTCACTACAGGTCCAAGTCAATTTGCTAGATCTATTCCACCCATAGTTTCAGTTCCTCACAGGAATACTAGGAAAACTAGCAAGACTATAGTGAAAGAGGCCAAAGAAGTCAAAGAAACCAAAAATATCAAAACCAACCAAAGGGGACATATGGAAGTGTTTTCTCCATAGATTAAAGGAGCCTTGCCTTCTTCATCAACAAAGTAGGGAAAAAAAAAGCAAGAATATATAGTTGTCCATGAAGAGGAATACCTTCATGAGGAAGAAATATATTTCAAGTTGATGAACTTGTATGACCAAGATGATCATGAGGCCTCCAATTTGATCATCAAAGAGAAGGATTCCATAATGAAATAACTGCAGGACAACATGGAAAGATCCCAATTTTTCATATCATTCCTTGAACAAGAGAACAAGCATCTGAAAGACAAGTAGGTACTCATGGAGTTAGAGCTGATAAAGGAAAAAATACAAGATGTAAAGGGTAAAGAAATGACAAAAACTAATGACTCTGACCACGATGATACTCAAACCATCAAGAAAAGACCAAAACTAATAGGTCTTAAGAGAGCTTTAGAGCTGCAGAAACATGGGGTAGAGCAACTCAGTTTTGAGGAAAGGATTGCAAAGGAAATTGAAGATGACAAAGAGGTGTGGCTTGATAGATTTAACCTTAACCTTGAGAAGCTCCTCTATAAGGAAAAAAAATACAATAGGATGCTTGGACACATTTCCAATATATTCATCACTAGAAACAAGATCTGCAACATTATGCTCAAGCAGTTGAAGGACAAATACAAGCAAACCATAATCAAGAAAAAGGAGGAGTATAAAATTGATATTGTTATTGATGGCTCCATGATTTCTCGAGACACCTCATTAGCACTCCATCTAACAATTTTGACCAATTTTGGGAAAGTTTTCAAGTTTTTTGCATTTATGATCATTTTGATGGACTTTTTGCACAATAAGCCTACAATAAGCACAGCGTGGGCCACGTTGCACTTTTTGTAGAGGCATCCAAATGGAAAATGGGTTGTATATTTGCATTTGGAGTGATTTATACATGAAATTTTGACTATTGGAACTCAAAAAAAGGAGCTTTTGACAGGTGTAAAATGCAAAAGACCTCTCAAAAATCAACTTTCTGCCTCATTTTTTAGACCTTCGTTGTGATTTTGGAGCAGTCTTGGGAGATTCAATTTTTTAGGAGCTTCCCTCTACCATTTTTTCCGAACTTGAAGGCATTTTTGATAAATGTACTAGAATATATTTCCAATGAGCCATCTTGGGCTTAATTTGGACCTCGAGAAGGAAGTCAAAACTTCATTTCAAGGAACATGTTACGCTTTTTCCCATCCATGCTGTACTTTTTCCAAGCACGATACACTTTTTGCAATTGCATGTTCTCTTCAAAATTTTCCAGTTTGATCAATCGATGGGTGGATTCAGTGACTTTTACTGATTTAATGGTGAAATTTAAATGTAATTATGTCAAAAATAGTTACTAGGGGTAGACGCATGATGTAAATAGGTAATTTTGGTCAAAGCGACTGAATTTCATGAATGATAGGGATGAGTTGGCTAACCTCCCTAATCACTAGGATTCCAGTTGAGAAATTTGTGTATCAGCTCCACAAGTCAAGGATTCGACCCCTAATCAGGGGAGAATCAGTTTTGGTCTACATCATTCACTTATTTTCTCATGGCAAGGGTTGGATGTTGTTGGATTGATCAATAAACACTTTTTGTAATCAGAATTTTGGCAAGAAATAACATACTAAGTTGCAACTTTTTTAATGGAATTCTTGTGGTAATGTGATTTGAAATTGTTTATTCTTATGTTTTGAAAATGTATGAATATATTGTTATTCATATCCATTTCATTTTTGAATGTAATTGTTTCCTAATTCAGAAAGACAGAATTCATTAAGCTTATGATTTATTTTGGAGGAATAGTTAGAGTTTGTTTCATCTTCTTATTAATAGAAAATAATTCATATTTCCTATGCTATTTTATGAAACCCTAGTAGTATAGATCATTCCATCAAGATACCCCTTTTTTGTTGAACTTCTTACCTACCTTGCTCCATTAGATCCCTGCAATTATTATTCTTGTTTGCCCTTACCTAATTCCTTCCTTGACCTATTCACCATCCAACACCTCAAATTTATCAACCAAACCTCTGTGCTACTATACCTAGCCTAATATCTCATTTATTGAGTCATCTTGGTTGTGATCCATTGGAGAGATCCCTCTCCTGCCTAGTAGGGCTGGCTACTTGGAAAAATATTGGTTTATGGTTACCCTTGCTAGTCTCTTCTCAACCTTGGAGATCCAGTGGAGTGCTAACATCTTGGCCACCATACTAGGGAATAAAGTGATAGATATTACCTGGTTGTATGATTAGTTCTTTGAATTATTGGCCTCTAGATGATAGGTCTAAGATTTCGTTGAGGCTGATTTGAAAAAGTTGTAGAGAACCAAGTTGTTGGATAGTGAACATTTTAGCTTCGAGGAGAAACACCAAATCAAATCATGGTCCTCACCCAACTAATCTAGTCAAATATCCAGAGAGGCTTGTTTGTAAGCATAGATATCAAGGTACATAACTTCAGTCAAATCTTATACGAATGGTAAGATCTTCTTCGCTGCCTGCAAAATTCCTATCTCTCGAAGACATACATTTTGATTTAAAATTTGAGTTGTCTTTATTTCGATCCAAGTTTGAAACCTCACTATCTGATATAGTATTTGACCCATTAAGGATTTCTGAGGTAAAATCATCATCTGAGATAGATATTAGTTCCTTAAAACTTGAAGAAAATTTACCCTTTGAAGAAACCAAGTCTGAGTCAGACTTTGACACTAAAGTCTAGAGTCGATTCTATAGGCTTGAAAGTTTAGCAACCCAAATTCAATACCAGTCAGAAAAAACCATAATCCAACATCAGCAAGAGTCAATACCTACCTCAACACAATCACATTCAGTTGTTTCATCTTTGTCTGCACCATCTACCTCATTACATATTCATTAAACTCATCCTATTATCACTCATGTATTTCACTCAGTAGGAATTATGGCCAGATTTTCACCCCTCATCTTACCAGGTCAAATCCATGCCTTACCACAAGGTTATGGCCAAAGAATCCTTCTTTTTGATGAGATTTCTCCAATCACTACAAAGAAACATATAGCTAAAGTCACTAACTTTATTGATTTGGAATAAGTAGATGAAGACGATGCTAAAATGAGAATCATAGTTCAGAGCTTTTCCGGAGAGGTTAAAACATGTTCAGAACATTAAATGCAAACTCTATAGCCACTTCAAATAAGCTAATATATGCTTTCATAGCTCAATGGGAGGTAAAGAAGAATCCATTACAAATCCTTTATGAATACAATAATCTAAAAATGGAACCAAATGAATCAGTACAAGACTTCACTACCCAATTCAACAGAGTATATAATTCCATTCTGAATGATATCAAACCTCCTTCAGGGTTGGACCTCATTCATTACCTAGATGGCTTTGATCTGGACATGTCATATGAGTTATGAGAAAATAATCCCACTACATTAGAAGACATGCAGAAGAATTAAATTAGTGTAGAAGCTAATTTGTCCATTAAGAAGTAAAAAATGAAGGGTGAGAGGAGAGTAATTATCAGAGAAGAAGCATCCTCATCCTCCGATGCAAAACTGGACACCTTGATAAGAATATTAGAAAGGATGTTTTACAGGATTTCCATTACCGAAATACAAGTGGAACCACCAGTTAGAAATCCTAACTTCATATGATAGCAACAACAAACTCAATTCGGAATCAAGCAAAGAGAACAGAGGAAACCTAAGAAGCCAACAAAATGAAAACAGATTTAGACACCCTTGAAGCAAAATTATGTTCAAGGAGGTGAGGAAGAAGAGGAAAATCATATTGTTGAAGAAAATCACCTTTTTACAGCTAATGGCCAACCCATATTTTTGACAGAAAATTAAGAATATGTCGAGAAGACGGATGTAACAAAGGATGAAGACTATATTATATCCCAGGATCATTAGTTAGAGGTTGACTATGATGATTAAAAATGAGGTTACTTGAATTCCCTCAGCTCACAGCAAAGGAAGTGCACATTGAGGGGTAGAGATGCCCCAATAAATCATATTCAGAAGTAGGCATCTCAAAGAAAGGATACTCAACAACAACACAATTCTCAAGTTAATAAGAATAAAGGAAAATAACCTACAAATGTAATTCAGAACAAGTTTAATCAACCATCTACAATCTCACTAGATAAATAAAAGGACAACCGAAATAAAGAAACTACATCAAAGGATCATTCCGATAAAAGAGACATAATCAAAGAGGTAGACAAATCCATTCCTTTTAGCATAGAAACTGAAATTTACAAATTGAAAGTGTCAATAAATTTAATGGAACTTGTTAAGAACAATCCATATAAGTATCGTGTAGCTAAAATGTTAAAATTAGATTCTTCATATGATATATTTAATGTCGAAAATGACCAACCTAAACTTATCTTTGGTACAGCAATAGATAGTCACTTAGAGGATAACGAAGTTACCCCATTATGTTTGAGTCTAATAATCCACCAAAATATCATTCACAATTATATGCTCAACTTTGGAGCTTCCCACAATTTGATTCTGAAAGCCATTATGTAGAAATTGGGCCTAGATATCACTCGACCTTACCATGACTTGTATTCCTTTGATTCAGGTAGAGTCCATTTTCTAGGTCTTATTAAGGATTTAGTAGTTTCCCTTGAACAAATTCCAACAAATAATGTCTTGATGGATATGGTGGTGGCTGATATACCACCACAGTTTGGTATGTTACTGTCTAGATCTTGGGGAGCGAAGTTGAAAGGCACTTTGCAACTAGACTTCTCTTATTCCACCATCCCAATTTTTGGGCAATTGAGAAAGTTGTAGTGAGAAATGAAGATGAAGTACATGATAAATAACAAAGAGAAGCCTAATAATAATCCAATTAATGTTGTACATGTAGATTTAGAATCATTTATTTTGTTGAATGATAGCAGCTTGAATGATGTAAATAGTCAACTTATAGAAGTAGAAGATATTACAGAGATTTATAATTGTATTAGAATAGTTCCAGATAAGGGAAAAGAGAATATGCCCCAAGTGATTCAGCGAAGTCATCAGGTAAGGCAAAGAAATTTTCATATCAGAATCAAGAAGTGGCCCAAAAATTTGAGACAAAACATAAATCAAAATTCTAGCACTTGGACGATGAAAATGGTCTATGGACCATGGATTTTGATGGTGCTTTGGGGAAATATGGGGAAAGCATTGGAATTTGGATCTTCAGCCCTCTTCATTAGCCTGGTAAGATCCCTAATAATGTTAGATTATGTTCATAAAATTTGGCTTTTGATTATTCTAACAATGAGGCAAAATATGAAGTATTGATCACCGGTCTCAAGATCTTGAAAAAGTTGGGCGCAAGAAGAATTTCAGTATATGGCGACTCTGAACTTGTGATAAAATAGGTAAAAGGGGAACACCATGCCAAGCATCCATGAATGAGAGCGTACAAGTATTCTCTACTGGATATCCTAAAGATTTTTCCCAAACATACATTGCCAATAGTGCCGAGAAGTTAGAATCTCATGGCAGATTCACTTGCTACAACAACAAGTAATTTCAAGGTTCCTATAATTTCCAATAGAAAATTTGAAATCCATGTTAAACATTTCCCCATTTTTCATGACAACTTGCAGTATTGGCATATTTTGGGATGATAGTCAAGTAACAATTTTCTGCAGAATGAAGGAGAATTCGAGAATTCTTTCATTGACGAAGTTTATGAAAAGGATGATCAGGCAATTGAAGTTACCTAGGTTGATATTTTATAGATGAAATATAAAAATATTCCAAGAGGTCTCATACCTTTGGAATAATTTCTTGATCGATATTATGTGGCTCGAAAGCCAACATTGGTTCCTATGGAAAAGGGTGTGCAGGATGTAAATGTCAGAATAATGGACAAGCCTAAGATGGTCAAACTGTCCAAGTATTTATCCCTTGAGGTAAAGAACAATTAAACTAATTTTCTTTCTCAATTTTCTGATGTTTTCACTTGGGATTATGCAGACTTAAAATTTTATGATAAAAATATCATACAACACACCATTCCAACTAAGCCCGATAAAAATCCCTTCCAGAAAAAGCTAAGGATCAACCTGAGGTTACTGCCATCCATAGAAAAAAAAGTGAATAGACTTTACAAATTAGATATCATTGTTCCTATCAGTTTTTCCAACAGGATATCGAATCTAGTCTTAGTAATAAAGAAGATTGGAGAAATAAGGCTTTGCATATATTTCAAAAATTTAAACAAGGTGTATCTTAAAGATAATAACCCCCTTCCCAAAATAGATAAAATCTTATAGAGAGTGGTTGGGGCTTCCTAAATTTCTTTGCTTGATGGATATTCAGGATACATCCAGATTTTAGTGCATGAGAAGGATCAGGACAAAACTTCTTTCACTACAACTTGGAGTATGTTGCAATATTCAAATATGCCATTTGGACTAAAGAATGCATGGGCTACCTTTCAACGAGAAATGGACATAGCCTTTGTAGATGAGAAAGATGTTTTCCTAGTGATATATTTAGATTATTTGATAGTTTTCTCCCATTCCGATGATGAACACTTTTATCACTTAAGGATTTTTTTTCAAAAATGCAGGAAACTCATAATCTCTCTTAATAAAAAAAAGAGCCTTTTTTCCATGGAGGAGGGAAAAATTCTATGTCACATCATCTCTAAGGATGAAATCAGGATTGACCCTTCTCAAGTTGAGGCAATTTAGCAAATTAACTTTCCACGAAGCAAGAAAGAAATTCAGGTTTTCAATGGTAAGATGAATTTCTTAAGCATATTTATTCCAAATTTGGCTGAGCTCCTTCGAGAAATGAGCAACATGTTGAAAAATGAGAATGAGGTAAAGTGGTCCGAGGATGCCAAGAAGTCCTTTAACTTAGAGAATTTTTCCTTAACCACAACACATGTTTTAATCAGCCCAGATTATTCAATTGATTTTATCATTTTATCATTTGTCTTCAAGCATACATTGGATGCATTCTTGATGTAGAAAAAGGATAATAATGGTCATCCCATAGCATTTTTCAGCCGAACCATCAGAGATGCAGCTCTTCGGTACAACATCATATAGAAACATGCTTTGGCTTTGGTAAAAGCATTGAAGGATTTCTGTTTTTATATTTTACATTCGCATATTCTGGATTATGTCCCCAATGTAGTAGTAAAAGATGCTCTTATGCAGACAAATCCGGAATGTACAAGAGGAAAATGGATAGCAACAATTGTCTTGGTATATTTGGTGCACGAGTGTACCAATCCACACTTGCTTAAGAGGAGGGGTTATTTCCTCTTAAGTTTCCGGTCATGGGCAGATAAAAAAAAGAGTTAGTAGGTTAGTGAACATGCCATAAAAAAAACACACTAGCTAATGATATAATATGCATATGTATAGAGAAAACAAAGCTAAACTACACAAATAACATGAAAGATCATATATATTAAAACAAAACAATAATACCAACAGTGGCGTCTATGCCCCTCTTATTGTGTGATATTAGGAATAAAAGATAAAATGTGCAAGGAAGTATTTACCTCTGAGTTACCTTGGTGCAAGGTCCCTCTCTCAACTTCAAAGGATTGGAGTTGTTGGATGGCTAACAATTGAATCCCCTCTCTACTTCTTCTCCAGATCACACAATGCTAGATTGCTTGGAAGAAATTTTGGCCAACATAACAATGTGCTCTCCCTTTGTTCATATCTTGGTGGCCTTTTATAGATGAATTCAAACTCTCCTTCCCTCTCTTGGTACATTGGTGGATGGTGACCTAAGAGAGGGGGATGATTCCATTTTGTGCCACATTATTCCATTGTGTGCTCCCTTGAGGTCCCAAGGAGACTTAGGCAGCTGTCCTTGGGTGGCCTCAAGTGTGGGATCAATTTCCTAGAGTGTTCCTTGTGGTCCCAGAAAGTGACTTCCACCACTCTCAAATTCGCACGACTTTTTGAGGGAAAGCCATGCAAAGGTGTGCCTATTGAAGAAAAATGTGCACGAAGGCACATTCTACTAGTTTATTGAGTGTGCAATTTGATTTTTCTTCTAGACCTTAGAGATTTTTTAAATTCTTCAGATTCTCTAATGTGCCTCAGCACTATAAATCCTTCTACTTTACATTTAATAATGTCATATTTTCTTGTTGGATTTTCTAGTGATAACAATTTTCCCGTAATGTGTGAGGTCTAGGAAGAATTGTATAGCCAAAATACATTATATTTTATTTACTCTGTAATGTGTGGAGAGAGAGAGAGACCTGCATGTAACAAGGAGTTGGAAACCCCTTACACCAAGTCAAAGAGAAACCATGTCTTGTGGGAACCTTGCAAGAAATGGTATGATACAATATATACAATTTTTCTATGAGGAGGGCATGTTCCATGCTCATGATGCTTTGGCTATTTAAACAAATCAAATTGACAGATACAGATTATGTCTCTGTCACTAGTATGGTAGTGATCTACTGGTTGATGATGACAATTTTTGACGCCCTCAGGGGTGTTTTTTCTTTGAAAATAGGTGGAATGTGGTACCCACATGCGTAAGCTTGGTATGGAATATAAATTCTCATTGTATGCATGGGTGTGTGAATGGGAACTTCCCATGTAAGCATTTCTGAAAGAGTTGATTATAAAGGCACGAGTCTTCAATGAATTTGATCAAAGTGAAATGGTTGTAAGGTATGATAGCATCATGGCATGAAATATTGTGTCGTATTTGAATGTCAGGAGGATCAATGAAATTTGTGGGAAATGATGCTTTCCATAGTGCCACCCAAGGATGTCCCTTTTGTGGTGAGGGATGATCCAAGGTACCACTTCCTTTTTGGAAAATAGGTGTTGACATCGAAAAAAAGGAAGCCTCAACCGAATGAGAGAGTTTCTGATGCTAGGGATCAGGATCTTAGATGTGATAGGTTTAACATAGGCATGATGGCAAGGGGTGACTGAAAATTGATGATGGAGATCTATTGTCCCAAGGTCAGAGTATAAAAAGTAGCTTGGCAACAGTCATAGCTATTTCTGATGGGGAAATCCCTGGAGTGAATTGGCTGTCTAGGGTGGGTGTATTTGGTTATGAATGTCATGGTGGCTTATGCGTGAATGATTTGATACTCTGACCAAGGGTGACTAGGGACTGCTACCATGGGAGAAAAAATGGATGGATGAGTGGGGGACATGGTTCACTATTTGCAGTCTTTGTACACTTACCAAAAGAATGAAATAATGGGGTTTGGATTATACAAAACACAGAGACAGGTGCCCCAAAAAATTAAAGTGTTCACTGAATGATGATGTGAGGAAGGTGTTTTTGCTGAGGGTGGGGGCTCCATTGGTTGGTCTCTTGTGTAGGGGTGATGAAGTGGATGGAACATATTGTAGATGGGATATGCTGATGGGGGTATGGTAGGAAAAATGAGAGACGTGGTGGTGCGCTTTCAATCTTCTTGAAAAACTTGGTAGTCTAGGAAAGGGGTTTTATTCTTGATATGATAAAACTTGACCTCATGCATGGTGGGTGAATGGCCATGAAGTGCTTCCCTTACTAAAGTGATTTCGCCATGGCATCATGATTTTTTTGATACATGGTCTAATTTGAGTGCCAGGCACCATGGAGGGGAGGCTCTACCAACCAACAAGGATGTTTATCACATGTAAGGTGGGGAAATGATAAACATGGTCAGGTGCTTGGAACCTATGGTTAATTTCTATGGAGAAATGATGTCAGGATATGGAACATTTTTCTGGGACTATCATGTTGAGGGTAGAATGATACTTGCTCTAGAAATTTAAGTGTATGAAGCGATGGATGGTTTGCACAATACCTGCAAAAAAATAACCCAAATGAAAGCATATTCTTCATTCAAATAGTATTGAAAAACATGCACTAAATGAAAAAAAATATGAGAGAGGGCATACCTGCCGGCATTGAATTTTTTTTTTTTTGTAAGTGTGAATGTGAGGCACCTCCTTAGTGTGTTCTTAAGTGTTGATCGTTGTGTTGCTTTTGGTTATGCAATTGGGCATTCTGAGCTCTTGTTATGGTCCTATAAAAATTCTGAAAAGGGTGACATATAGGCCAATATGTCTAATTTCTGTTCATTTTTTACTTTTGAGTGTTTGAAGTTTTGAGAGGTTAGAGGATTTTGTGGAGCTTCTCTTTCCGTTGCATTCAGCCTAAGTATCTGGGACTCGCGATTGAGCTAGGTAGGCCCCATGACGTCCTGCCTTTTAATTTTTTTAATGTGTTGGTATCAGGGTCTGTATAGGATGGGCTTGTATGAATTCCAGGTCAGTTTTTTCCTTGACTGCACTGACGATCAAGACAAGAGCGTGAAATTTTCATGGAAAACTGAGGG
The DNA here is from genome assembly GCA_034641835.2 of Pinus albicaulis. Classification (NCBI taxonomy): domain Eukaryota; kingdom Viridiplantae; phylum Streptophyta; class Pinopsida; order Pinales; family Pinaceae; genus Pinus; species Pinus albicaulis. Next base: position 952,355,762 of record CM076578.1, read on the forward strand.
TTTTACACGAAATTATCCCGCCTGCACCAGATTTGAGCACACCTTTTCCATGTATGTGGAAAAAAATAGACGTGCTCCTCTCACGCCTGTCTGAGGAACAGGCGCATGGAGGGACAAAGAATTTTTTTTATTTTTTTTGGGAATTTTGTTAATTGTTGGTGCTTTTAGCGTCACTGATGTGTGCCTGTTTAATGACAGATGTTCTGGAGGGAGAGGGATTGACCTGAACTCCGGGCCACTTTTGCAGCTGATGTTCACACACACCAGTAGCTAGCAAGTTGGGTTCTTCTCAAATTCATGGAGAATGACCTCTTACGATCACAGGATCATATTCTGCGTTACCTGATCCAATATTGGAATAGGTGACACAAGCTCATGGTGTTGCAAGGGTGTGACCTTAATATCTATCCTGAGATGGATATCTATTTTGGGACCGGGCTGTTGTCTCAGGGTGAGGCGCTTCCTTATCTTCCTCCCCTTGGGAGAGTGGGTCTTGAACAGTTTTCAGAAAGCCATTGTGGCGGGGTGCCCCTTACGGAGGGGTGCATTTCCATAGCTTATGTGACTGACTTGGATGAGCGGTGTGCTCTGGCTGCTATTGTGTGACTGCCGAGGTCATCTGTGCCCAATCAGGTGTTAGGCCTATAGATTGGTGTTTTTCACCAACTAAGGGACGAACACTTTTTTTATTTTTCCCATTTTTCTACGAAGGGATGTTGGCTCATCTTTCCAATTTTCAGGATAGATCAAAGTTGTTTACATATGCTAGTATTATGTGTAGCATCATGTATGAGTGAGTGGTGTTGCTAAGGCCTATGGTGGTTATGCCTACTGGGGGACCTCGAGAGCTTCAGATGAGGAGGTGTGCCCCCGTGATGCCTCACAGAGGTGGAGGTAGGGTGGGGTGTTATTGGAACCCCACCATAGAGGCTTCGTTTGAGGCCAATCCTTAGATGTTTCTATCATTACTTTATGCAGGGATGGACTTCCATGGAGACAAAAATATGGGTCTTCATGCTGGGTATGCATGGGGGCCAGCAAGCATGTTTTTGTGTTTTATTCTATATTTACTTGAGTATTTATGTTTTTTATGTGTATTATGATAACATTGACATAGTTTTGTTACTCTTGCATATGTTGGCGAGTTTGGGCCTCCCGTGGCTCGGTTGGTGGGATATGAGCTGATTCGGCAGCCTCGACGTGTTCATTGCGTAGGCAGGGGATAGGGAGGAGCTTTGGTACAACCTCAGCGTGGAGGACCTAGTGGGGTGGTTGGTCCTTCAGGGGAGCGTAGCAACTCGGCAACTGCCAAGAGTGCTACTGAGTGTGCTCGTGTCGAGGCGGAGGAGGCTCATGTTGTAGAGTTGATCGAGTATGTGGCTGCTCTATAGGTCAAATCTCGGGTTTTAGAGGATGCATGGGGTCGAGTGGACTGCTTAAACCAGGGTATGCCTACTGGAGGATATTTGGATGACCTTGAAAATGCATGGTTAGAGAATCTGATGGCCCAGGAGAGGGGCTATCGGTCGACTTTGCGCCGACTGGAAATCTTTGTTTTGACAGTGGCTCCAGTGTTGGTACCGGGAGCAGCTGTGGGTCCAAGTGCCCCACCTAGGGGAGTATTTATTGTACATAAGGAATGCACCCATTATGAAGATTCTTCCCCTATTTTTTTCGACTTGTATATTTTTATCTTTGGGCTGACTTACGGGTTAGAGATACAATTGTTTTTTTGTACTCAGACACATATATTTTTTGGTATATATGAGACATATTTCTTGTGGCTCTACGTGGTGTGTCCTCTTTTTATGGATTATGTGATGTGATTATGGATATATATATTTTCTATGTTTTTTGTTTTTTATGTATGATGGTTTATCCGAGATGCATTCCAGTTTAGAATATTGTTATCTATGCAATCAACTGTTGGGTTTTGTTAGGTCCATATATTAATATTATAGTCACTTATTGTTGTTAGTGTAACCCCCTTATTGTTATTATTATACCACTGTAACCCCCATATTGTTATTATTGTGCCTTAAATTATTATTGTTAGGTCGGCAAGGATTACATTGTGCCCCCATGGACTCCTATATATAGAAAGGAGGTATTTTAATTTGTATCATCCAAGAATTGTTCATTCATGTAATGTATTGGAGGTTTCCCCCTCAAAGTGGCTTATTTCTAAGGCATTGATATCTCTTTTCTTCTATTTTTGGAGTTGGCTTCACAACATTTGGTATCAGAGCTTTGGATTCTAGGGTTTGAAAGACAACATGAAAGACAACATGGAAAACATGAAGAATGATCTAAAAGCAGACATGGAATGTTTGACAAAGTTGATACAAGAATTTTTTCCTAATGGTTAAAATATAGTAGAGGAAACTCATGATGAGAGAAAAATAAATGTTAATCGTGACTTCATAAAATCTAATGTTGGTGGGAAGAACCACCATATTCCAAAAATGGATATGAGGAAGTTTGATGGAAAGGATCTTATAACATGGATACTACAGATGGAGCAATATTTTGATCTCCATAATGTGCAAAACACACAAAAGGTACGCATTGCAACTTTACATTTAGAACAAAATACATTTGTATGGTATCAATGGCTTTGCTCCCATAAACAAATTGTCACTTGGTCAATTTTTATGGAGGAAATGATAGCACATTATGAGGATACAAAAAACAACACCTTCTTTAGCCAATTGATAAATCTCAAACAAAAGGGTTTAATGGGGGAGCACATTGAGGACTTCCAAAAATTGAGTACAAGGGTAATTGATATTCCAGAGGAACACAGGATTGATCTCTTCATAGGTACTTTAAAGGATAACATCCAACATGAAGTTTGTGTTTTGGAACCTGATTCATTAGAGAAGGAATTCAGGTTGGCAAGAAAAAATGAATGTAAAATTATGGTGACAAGGAAGCCTACCACTCACTTCTGTAAAGAAGGAAGTGTTGCTACACCTAGATTTCCACAACATACAAGGTTGACACCACAAAAATTGGAAGAAAAAAGAGCAAAAGGGCTTTGTATAGTTTGGATAGAAAATACACTAAAGGTCATAAGTGTACTGAGAAGAAATTATTTTACATAGATTGTGAAGAGGAAGAAGAAAATGAACAAGAAGAGGATATACACCAGGAACCAGCCATAGAAGAGGAAGAAATGAGTCCGATCATATCATGTAATGCATTGGCATGAATTACCACTCCTCAAAATCTCAAGATAGAAGGACATATCAAAAAGAAAAAGGTAATAGTGTTGATTGATTCCATTAGCACCCATAAATTTATTCATTGTAAGGTAGCCAAGGAATTGAATTGTTTCCTATACCCAACACCAGAATGTCAAGTGATGGTTGCAAATGGAGGAACTATAAATTTCTCTGGAAAATGCCAAAATATCAAGCTAACCATGGGAGGTGCCAAATTTCTCTGGAATATTCCAATGCTTTCCATTCCTATGGGAGGTGCCAATGTTGTACTAGGAGTACAATGGTTACAATCTTTGGGGATGGTAGCTTTTAATTTTCAAGAACTTTTCTTGATATTTTTTTCAGAAGGAAAGGAAGTCGAATTACGGGGTATTTTAGGGAAGCCAGGAAAGATAATAAGCTCTAATGTCATGACAAAGCTTCTAAAGAAAGAACAACGAGGTGTAATTTCAAAATTATGCTCACTATAAGTTCCAACATCAAAATCATCTATTTCTACAGATATCCAAGAAGTCTTGGAAAATCATTCCAAGATGTTTGAAACTCCCAAAGGACTCCCACCTATTCGTGATCATCATCATGATATTCATTTGATTCCAGGAAGTGTTCCTCCAAACATCAGGCCATATAGATATCCTTATGTCCAAACGAGTGAAAATGGACGTATGATATCAGAAATGTTAGAAGTGGGTATAATTCAACCTAGTCAAAGTTCTTTCTCTACTCCTATAGTATTGGTACAAAAAAAGGATGGATCATGGTGCATGTGTCCAGATTATAGGGAGCTCAATAAGCTCACCATTAAAGATAAATTTCCCATTCTTGTGATTCATGAATTATTGGATGAATTACATGGACCAATTTATTTTACCAAGTTGGATCTTCATTCACGATATCATCAAATTAGAATAAAGACTGAAGATATTCCAAAAACAACATTTCGAACTCATGAGGGTCATTATGAATTTTTCGTCATGCCTTTTGGCCTTACCAATGCACCTTCTACATTTCAAGGGTTGATGAATTCCATTTTCAAACCTTTCCTTAGAAAATTTGTGCTAGTATTTTTTGATGATATACTAATCTACAACAGGTCTTGGAAGGATCATGTTGAACGTAACTGACGAAGTGCTCAAACTATTGTAGGAGAAACAATTATATGCAAAAACATCCAAATGTTTCTTTGGAGTACAAGAGGTGGAATATCTGGGTCATATTGTATCTCATGAGGGTGTTAATGTAGTGTTGTGACCAGCAACAACCCCCCTTTTATTTAATATTAGTAATAATATAAAATAAATGGGGACCCTTAGTTAAAATATCCAAAAAATCAATTAGGATTTGTTTTCCCTTTCGAATAAAACTTTCTATCATAAACTTAAAGAAATCCCTTAGAAAGAACATTAAGAAACACTTAAGTTTATGATAGATTACAATAAAATTGTTCTTTAAACAAAATAGCGCATCCATCGCAAAATGGTATATATCTTTTATAAAACTAAAAATGCGATTTTGCGCTTTTGCGATAATGCGATCCCAAAAATCCTATACAATAAACATATTGGTCGCAGATCGCATAGTGCAGGAAACAGAAATGTTAAACAAATATCTTTTGCGCTATTTACAATTTTGCGCTTTTGCGAGATTTGTGATGTGCGCTTTTGCGCTATTGCAGAATTTGCGCTTTTGCGCTATTTACAATTTTGCGCTTTTGCGAGATTTACGATGTGCGCTTTTCCGCTATTGCGCAATTTTCACTTTTCCGCTATTTATAAATTGCAATGGTTTCATTTTGCGATATTGCGATTTTGTGACATTGCGATATTGCGATATTGCACAGCAAATTGCAGATCGCAATGTCGGAGATTCATGTAGGCGTGTTGTTCAAAGGCAATCTTCCCATATATCAATATATGTTATGCGCTTTAATGATTGGATTAAATGATTGGATTGACAATTAATGGTAAATGAGATTTTGTTTTGATTGAAAGTCATTTCACGTTAAAATAATATATTTCATTCGCCTTTGCATTTACAACAGTCTCATCACCTTACTCATGCCATTACTCTCATTTAACTCGTAAAACGCAGGCACGAAGGAGCAAACGTCTATAAAAAGCTTTCACAGAACATTATGGGTAAGAAGGAGAAGAGCTCGAATTCTGAAAATAGAGAAATGGCTTCACTATATGCAGACACCGCTTGCAATCAGGATGCCTGTATATCCACTTGGGAAGGAATGTATAATTTGCTGGAGGAAGAAAATCCTATGGTATTAAAAGTTACGGCTACAGCAGGTTCTAGTAATACATCTGAAGCAACCCTCAAAGAACTGGCTTGTTCATTTCTGCATAGGATAGCAGCAAGGCCAAGGATTCTCCCGTATACGGACATGGTGAAATGGGTGCTAGACAACACCAATATTTTAGACAGGCAATTTAGAACTCCATCTCAAGAGCTAATCGGGTCATTCACCACGGAAGATGTGAGGCTGATGTATAAGTTGCTGGAACCTCATGCGCCTTATAATAAGAAATTTATGGAAGAATTTGCCAGAGAACATGCAAATTTTTCAGAATACACACAGGAATGGACCAAAAGAGATGAACCATTGAAGAAAAACAAACACGAGTGGATAGTACCAAAAAAGGATGTTTTAGACGCTGTTCACAAGTTCAAATATCCAAGTGGGCAATTTGACACAGTTTCTACCACAAGATAAGGTATGTAAGTTTGCCAAAATTATCCTCTGTAGAGCTTTTAGAAGTTACTGAAGAAGTTGTTGGAGGTCAGGAGTTCTCAGGGAAACATAAAGCTCTTCTTGAGAAAAGTCGGGAGTTGAAGAGACTTAAAATAACTGTAAGGCAAAATGAGGAAACATTGACCAAATTCAAGGCACTTAATGCTGAGCAAGAAAAAAAAGATGTGGAGCGTGTTCGGCACAAAGAAAAACTACTGCGAAAGTTCAAATCTATAAAAAAGAAACTACTTTGTCTGAAGTATGATATGAGAAAATGGCGAAGCAAAATCGAGATGAAATTGAAAAATTAATAACAGAGAAAAAAGCTCCAATAAAAGAAAATGCACAAAGAGAAGACAACAGAGGAGGCGGCTACAACGGCAAACACTCTTACTGATTGTGTAAATGATAATTTACACAAAGCAAATTTAATTTCAGAAACTGTTCCGGGATATCTCCCACAAGCACATCAACTGCAAACAGAATGGAGGCAAAAGGAAGAAGAAAGAGAAAAATCAATTCAAGGGCTGACAAGATTAAATTGGGACTCATACTAGACGTACTTGGTGAAGCCACACAGTCAGCACAGTGCGCTTAATTGTATCATCAATGCTACAGAGAAGATTGCGCCTACACTTGCCGACTCTGTCTTTTCAGGAAAGTTGAATTCTGAAGTCAGTCAACCACATCTTCTAAAAACTATGCTAGATGCCTGCAAGTTTAAAGATCAAGTTCATAGATAGTTAGATTTAGTTTTAATTTTACTGTATTTTAGCTTAGGAAAAGGACGGTCATTGAACCGAATCCTTAATTTTTGTAATACACTATTTTTAGATTTAGCTAAGTAGTATTTAAACCCTTCTCATGCATTTAGAGAAGGGTCCTGGATCTTAATATTTTTTGACTTGGAGATTACATTTCTGTACTCCACTGTCTTATATATTTTTAAAAAGGATCACATCTGGTGATTTTTATGCGGAATTATCTTTGAAGTGTTGCATTTATGTACCTTGGAATTTGATTTTGCATCAGAGTTACTGGATTAGAGTATCAGATTTCATTTGAAAGTCTTCAAGATGAATGAGGTATTTCTATCTGTTCACTGTTGATTTCTTTTGTCTTATGATATTCACTTTAAAATTTGCTATCATTTATATATATTTTATTTTCACAACGTTTCTTTTTATATATCATTTCTGAGTATAATTGAAACGTTATCTTTCGTTAAGTATATATATAGATGGTATATAATGATGAATGCAATATGTTAATATAACTCTATTTAATTTCTTCAATAGAGTTATCTTTATTCGTTTCTGCACATTTCAATTTAAATAATAATACATTTTCATGGTTATTGTTAAATTAGAAAAATCTTAAGTTGTATTCACATATAATTACCTGGGTTAGTGTTAGAATTTCTTTATCAACATTTAGTTTAATTAGATAGTTTTATTTCAGTCAATTTAGTCCCATTTCCACTCATCCAAATCAACCCATCACCAACCCATTTAGTTATAAGGAAACTGGTCCTTTAAATCCAGTCGGAGCCACCATACCAAACGAAAAAGGAGTTGTCCTAAGGTCCCGACCGGGTGGTTTTCCCCAATGTTTGAAGCAGAGATTTTCTAGGCTTCAACATTTTTGGCGCTAGAAGGAGGGCCTGAGCTAGGAATGGCAAGTAAATCTTTATCCACAAGCCATTCTGAGAGCAAAACACCCTCATCAACTCCTTCAATTTCTTCTGAAATACAAAATCCTATAGAAGAAATTGTGAAGAGTATTCATACACCCACTACCAAAATCTCAAAACATTCAGACAATCAAAATCCTGAGTCTCCTGAAGTTCAAGATTTAATTCATAAATTGAAAGGATTCTCATTATCCCTAGAAGAGTCTGAAATATCTGAAGGTAGTGTAACCTCAAAATTTGTTTCTTCGAAACCTCTTACTAGGCTTCAAAGTGAAAAACTTGGTATTTCTCCAAAAGAATTCCCTTTACCTAGTAGATTCAAGACAAGAAAAACTCAATCGGAATCAGTAAGTGATATAAGTTCAACATCTAATATTCAAATACATGTTTCTGAAATCCCAACTCAACAAAGTACAATTGTTTCCACATCATCTCCGCAATCATCATCTCCTCAATCATCATCTTCTCAATCATCATCAATCTCAACATAATATATTCCAACAACTTATATTCAAACACCACCAGTTTCTACTACTCCTCCAATAGTTGTTCCAATAATGGCTAGACCATGGGCTACTCCAGGGGCAGTCAACATGGCTGCACCTTTACATGATTTACCAGACAATCCTGGAAAATGGCTTCCAAAGTTTAGCCCAGATCTTAACATTCAAGCTGAAGAACATATCAATAACTTTATGTTGGCTATTAATCTGAATGGAGTCACACATGAAGATGTTGTAGTCAGACTATTCCCTTATACTCTTCAAGGAGCAGCAGGATCATGGTACTTTTCATTACCTTCGGGATCCATAACAAGTTGGGCCATTTTTGCAGATCATTTTTTAACCAAATTTGGAGATGACAGATCAATAGCTACTTTAATCAATGATATCTCAAATTTGAAAGCAGAACCCAAGGAACCCATTAAATAATTCAACGCTAGATTCAACAAACTCTTGAACAAAATTCACACAGATTCAAGACCTAGTGAACAAGTCAGAATTGAAAGGTACATAATTGCCTTACCCTCAAACATAGCAATTTTTTTAGATAGAGCTACAAAACCTACATTAGCTGAGAATATGAAAGAGGCTATTGCAATACAAAAATGAATTATTTCTCTAGAAAAGAAAAATGCTATTGAGGAAAAGAAATCAAAGAAATTCAGCTTCAAAGATGATTCAAAGAAAAAAGCCAAAGACCCATACGACATGGAAGGTTTACAGAAAGTCCTTAAAACCATGTCAAATGAAATGGTTGAAATTAAAAAACAAGTAGCTGAAAATTCTACCAAGAAACCATTCCGAAATTTCAGAAGAAACCAAGTTGAATCTAAACCTCCTAATGCAATCTCTAATGCAGAATCAGAAGAAGAGGAAGAAGAAGAAGATACATATCTAGTATCAGATGAGGAAGATGAGAATGAAGAAATAGTTGAATTGAATGGAATGTGGGATTTTATTTTCCCTAATTATAATAGTGAAGAAGCTATGCCTATAAGTACTAGGAGTAAATCTATATCGGAACCAGTGCAAACAGTTCCTAAAAAGAAAATTACAACTCCAAGTACCAAAGACAAATCCCCTGTAAAGAAAACTTCTCCATTACCTACTCAAAATCAGCCATCTTCTTCTAATCCTCCCACATCAACAACAAAGACTTTAGTGGTGTCAGATCCTATGGAGTACAACATTGTTGAAGACATGAAAAAGATTAAAGCCAACATTTCCTTACATGAACCTAGCAAACTAAAACACCAGTAAAAGTTGCTATTGAAAGAATTAAACGCTACACCAATTGCTCCTTTACCAAGTGGTGTAGTTGCAAAAGCAGCTAGGGGAGCTGTTAAGCCACCAGATAAGGTAGATGCAACTGATACTGTGCTCATTGGAGAAAAATCAAATTCTCAAACTCCTCTTTTTCTTTTGACTTATGAGATGTACAATAAAAATCTGCACAATTTTTTGATTGATTCTGGAGCCTCCTCTGATATAATGCCTACTTCTGTCTGTGCCAAATTGAATATCGAACCACAGAAGTCAGCAGTTCATATCATTCAATTGGATCGCTCTAAAGTTCAAGTTGTAGGAGAAATCAATTCAGTTACTATCAGATTAGCTTCTGATCCTAGGATTTTCCAAAGAATTGATATTTTGATTGCTGATATTCCTGAATTATATAGATTAATCTTAAGCAGGGACTGGTCTGCGAAACTTAATGGTTATATCTCAACTGATTATTCACATATGTGGCTTCCCTACAAAAGGAAACCAAATCAAATCAAAATTGAACGAGAAAAACATATAACGCACACTGTCACTGAATTTGAACAACCTAATGAGCCTGTGGCATTCAACAACAATATTCTTAGAGGTTATTCTGTTGAATCATTTCTAGGAAACTTCGAAGCACCTCAATCACCTTTTTCTGTAAATACTTTTGTTTCTCACATAGAAATTTTTTCACAATCTGATCCTTCCAGAATTGTAAATATTTCTGATGTAATTGTAGATAAGCCAATAGATAAATATTTATTTTGGTCGTTATATTTTGATGGATCAAAGTGTAGTGATGGAGCTGGAGCTGGATGCATCTTAGTTGATCCAGATGGAGAGAAAACCATGCTGTCATGTAGGTTAGAATTTGAGTGTACTAACAATACCACATAATATGAAGCCTTGGTTCAAGGACTTTATAAAGCTATAGGGTTAGATGTTAAATACTTGAAAGTCTTTGGTGACTCTGAAATTGTCATAAAACAAGTTAGGAATACTATTCATTGCCTTTCAGGACATCTTAAACACTATCAAACCCTAGTACAAGATCTCACCACTCATTTTTTAGCATTCAATATTTCTCCTATTCCTAGGAATCAGAATACATCAGCTGACTTGTTAGCTAATGTTGCATCTAAACTCATACCTGCTGAAGATTGCAGTCCTGATAGGTTTTCTGTAGAATTAATTTTTCGTCCATCTGTCCCAGATAATGTTACAAATTGGAGGGTTTTCTATCATGATCAAGATATTTTAAATTTCATGACTTCAGAGAAATCATATGATGAGAAAATTATTGATGAAGATGATCATGATTTACAAATTGCTTCAAAAGGTAATGAAAATCCCATTCCAAAATCTGTTGTTAAATTGGAGGACTTATATGATATTAAAGACAGATTCAAGAAAGTCACTAATGCAAAACTTCAAAGTTCCACTTTGAAGTTTGAATTAGTGAATCTTGGTTCTGATTCCAAACCTCAAAACGTTAATTTAGGACTCAATTTAACACCAGAGGAAAGGAATGCTTTCATTAAACTCTTGAACAAATATAAAAACGTTTTTTCTTGGAATTATGATGATTTAAAAACGTATGATACTTCAGTTATTCAACACACAATTCCAATGCTTCCTGATATTAAACCTGTTCAACAGAAGTTGAGAAAGATTCATCCAAATCTCGAAAGTCAAATCAAATCAGAACTTAATAAACTTTCAAAAGCCAAAATCATTTTTCCGGTCAGGCACTCCAATTGGGTTTCCAATATGGTACTTGTAAGGAAGAAGAATGGTGATATAAGAATCTGTATTGATTTCAGAAATTTAAACAAGGCATGTTTAAAAGACAATTTCCCATTGCCAACCATGGAACAGATACTTCAAAAGGTAGCTGGTTCTGAACTTATGTCTTTTCTTGATGGATTTTCGGGCTATAATCAAGTTTTAGTTCATCCAGATGACAGATTGAAAACAACTTTCAGAACAAAATGGGGAACTTATGCTTATCAGAAAATGCATTTTGGTCTATTAAATGCAGGAGCAACTTTTCAAAGAGCCATGGACATAGCATTTAAAGGTCTGATCAATAAATCTGTTGTTGTCTATCTTGATGACATAACAGTATTTTCAAAAAAGAGAACCAATCATCTACATGATCTAAAGCAAATATTTGAAAGATGTAGAAGGTTTGGTATTTCCTTAAATCTAAAGAAATCTTTCTTTGCTTTGGATGAAAGAAAACTCTTAGGATTTTTTGTGTCAAAGATGGTATATATATATTGATCCAGATAGAGTGAAAGAAATTTCTGATATTTCTTTACCTCATAACAAAAAATCCATGCAATAATTTCTTGGACAGATCAATTTTGTTAAAAGATTCATTCCTGATTTTTCTTTTATTGTTTTACCTATGCAAAATATGATCAAGAAGAATTCAGTATTCAAATGGGGGCATAAAGAGAAAGAAGCCTTTGAGGCAATCAAACAAGCGATCATTAATACACCAGCATTGAATACCCCATATTTTTCTAAAGATTTTACTTTGTATACTCTGGCCACCGAAACATCCTATGCAGCTTTTTTAACACAACTCAATGATCAAGAAATCAAAGCACCAATTTCTTTCTTTAGCTCAAATATGCAAGGAGCTGAGCTTAATTATTCCGATGTTGAAAAACAAGCCTTTGCTGTGTTTAAATCAATCAAACATTTTAGACCTTTTCTCTTGAAAACACATACAAAAATCATTGTCCCATTCTCTGTAGTGAGACAATTATTAATTCAAAAAGAAGTAGGAGAAAAGAGAGCTAATTGGGTAACAGCCTTGCAAGAATATGATATTGATATTAAACCAGCTAAGATTGTTAGAGGACAAGGTTTTTGAAGATTATTGGCAGGAGCTCATAACATACCAGAAAATCAAGATTCAAATCAAGATATTCAAGTAAGTCAGATAAGTGTTACAGATTCTGAATCTCAGTATGCTGATCTTATCTATTACTTGAAAAATGGGTATGCTCCTTCTAATCTTAGTTATAAGAGTAAACATGATTTAAGGTTAAAGGCTATTAAATATGAGATCATTGATAATGTGTTATTTAGGAGAAATTATGATTCAATTTTATTAAGATGTCTTGAAAAGACTGAAGCTGAAAAGGTTTTGCAGGAATTGCATGATGGACTAGCAGGAGGCCATTTTGGAGGTGATACCACAGCTCACAAAATAATTCTTGCTCGTTATTACTGGCCTACCCTTTTTAAAGATACACATGATTACGTAAGAAAGTGCAGAATTTTTCAAACTTCAAGTGGAAGACAAAGGAAACCAGCTTTTCCTTTGCAACCAGTGACTATTGAGCAACCATTTGAACAATGGGGGCTTCACATTATTCTTGAGATAGTACCTCATTCTTCCAAATAGCACAAGTACACCCTTACTGCAACTGATTACTTTACAAAATGGGTAGAAGCAATCCCGTTGAAGGTAGCCAATTCTGATGCAATTATTGATTTCATAGATCAATTCATCATAACCAGGTTTGGTGTACCTAATGCTCTAGTCTTTGATAATGCATCTTACTTTTCTGGAAATAGTTTAATAGAATTTGCAGTCAAAAGAGGTTTTAAATTAAAATATTCAACAAATTATTATCCACAAGGTAATGGTTTGGCTGAATCCACTAACAAAAATCTTATCAAAATCATTAAAAGGACCATTGATAAAAATCAAAATAATTGGCACAAATCTTTAATCTTTGCATTATGGGCTGATCGTATCACTGAAAAAGCTTCAATAGGGACTTCACCTTTCAATTTAGTTTATGGAAAAGAAGCTGTGATACCATCAAATTTAACTCTTCCATCATTATCCCTAGTGCAATTTATTGAAGAAAATCCTTCTTCATCCATTCAATTGAGATATGATCAAATCCTTAAACTAGAAGAAGATAGAGATAAAGAAAAAATTATTCATGAAACACATCAACAGCTTGTAAAATCTTCTTTTGATGCAAGTTCTACCGGCTCAAAAATTTTGTCAATTGGTGATCTTGTTTTGAAATGGGATAAAGCACACGAAGAAAAATGTAAACATACCAAGTTTCAGAAAATGTGGCTTGGACCATTTCAGATCGTTGAGAAGATAGGCTCAAATACATTCATACTCCAAGATCTAACAGGTAAGAGAGAATCTCTTCCTGTAAATGGGCTTATTTTGAAGAAATTATTTTCATAAGGAGGTAACCCCTTCTTAAACTATACATATTCCTTTCTGCAGAGTTTTGATTGTTTTTTGCAAATAAAGGTTGTTAATGAGTCTCTAATTGACTGTTTATTATTTAAGAAAATTTCTTCGGAAGAATATTATAAATATTTATTTTGTGTAGATAAGAATTTTTAGAGTAATGATCACAGTTTTTGGATAGTTTAAAATAAGATGTTAAACTTTGAAAGATTATTTAAATCATTTGCATGATCTTTTGAAAACTTAAGGAGAATTTAAATCATCATAAGTTTATTAAGCAGAGAAAGGTTATCTATAAAAGTAAAGATTTTTCAAAGTTTTGGAACTCAAAAAACTCTGAAAATTGTCATCCATTGATTCTTAAGGATAAAACTATTTCACCCCATCCATTTAAGTTGTGATTTTTTCGAATGTAATTCTAAGAAATTATATGAAAATTTAAGAGATAAGAGGTCTCATTATGAGCCGACTTACCATGTTAATAAGGAGTAATAAAACTGACTTTACCAATACTGCATACCAAAATAGGGTAATGGCTTATAAATATAAGACAAGGGGTCTCATCATGAGCCAGCTTGTTTAGTTTAATTATAACTAGTGAATGGAATTTTTATTAACTAGCTACCAAACCAGAACAATGGCTCTTAAAATAAAAAATAAGTAAATGACAAAAACATGAGATAATAGGTCTTATGGATTTATCTTTTAAAAAGTCATAATTTTAGTTGGATGGGACAATGAATGGTTAATGATTTAAAGGTAACCCTGTCGAGACTATGAACGTTTGCTGGCAGCAGAGGCAATACCTATGGCAATAGAGTATATTATAAAACCAAAACTTGGAGAAATCCACTTACTTCATTATTAACACCAATCAAAGCTTGAGATAACCCAAAAAATGTTTTTATTCTTAAGGAATTAGAAAGAAATTGTGAATGATTTTTTTTCCTTTTCATAGTTACATTTTATTTGAATTATCCTAAGGTAGTTTTCATTATCTTTAAAAATCTTTACTTACTAAAGATATAGTGTTCATTTTATTTTTTCAGAGATAACTGTTTCTTTCAGTGAATCGCCAATTGTTGTGACCAGCAACAACCCCCCTTTTATTTAATATTAGTAATAATACTAAATAGATGGGGACTCTTAGTTAAAAAATCCAAAAAATCAATTAGGATTTGTTTTGCCTTTCGAATAAAACTTTCTATCATAAACTTAAAGAAATCCCTTAGAAAGAACATTAAGAAACACTTAATTTTATGATAGATTACAATAAAATTGTTCTTTAAACAAAATAGTGCATCCATTGCAAAATGGTATATATCTTTTATAAAACTGAAAATGTGATTTTGTGCTTTTGCGATAATGCGATCCCAAAAATCCTATACAATAAACATATTGGTCGCAGATCACATAGCGCAGAAAACAGAAATGTTAAACAAATATCTTTTGCGCTATTTACAATTTTGAGCTTCTGCGAGATTTGTGATGTGTGCTTTTGCGCTATTGCACAATTTGTGCTTTTGCACTATTTACAATTTTGCGCTTTTGCGAGATTTGCGATGTGCGCAATTTGCGCTTTTGCGCTATTTATAAATTGCAATGGTTTCATTTTGCGATATTGCGATTTTGCGACATTGCGATATTGCGATATTGCGCAGCAAATCGCAGATCGCAATGTCGCAGATTCATGTAGGCGCGTTGTTCAAGGGAAATCTTCCCATATATCAATATCTGTTATGCGCTTTAATGATTGGATTAAATGATTGGATTGGAAATTAATGGTAAATGAGATTTTGTTTTGATTGAAAGTCATTTCACGTTAAAATAATATATTTCATCCGCCTTTGCATTTAAAACAGTCTCATCACCTTACTCATGCCATTACTCTCATTTAACTCGTAAAACGCAGGCATGAAGGAGAAAACGTCTATACAAAGCTTTCACAGAACATTATGGGTAAGAAGGAGAAGAGCTCGAATTTTGAAAACAGAGAAATGGCTTCACTATATGCAGACACCGCTTGCAATAAGGATGTCGATATATCCACTTGGGAAGGAATGTATAATTTGCTGGAGGAATAAAATCCTGTGGTATTAAAAGTTAGGGCTACAACAGGTTCTAGTAATACATCTGAAGCAACCCTAAAAGAACTGGCTTGTTCATTTCTGCATAGGATAGCAGCAAGGCCGAGGATTCTCCCGTATACGGACATGGTGAAATGGGTGCTGGACAGCACCAATATTTCAGACAGGCAATTTAGAACTCCATCTCAAGAGCTAATCGGGTCATTCACCACGGAAGATGGGAGGCTGATGTATAAGTTGCTGGAACCTCATGTGCCTTATAATAAGAAATTTATGGAAGAATTTGCCAGAGAACATGCGAATTTGTCAGAATACACACAAGAATGGACCTAAAGAGATGAACCATTGAAGAAAAACAAACACGGGTGGACAATACCAAAAAAGGATGTTTTAGACGCTGTTTACAAGTTCAAATATCCAAGTGGGCAATTTGACACAGTTTCTACCACAAGATAAGGTATGTAAGTTTGCCAAAATTATCCTCTATAGAGCTTTTAGAAGTTACTGAAGAAGTTGTTGGGGGTCAGGAGTTCTCAGGGAAACATAAAGCTCTTCTGGAGAAAAGTCGGGAGTTGAAGAGACTTGAAATAACTATAAGCCAAAATGAGGAAACATTGACCAAATTCAAGGCACTTAATGCTGAGCAAGAAAAAAAATATGGGGAGCGTGTTCGGCACAGAGAAAAACTACTGCGAAAGGTCAAATCTATAAAAAAGAAACTACTTTGTCTAAAGTATGATACGAGAAAATGGCGAAGCAAAATTGAGATGAAATTGCAAAATTAATAACAGAGAGAAAAGCTCCAATAAAATAAAATGCATAAAGAGAAGACAGCAGAGGAGGCGGCTATAGCGGCAAACACTCTTACTGATTGTGTAAATGATAATTTACACAAAGAAAATTTAATTTCAGAAACTGTTCCAGGATATCTCCCACAAGCACATCAACTGCAAACAAAATGGAGGCAAAAGGCAGAAGAAAGAGAAAAATCAATTCAAGGGTTGACAAGATTAAATTGGGACTCATACTGGACGTACTTGGTGAAGCCACACAGTCAGCACAATGCGTTTAATTGTATCATCAATGCTACAGAGAAGATTGCGCCTACACTTGCTGACTCTGTCTTTTCAGGACAGTTGAATTCTGAAGTCGGTCAACCACATCTTCTCAAAACTATGCTAGATGCCTGAAAGTTTAAAGATCAAGTTCATAGATAGTTAGATTTAGTTTTAATTTTACTGTATTTTAGCCTAGGAAAAGGACGGTCATTGGATCGAATCCTTAATTTTTGTAATAGACTATTTTTAGAATTAGCTAAGTAGTATTTAAACCCTTCTCATGCATTTATAGAAGGGTCTTGGATCTTAATATTTTTTGACTTGGAGATTACATTTATGTACTCAACTGTCTTATATATTTTTAAAAAGGATCACATCTGGTGATTTTTATGCGGAATTATCTTTGAAGTGTTGCATTTCTGTACCTTGGAATTTGATTTTGCATCAGAGTTACTGGATTAGAGTATGAGATTTCATTTGAATGTCTTCAAGATGAATAAGGTATTTCTATCTATTCACTGTTGATTTCTTTTGTCTTATGATATTCGCTTTAAAATTTGCTATCATTTATATATATATTTGGTTTTCACAACGTTTCTTTTTATATATCATTTCTGAGTATAATTGAAATGATATCTTTCATAAGTATATATAGATGGTATACAATGATCAATGCAATATGCCAATACAACTCTGTTTAATTTCTTAAACAGAGTTATCTTTATTTGTTTATGCACATTTCAATTTAAATAATAATACATTTTCATGGTTATTGTTAAATTGGAACAATCTTAAGTTGTATTCACATATAATTACCCGGGTTAGTGTTAGAATTTCTTTTTCAGTATTTAGTTTAAATTAGATAGTTTTATTTCAGTTAATTTAGTCCCATTTCCACTCATTCAAAACCAATCCATTTAGTTATAAGGAAACTGGTCCTTTAAATCCAGTCGGAGCCACCATACCAAACGGAAAAGGAGCTGTCCTAAGGTCCCGACCGGGTGGTTTTCCCCAATGTTTGAAGCAGATATTTTCTGGGCTTCAACAGGTAGACCCTAAAAAAATTAAAGCCATTAAGGAATGGAAAGTCCCCACAACCATAAAGCAGTTGCGATGATTTCTCGGGTTAACAGGGTATTATCACAAGTTTGTTAAGAATTATGGGAGAATAGTAGCACCTCTAACAACATTATTGAAGAAAGATGCATTTTCATGGAATCCTGAAGCAACTAAGGCCTTTGAACATCTTAAAGAGGCACGTGCCTAGCACCGGTCTTAGCTACACCAGACATTACAAAAACCTTTATTGTGGAATGTGATGCCTCAGGAAATGGAATTGGTGCTATTTTAATGTAGAAAGGAAGACCCATTGCTTTTGAAAGTCGTCCAATCAAAGGAAATTATTTACAGAAACCTATTTATGAGAAGTAAATGTTAGCAATACTGCACACACTAAAGAAATGGTGAACTTACCTAATGGGAAGACACTTCAAGGTAAAAATTGATCATTATAGTCTTAAACGCTTTTTGGAGCAAAGACTATCTTCAAAAGAATAGCAAAAATGGGTCACAAAGATGTTGGATTATGACTTTGAAATAATCTACAGAAAAGGGAAGCTTAATGTTGTTGCAGATGCACTCTCAAGAAAGAATGAAGAGGTGGAAGCATTGCTTTGTTCCATTTCTATTATCTAACCAGATTGGATAACTAAAGCAAGAGATGAATGGAAGAAGGACAAAGAAGTATGGACACTCATTCAAAAGTTTCAGCAAGATCGTAGTACATCTGATACATTTAGTTGGAAAAATTATTATTTATGGTACAAATATTGCTTATATCTTTGTAAGAATTCCCAACTAAAAAAAATATTCTTTTGGAATTGCACATTTCTCCATTAGGAGGACACTTAGTATTTTTAAAAACTTACCACAAGGTGAAGAAAGAATTTTTTTGGCATGGCCTTAAATCTGATATTCAAAAGTTTGTGGCGAAATGTTTGGTTTTCCAGCAGAATAAAGTTGAGACAATTAAGACCCTGGGACTTCTACAACCTTTATCCATTCCAAGTCAACTTTGGGAGGAGATTTCAATGGATTTTATCACAGATTTACCTAAGTCCGAAGGAAAGAGTGTCATCATGGTGGTAGTTGATAGTCTTACCAAGTATGCACACTTTTGTGCATTATCTCATCCATTTAAAGCAAGTACAGTTGCTACTACATTTATGGACACAATTCAAAAGCTACATGGAAACCCAAGGGTTATTTTGAGCGACAGAGATCCCATTTTTACTAGAAATTTTTGGACGGAGTTATTTTCTTGTTTGGGTACTCAATTATTTCATAGCTCATCTTATCATCCTCAATCTGATGGTCAAACTGATATAGTAAATAAATGTTTGGAAGGATATCTTCGTTGTTTTATATCTGATAAACAAACACAATGGGTCAAGTGGTTACCTCTCACTGAATGGTGCTATAAAACTTCCTTCCATACTGCAGCAAAAATGACCCCATTTATGTCACTTTATGGATATCATCCACCATCCATCACATCACCTTTAAGAGAAAATTTTAAGGTTCAAGCAGTGGAATATCACATCGAGCATCAACAAGAAGTTCTCCAACTCTTAAAGGATAACTTGAATTTGGCACAAAATCAAATGAAACAACAGGCAGAACAAATCGTATCAAGGGAAGTTTTGATGTAGGAGACTGGGTATTTTTACGGCTACAACCATACAAAAAAATGTCCCTCAAGGAAGCTAAGAATGAAAATAAATTATTGACAAATTACTATGGTCCTTACAAGGTGTTTTAGAAGATTGGTACTATGGAATACAAATTGGAGCTTCCTGCTTCTTCACGAGTGCATCCAGTTTTCCATGTTTCATGCTTAAACAAGGTTATAGGTGAAAATCTTCCATTTGAAACAATATTGCTAAAACTTGATGAGGAAGGAAAAATCATATTGGATCCTAAAGAGGTCATAGAAACGAGAACTCGACAGGTATGGAATCGATCAATTTTACAATATCTCATCAAGTGGAAGAACTTATCCACTGAATATTCTACATGAGAGGATGAGAATTCTATACAAAAGCACCCAGAGCTACTCAAGCATTGAGGAAAACATTTTTTTGAAGGAGAGAGTCATTTTATGTCCCTATATTACTAGTATAGTCCCTTATTGTTGTTAGTGTAACCCCATTATTGTTATTATTGTACCATTGTAACCCCCATATTGTTATTATTGTGCCCTTAAATTATTATTGTTAGGTCGGCTAGGATTACATTGTGGCCCCATGGACTCATATATATAGAAAGGAGGTTTTGTAATTTGTATCATCCAAGAATTGTTCATTCATGTAATGTATTGGAGGTTGCCCCATCGAAGTGGCTTATTTATAAGGCATTGATATCTCTTTTCTTCTATTTTTGGAGCTGGCTTCACAACAGGTTTTGATTTCTTGGTACATGTGTGAATGTAATGTGATCAAATTTTTGGCTAAATATTTTTGCACGCAAATATTTTCTAAACATATGTGAATCTCGTACATCAAATTCTTGGTTTAACTTTGAGACCACAAACTGGGAATCAAGGTAAATATGCATATGGAATATGCCCTGATTGAGGGTGTCACACATAAGTCTGGTGACTAAGTCATATTCTTCCTGATTGTTTGCCGTTGAGCCGATGCATACACCATTGGTGCAGAATGGCGATCGGTCAGGGTGGTAGATGACCCAGGCGGCTGCTGCTAAACTTTGAGACCATCGTGATGCTCCATCGGCGAATCCAAAGGAATGTCGAGGTTGAGAATCCATTGTGACACTAGAGTGTATTTTGTGACAAGTCTTTTGGTCAAACATTTAAAGTGTTTGGTTTGTGTACTTTGTCTCTAGGGAGTGGGCCTTCTTGGCCCTTATGGGTAAAATTTCTTGAGTTAAAGGCCGTTGATAGGGTTTTTGAGGCATGTTCCATCCATCTCTGTCAAGATGTATGTCCCCTTGAGGAGACAATGTTTTATGACGTAGGGTCCTTTCCAAAAACTTTTGAAATTTCCTGGCCCTAGGGATTCTTCTGCGACATCGTAGCAGAGGAATAACTCTCCCTCAATGAATGAACGAGGGTTTAAGTGGCAGTCAAATGATTCTTTTACCCATTTATTTTGGGCCTCATTATGTTGCAGTGATTGCCATCGGCTTTCATTAACGTACTCTGGTTGTACTAGATGTCGTTCTAGAGGGTGGGTATCATCGACGAGTTCAATGGCGGCATGTAAATTCAAGATCTCACGTTCTATGGGAATCATGACTTTGAATCCGTATACCAAGTGGGAGGGTGTGAAACGCATGGATGTTTTCATGGTTGTGCGATACGCCCACATGGTGGAAAAAAGCATGTGGTGCCATTTTGTTTTGCGGTTAGTCACCGTACGTTGTAACATATTTTTGAGGACATTTTTCACAACGTCTACTTGTCCATTAGATTGCGGGTTGTATGCTGATGTGAATTCATGAGTGAATCCGAGATGGTGAGATAGATGCTAGAAAAATTCATTCTTGAACTGTTTCCCATGGTTGGAGACTAACTCCTTAGGAACACCAAACCGGGAAATGACATGGTTAAAAATAAATCGTGTGGTAGTTTCTACGGTGTTTTCATATCTAGGCATAGCCTCTTCCCAGTTGGTGAAATAATCGACAACCGCAATTATGTATTTGTGATTTCCTGACAATGCAGGGTTTCAAGTCATGAAGTTGATCCCCCATTTGCAAAAAGGACCAGTGATAATGACAGGATGCAAGGGAGATGGAGGGGCTCTTGCCTTATGAGTGAAGCACTGACATCGCTCAGACCTATTGAATGTTGTAATGAAGTTGCAAAATAAAGTGGGCCAAAATATCCTACTCGTAGGAATTTTTGGGTAGTGGCCATCCTGGAAAGGTGGCCACCGCAAGCTCCGTCATGGGAGTCATTAAGGGTTTGTTCATATTTATTGTGGGTAAGGCATCGATGTAAAATGGTGTCAATGCCCCGTCGGTATAAGACATATCCCATAAGGAGGTATTGGGGGCATGATGATGAATGCGCCGACGGTTGTATCAAGTGAGGTTGGGTCTAAAATTTTGGGTTTGTAAGAAGAGAAGGATATCTCTATACCAAGGGTCGTTAGTTGCTACAAAGAAGAGATGTTCATCTGGTATCGAATCATTTACTGGTGATCCTTTGGTATGACTTGGGAGGTTCGTAATGAAATCTGCTAAGATTAATGCCTTTTTGATCTTGGGGGAGAGAAACTATAAGTCGTATTCTTGGAGAATGAATATCCAGCGAGCGTATTTGTGGTTCATTAGGTCTTCTGTGAGCAGATATTTGATGGGATTAATATCCACGATGATCATTGTGGTCTTTAAGATGATGTAGTGTTGAAGCTTTTGGACTACATGAATTAGCGCTAAGGCAGTATTTTCTTCAAGTTCATATCTTAATGTTGGGCCTGATAAAGTTTTTCTAACATAGTATATTATGTGCTCCTTCCCATCTGGGCCTTCTTGGATCAATACTCTGACCAAAGTGGTCTCGGATGCTGATAGATATAGGATTTAATATTTTTTATAGTCTGGGGAACTGATGAGCGGTGTCGAAGACAATTTTTCTTTCAGCACATCGAACGCTTGTTGGGTGTGGTCATCCCATTTGAATGGGATGCCCTAG
The DNA here is from genome assembly GCA_034641835.2 of Pinus albicaulis. Classification (NCBI taxonomy): domain Eukaryota; kingdom Viridiplantae; phylum Streptophyta; class Pinopsida; order Pinales; family Pinaceae; genus Pinus; species Pinus albicaulis. Next base: position 952,378,307 of record CM076578.1, read on the forward strand.
TGAATGAGGCGTAGGAACCCTTGAGTGCAAGTGATGTAATCTGGGACAAAATGTCTCAGAAAATTGGCCTTCCCCTGCAAGCTTTGAAGTTACCCGAGGGTTCAAGGTGGGGTTACCTCTTTGATGGCTTGGACCTTGAGGGGGTCCACTCGAATTCCTTGTTGGGACACGATAAAACCTAAAATTATAGATTTTAGGCTTCTGCGATGATTATTCTATGTAGATAAGTTTTCTGGATTAATCGCATCCATTCTTGTTGATTTCAGTTTCAGCAAACATATTGCGCCTCCTGCACCAATGTTGTATAATATAATGTAACAGTTGGTCCTGAGATCGAAGGAACTCATTCTTAGAAAAATTCAGAAGGCCCCATGCGGCCAACTGACGACGCGCCCTAGCATCAATAGCTAGAGCAGTTCGGATCTCAGGCCAATATAACTCTCTCCACACCAACCTGCCAAGCAACACAAGCACCCATCAGTACAGAAAGAAACATCAAAATAGACAAAAACCTAAAATTCTTCCTTTTACGACGTAAGAGACACACTTGAGGGGGTTCAAGCATAGGTTGTATTTTCAGCATCATTGGAATACCAGTTGCAGATCCTCGAGATTTTCTAAGCACTTCTTGGATCGGAGGATTAGGTCATACAAGTAGGTGAGGATAAGGTATACCAAGTCATGAAAGATGTAATTCATGGCCATTTGGAAGGTGGCTACTACGTTGTTTAAGCCAAATGGCATTACCTTGTATGTGAATGTGCCCCAGGCGGTAGTGAATGTGGTTTTGTATCGGTCGGTGTGGCAGATTTGAATTGGATTGTACCCAGAAAATCCATCCATGAAGGAGAGGGCCTCATGACCCACACAAGCATCGATGAATTGGTTGATGAATGGGGTACGTTAATTTTCCTTGGGACATGATTTATTCAAATCATGAGAATCGGTGCAAACATGTATGGTGCCCTGTTTTTTCATGACAGGAACAACGTTGGGAACCCAATATGTGTAAGCGATGGGGTAAATAAACTCGGCCTTATGAAGCTTTTAAATTTCTCGTTTTATTTCTTCTACCTTGGATGGGTGTCGTTGACGTTATTTCTGTTGTATTGGTGCTAAGTGCCTGCACTGTGTCAATATGGTGTTTCCCCTCCCATGATATGGACTCCAACCTGTTATGGCATGAGTAGTCCCATGCGAAGAAATCTCTATAATCCTCTAGAAATTGGGTATAAGAGGTTATCTCTTCTAGTGAGCATGTTGCCCCCATTGATATTTTTTCGACCTTTTCAAGATTTTGAGATATGTTTACCTTGATGGTGGGTGAAATGTTTGACATGTTTCCTTCCTCGGATGCATTGGGCACCGAGATGGGGTTCTTGAACCAATTAATTTTTCTTGATGGGAGGAAATATTTTGATTCAATCACATAAATCTCTTGTTCCCCTGTCTTGTCAGGACTAAATGCTTTTCTTGGGAGAAAGAGCGAGCGGTGATGCATTACATCCCATGGATAATATGGATCCATCGTAGCTTCAAGGATGTCCTCATCTGAATGAAATATGGATCCTAAGGGGGATTGATTCTGCACATGGCCATGCATAAAATATTTAGTCCTAATGGAGCTGGTTGACAGATATGAAAAGGATTCCATCATCGATGTGGTGGAACTAGATGTGGTTGACAGAGTGCATAAGGATTGGGTTTGCACTATTGTTGGTGCCAACCACTCTCGGGAGTTGCACTGACTCACACCTATACGTATTAGAAGACAACATGAGTCATGTCTGGGCACATATAGAATCATATATGGTATTCAGCTTCTCACTGTTTGGTGGGGAGGAATTTTCAAGATGCGAGCTTTCATGGAGCACAAGGCTAGATTCCTCATTAGGATGGAAACTTTTCAGATGTGTTGTTCTTCATAGAGGTTCACTGCTTTCATTAGGTGTGGCATATAGTCTCGTTCATTATTATGCCCGTTATGCCCAGTGAAAATGGTGCACCAGATCAGACTGTATGCATAGCTGTATAGATCGTGGAATCAACACTACTCATCTCAGAAGTGGATGGTAGGAAGGGATCGGATGTAGAGGAGGATTTCTTCTTCTTCCATTTTTGATTTTTTGGTGTGGGTATGTCTAACTCTTTTGGGGAGTGTAAACTTAACGCCGCTCTTTCCACTCTAAGATTTGGGAGATGATCACATTTTATTGTATGATGGAAGTGTGAAAAAATCTAGCAATAGTTGTGCGTGATTTTCTCTTGGTTAGAGAGATGTCTCTGTGGGAGAGAAGAGACTATGAGAAATTTTTTTGCGAGGTGCTTCAGTTATTTGCACCGATTGACCTGATGGCTGATCAGGTCGCATAGTCCGCATGTTATCATAGGTTGAACCTAGGTCATGCTTGGTTGGCGCGCCTTCCTACCGTGCCCAATATACTGAAATGGGTATGGAGTAGAATTCTTGTGGGTGTTATACCTTCCATCGTGGTTTTTAGGTTTTGGATTGAGAAGATCCCGACGTTTCATCTCTAATAGATGTATAATGTTGATTATAGGGCACACTCGTGGGATATAGGTACAACACTGCTCATGGTGATTTCCCTAACATACTAGGAAAAACATCCTAGAAATTGGGTTCCCGTCTGGGTGATTTCCCTGACTAGGTACCAGTGGCCTAGTGCTTCTAAGTCAGGGAAAGTGGTGAGCACATGATCACATGTGTTACATAATACACATGTTGGTCTTCTCTGCGGAGGGCTATTGGGGGTGACTAAGGGTTCCCCAACTGGCCATTTTTTAGCTGACAAGAAAAAGATGGATCTACTCATTACATCCTCTTAAGTTGTTGAGTTGTTAATTGATTCAAAGTCAGAGCCATCTTCTTGGGAGAGGCGATATTTGGCTGAACACAAAATAACTAGTGTCGCATGGAATCTAGGGACATAATGACAGAGGCGTAATGGATGATTGTGACTACATATTTGATATGAATACTGGTTGGCTTTGTTAGTGAAATATACTACATGGACCGGATACCATCGCTGAAAAAATTCTAGGGATGGGCATTAGACGATGAAATGATCGTGTTTGTCACACATTGCACATCATTAGATAGGGGGAGGGGGAATGGTTGGGTGTCTTTCAGGTGACTTTTGTTCCTCTTGCAGGTATAGAAGGATACGAGGTTCTTCCCCAGTAGACTGGATTTAGGGATCCTCTTGATAGGATTGCTCAATGGTATGTAACGCGTCCCTGTATTGTGGAATTTCTGGGCAATTATGGGTGTAGTTCCCATAATGGCTGTAGACATCGCATGTGTGATTGGAATTTGGTACACAATGCCTTGCCTTGACTTTTAAGGCTGGTTCCTTTTTATGGGAATTTGTTAATGTGATATTTACTGCAGAGCTAAGGATCAGTTTTAATTTGTCTAGCTCTGGTCAAATGTGGGTAGGGTGGCCTACTATGTCGCATATGGTGCAAGGTTTTGATTCCCACTGTATGGTGGGAATCACTACCTTCTTCCCTTTATTATTGGTGTTCTTCATTGTAACCGTCATTTTTGCGACAAGAGTTTCCTTTGAAGGGATGATTACGATAGTCTCCTGAACGGGTGGGGACTCCTCTAGACTAAGGGGGATTAACCCTGTAGAGGTGATGTGCATGTCTCCTGTCATGGTAGGTGGGACCAGGTACCAAAATAGGAATGCAAATGATATGTTTTGTAACACCACAACCACCAGGACTTGTTGTGACCAAAAACAACTAGGGGATAGAGGAAAGGAGTTTGGGACGTGGCGTAGGCTAGAGAAGTTGTCGTGGTCAAGGACTCAGTATCGTTACTTCTTGTCTCTGTCTCTTGGTTGGATTCATTTCTTGATGTGGACATCATGCACAATGGGGCCTCTGTGATGTTATATGATGATTTTTCTATGATAGGGGGTTCTCCTAGGAATGACCCAAGGATGGATGACAGTTTGAACTGGCCAGGGCCATATTCTTATTACCATGTAAGTGTCTCGAAAGATGTGTCTACATAGGGTAGAATGACATTAGTATTTGATAGGGGTCACTTTTTTCATTATTTCAATTGGTCGATAGTAATGATGTGATCCTCCTGGGGGATGTAATATTCCTAATTAGCCATGAGCTAGTTGGAATATTAATTTTTGTTTTTACTTCTTTGTTTGATGAATAAGAGGGTATGGAGACCCATAAATCTCCTTAGTAGGAATAAAATCATTGTTAATGTGAATGGAGATCACTTTACTAGCTTGATAAAGCACCCTTATGTGTGAAAAGGGGTTGGAGCATGTAGACTAGGTCAACTTTGACCAAATCAACAACATTGTCATGGAGGAGTGGCATTCATTGTGAGACAATGCAGTTTTGGAGGGATACTCCATGCATGGAAGTAGTGGATTTAATGAGTGGAGCCAAGGGTGAAAAATCTCACCACTTATATAAGGAAGGGGATGGCAGCCATAGATGATATGGTTTTTATTATTATTTTGATATGGTCTGTTAAGACTTGCTTTCTCTCTTGAATTGTTTAGCTAAGACTATAGTGTTGTTTAGCACAGGGTGTTATCGAGCGGGAATGCCACCTTCATCCTTGGGGGACTTCGAGTTCCTACTCAGGAGAAGTGATTGCACTTTATTTCCACATTTAAGCATCAAGCCAAAGCTTCATTCTTATGGTACAGCACAGTTCCTATTGAGGTTGTGTTGTGTTGCAGGGCAGAAGTTGTGAAGAGTTGATTTGGGTGATTTCCGAGCTATATTTTAATGGAGGAAGGTTTCTTTATATTTAGAGGATATTAAGGAATCCCCTTGAGCATTATTGATATATTTGGCACCATTCCACGTTATTTTTATCCCCTACAGTGCAGTATTATTCTGGATATGTGTTATTCTAGGGAGGAGTTGCAGGGGTAGTTGTAGTGGGTGATTTGGGGAGTGATTTCTTCAGGTAAGGGGCTAACCTTTCATCTGAAGGATCCACTGGAGGAGAGCTACTTTTTTTCATATCAGCTTCAGCCATAACTCTTCAGTACCTTTTTGCACCATACTTTCAGCCCTAGGGCTACAACTCATATTGTATTATTGGGTGTATTTCCCAGAAACACTCTTGGGTTGTCTTGGAAGGTTGTTATAGAGCCTAGATCTTCATTTTATGTATCTCTTGAGGCATATATCAGCCCTTTTATATTTTTTATATTAATTTTCTATAGCATTTGTCTTATGACTATTCTGTAGCAGTCTTCCAACATTTTGTGTTATAGCAGCACCTCATTATTGAGGTGGTTTCTCTATTGGAGGCTTATTAATTCATGTTGTATGCTTTGTGTCCCATCATTTTGTACTTATTTGTTGTTGTTATGATGAATAAAGAAGCTCCATATTCATCTCTCACATTTATGCATTAATATTCACTTCTATTTCCATGTTTATGCACTATACTCCTACTTTTCCAATTTAGGAATATTACACTGGTATTAGAGCATAATCTTGGCTCGACCTGTGAATATTAAGCCAATATGTCATCATAATAAGGAGATCCTCTCACATATAGAGAGAGGAGGTATCTCAGAATAAAATAGAAGTATGAATATACTGATGATAAAGAAGACAAGGGTAAAACCCCTCTATCAGGAGAAAAGGATGAAAAGGAGTTCCCTAAGCTTCTTCTTCAAATTATGCAAGACATTGCAAGAGAAATAAAGGATATGAGGATGGATTGACACAAAGAATCCCCTAAAGGGTTTCTACATGCTCAAGGCTCTGGCATTTCTCATCACGGGAGTGATCAACCAATGATGCAGTAGGTTTCCTAATGCTCTACAATGCGTACATTTTTATCAGTGGGAAATGTAGGGTTTAAGAACAAGAAAATATTTGTAATATTCCTAAATTATAAAATAGCTAGTTGGAATATTAAATTTTGATTTTTTCTCTTAGATAGAGGAATAAGAGGATATGGAGACCCATAAATCTCTTTATCATGAATAAAAGACACTCCTAGTGTGAATGGAGGTCATATAAATGCTGGATTGAAGACCCTTGGGTGTGAAAAGGGGTTGGAGCATGTTGAATAATTCAACTTTGACCAAATCAAACAACGTTGTTATGGAGGAGTGGCATTAATGGCGAGACAACACAGTTTTGGAGGGAGATTGATTGCATGATGATGGAAACCCTAATGAGTGGGACCCAAGATGAGAAGGCTCACATTTTTTATAAGGAAGAGGATGTTAGCCATATGAGGTTAGCTGATGATTATTATATTTTTATGTCTTTTCAGACTTTTGATCTCTTCAGTTGTTTAGCTGAGATTAGTGGTGTTGTTTAGCATAGGGTGTTCCTAATCGTGAATCCCACCTCTTTCCTTGAGAGGCCTCTTGGGAGAGTATTATTCTATCATTTCCACATATCCGGCATTCTGGCCAAGCTTTAGTCTTCAGCTATAGTGTAGTTTCTATTTAGATTTGTGTTGTGTTGCAGGGTGTAGCAGTGGAGGGTTGATAAACCCACTTTCTGAGATAATTTTTCATAGGAGGAAAGATTCCTTCTCTTAGGAGATCAAAAAGGGGGGTTCTTGGGCACATTTCAGATCTTTGGCACTAGGCCAACCTATCCCCATCATTCACAGCGTAGTTTGATCTAGGAATTGGGTTATTTTCGAGGGCGGTCTTGGAGGAGGATCTATTGGCTCTTTTAGAGCGTTTTCTTGTAGGTGAAGGGTTCAGCCTTTCATTAGAGGGTACCCTTTGAGGAGATATACATCAGATCCATATTATTTCAGCCTTCTATTTCATGAGCTTTAGTTTACAATGACTCTTCATTCTGAGGGTTGTATATCATCATTTGTATTTGGGTGTATTTCTGGAAACCCTTCTCGAGTTCTCTTGGAAAGGTGTCTAAGAGACTAGATCTTCACTCCTAGCATTATTTGAGCTATATTATAGCAGATATATATGTATATATATTTATGCATCAGTTTATGCCATAAAATTGTGTTGTCATATCTTAGTGCATTTGTATGGCAGTTATTTCTCATGTATTGGCATATTTTTCTTGTAATTGTTTGAGTGACTTGGCCCTCAAGATCTTGTGCCTATTATTTTTTGATATTTTTAATAAGATGGTTGTACATTTGTATCATTTAATGTTGTATTGATTTATTCACTTCTCTTTCCATTATTTTGTTCATATATTGCTACTTCCCCATTTGGGAATATTACAGTGGTATCTTGGCTCAGCCTACGGATCTCAGTCATTATGCTATCAGGACATTAAGAAGAAGGAGAAAGAGATCAGGATGATGGAAATAATGAGCTTTATCTCATATTTTTTCATATATAAGAAGGAAATCACCAAGGAGTTCAAGAAAAGAAAAATGGATAAAATAAGTGAAACCACACTAGGGTTTTACGATGAGTAAGGTCCATGTACTTCCTATCAGCAAAAAAAAGATATGGTACTGCATAGAGCTCCAAATAAACATGTTATGCCCTTTCCTTTTGAAGACAAGAGGTATGAAGATGGAGGAAAATTATATCATGAGATTCTAAGTGAGTATCTTGCAGAATATAAATCTCAACCTAGAGCTTTCGAGGAGAATCTAACTCTCCCATAGTTCATTCAGCTCAAAGAAGAAAGGAGACCTTGCAGCAATAGAAGAAAAGAGGGCAATAGATTTATATTTTTTACCTTTGATGGTTCATCCACATGCACAACAAGATCTTGGGGAATGAATTTGGATGCATTTTTCCTGCTACATCTAGTAGTAGAGAAAGAATTTGTTGAGATTGCAGCGCTGCACCTTGAGGGTGAAGCAAAGATTTGGTGGTTCAGCCATTTGAGTCATGAAAAAGTGACTGCCTATGAATATTTTACTCAAAGGCTGATCAAGAAGTTTGACAAGAAGAAATTAGAGGAGAAGAAGGCTTCACCACCACTTGCTGCAGAAGCACTTGCATTAGGAGAAAGAACCCTTGCATCTTTGCAAAGTGATCTTGATCCCTTGACATATAGAGTCCCATGCACTATTCTAGAGGTACGTGAGGAGGAGGAGACGTGTACCAGCACTGATGCAGCCATGGAAGAGCAAACATCTTCATCAGTAGTTGGGGAAGCCATCACACCGGAAGGAGGAACCCTTGAAGTAGTAAAAGATGTTCCCAAGCTTTACCAAGGTATGCACATATTTCCATTTTCTCATACTTTAGCACATCATATGGAGGATTGTGGGAATATATCTTTGCATGACCTAGGGTCAAAGTGTATTTATGATTTGGAGCGGTAGACTATCACTGCGTTGAGGACCCTTGATTTGTTCAAGGAAGAGATATATAATCATCCTTGTATATAATAATTGATATACACACAACTCTTGGGGTTGGAGTGTAGAACTTTGGAGAATGGAAGGGGTATTTTCCTAAGTAGAGAAATGCAGAACTATGTGTTCAACATTGAGCATAATCTTGAGACAGCACATGCACCATCATGGAGATTAGTAGCACTATCATTGAGTAGAAGTGATGAATTGGGGGCCCAAACATTATTGGAGCATTCAAATTACCTTTCTACATTCATAGCAGAGGATAGGCAGATGATTGATGTAGGGCTTCTTATGAGGGATGACATCTTCCGTTATTATGATGGGTACTTATTGATGATAATTTCACATTTTGATGAGAATTTCTTGCCTACACCTTATTTGGATCCTTATGGGGTCAAATTTTTCATTGATGAGTGGACTTCATTTGGATATATCCAGGGGATTGCATTTCAACACCCCATGAAATGCAAAGATATAAATATGATTTGGGAGGATGGTATTCTCCATTGGAGGGATGCCAATTTTGAGCATGATGATAGACAGTCACCATTGTTTGGATGGGTGATGTTGATGAGAAAGAGGTTAGGAAGCCACTTGAAAATCTATGACATAGGGCAACAGGAGGCAAGGCTACGTTGGTTACTCTTGAAAGATTTTGGTCATCATACGACACACTCTATTTCCAAGAGTAGGTTGGTGGATGGACCTTGGCATGACACTTGCATCATATGGAAGCAAGAAATTTTGATATATTGGGGTGATGTGATATCTTTCATATCAAATATCATGTTGTTTCTCCATAATTTATATGGTGATGATGTGGGGAGGCAACAAGAGTTGATGTTTCTTTGGAGGTTCTTGAGAGAGTATGGGCTGATCTTCTCCCATACATTGCATGATGTTGCAGGAGTAGGAGATGGAACTATCATGGTGCAAAGGGGCAACTCCTTAGCCTTGGAGGATTAGGAGGTACTTCCACTTTGGAAGGAATCTCCCATATATAGCAGAATTATGGTAGATGACTTTGACATTTTTCATGTCAAATAATGGAGCTATGAGATGACTCGAACCTTATTACAAAGGAAAAAAAAAAAATCACTTGGGAGCTTCGGGTTGTTGATGGAGTGTTCCCAAGATCACTTCACATATGATGCAATTGATGAACAAGTAGGAGACGAGAGTGATGGAGTAGTGGGTGGAAACATCTATTACCATGATATGATATTCTTGACTTGGATTTCCAAGCATAAGAAGAGAGATCTTCATGCAGCATATAGTTCATTCATCTTCATGGATGTATGGCATACCACTATGGACGGCTCATTCATGGGTCTTGTTATCAATTTACTCTTAGTACATGGTAAGACATATGTTTTTTCATTTATTGATCATCTAACATAGTATTTTCATTCTCTTACCATCTCTATACAATGCATTGCTCCACAAGAGGGCAAGCCTCTATTTGGGCTTCATGGTCATTTTTGGACCAACATCTATGATGGAGATAGCCATTTATTTTATATATTTGAGTAAGTGTTGTATTGTTTCCTGTGCACTCAGTTGATATGCAATCCCATTTATTGTTTACTAGTATATTATAATGACATGCACAACTAGCAAATAGTTTGGAGACAACTTGCCACATCATATTCTGAAACTGCAGTTGGTAAAACTGTGCTGTAACTACTTGAGAAACTGTTGGTACCTTCCAGCATAGTGTAAAACCTTTACTACTTCTCTCATTTAGATTCCATATGATGATAATGTCATATCCTTTTCATATGGGATGATTTGGGCAAGAACCAAAGAGTGGATCTTTGAGGATCCTATTGCCTTTTTGCTCCATGAAGGCAACATTATTGCAGCCCATATTCAGTAGCAGCTCTACAATTATCATAAATGGAGAGAGAGACAGTGTGGGATAGACAATTTGATCCATCATATTTAGCTATGCCTCCCACCTTATTTGCAGGAGCCTAAGGTGGAGGAGATGTTTCAGGAGTTACCATGTTGGAGGGTGACTCAATTTTTGTGGATGATAGATTGGGGATGCAGGCTTCACATGGGAATTATAGTTCCCCATATATTTCATATTCCATGCATCAAGAAGGCCTCTAAACCACACATAGTTGCTTCCATGGATATTCCACTTTTTCATGATGAGAACCATTTGGAATTTTCACCAAAGGCATACTTATACACTTGGGAGGAGCAACTTGGAGACTTATTGATGAGACAACATCTTGTTTATTGGAGAAACTTATCACATGGAGATGCTATAGGAGGAGGAGGAGAGGCTCTTCAGTTCTATCCTTACATTTTCTTGAGGACAAGCAACATTTGGGAGGGGAGGACTTAAATATTCCTAAATTAGCAAATATCTAATTGGAATGTTAAATTTTGATTTTTTCTCTTAGATAGAGGAATAAGAGGGTATGGAGATCCATAAATCTCCTTAGTAGGAATAAAATACACTCCTAGTATGAACAGAGGTCATATAAAATTGTAGTTTTATAGCAGTTTATGCCCTAAAACTGCACTTTCATAGCTTAGGGCATTCTTATGGAAGTTATTTCTCATGTATTGGCTTATTTTGCTTGTAATTTCTTGAGTGAATTGATCCTCAAGATATTGTGCCTACTATTTGCTTATATTTTTAATAAGATGGTTGTAAATTTGTCTCATGTAATGGTGTATTGATTTATTCATTGCTCTTTCCATTATTGTGTTCATATATTGCTGCTTCCGCATTTGGGAATATTATAGTATTGAAGGCTATTTCAGGGAGTATGAGTCTCAATCTTAGAGATTCAAGGATCATTTGAGTTTTCAAGAATTATGTCAGATCAAGGACAATAGGATACCCCCACATCACAATAAAGGTGGAGGGTTCATACAAAATCATGATCTACACCAGAATATGGGTATATTTTTCTTTCTCAACTTTGATGGGTCATCAAAATGCACTGCCAAATCATGGGTAGAGAAGCTAGACATCTACTTCCATCTGAACCAATGTAATGTTCCAAAATTTTCATTAAGTTAATTGGAACATTAATTTTTCTTTCCTTTTTATAAAATTAATAATATGGGTAAGGGAGCCCATGAAGAAGCACAATAAACACTTCAAATGTGCAAAGGGGTAACTTAAGTGGCTTATTTTTCATCTCCTAGTGTGAAAAGGGGAAAATATAAGAAGACTAGGTCTAGTTTGACCAAGTCAAACAGCGCTGCATCGAGGGAGTGAGTCACCTAGTGGGACAACTCAATTTTCATAGGAGGGATATTATTGGATGAGAGAAACCCTAATGGGTGAGGTCCATGGAAAGGAAGCCTCCTCTTGGAATAAAAGGGGGAAGGAGAGCCATTGCTCATTATGTTGAAGAATCTGATTTTTCTTTGCTCTCTCTAGTTGTGCAACTGGGATAGCTTGTGCTGCTTAGCACAAGGGAGATTTTTGTTTAGAAGTTTCCTCTCCTTCATTGGGAGTATTTGGAGGACCTGATATTAATTCTCCCCACATCCAAGCTTCAGGAAAATGTAACCATATTTAGCTACAACACTTTCCCAGTTGGCAGAAACGTTGAGTTGCTGGCAGTTGTAGTGAGGAATCATTATCACCCACTTCCGGAGCTAGTTTTGCAGAGGAGGAGCTCATTCTTTCTCTGGGAAATTATTGAGGAAGATATAGGAGCTCATTTTCATATTTTGGCATTAGGCCATATGTTTCATCTCATTCATAGCGCAGTCTCTTCCCCATATTGCGTTATTTCCAGTCGGCACTTGCAGGAGGGGTTCACCCTGTGGATTGGAGAGTGTAATCTTCAGTGAAGGGAGCAACCTTTCACTTGGAAGATCATTGGAGGAGGTTAATTAATCATTTGTATCATTTCCATCCTTCTCCATTTTTTTATTTTTATTGAGTTACTGCTGCTACCTAGCAACTCCGACATTTTCCATTTAGTGTATTTTGGCCAATCCCTTAAAGGATTGTTGTAGTATTGCTTTCCGGGGTTCAGATATTTCTCCCCCACTTTATTTGAGACTATTATTGCAATATAATTGTATCAGTATCACTTTGTAGTAATTTCTCACTATAGATTGCGTAGTCATATCTTGTAGCTAGATTGTGTAGCTATGTACTTTCATTGTTGCATGTGCATTTGTCTTGGGGCTGATTTGGCCTAACTTGAGAGGTTTTTCCTCAAGTTCTTGTATATATATTTTCTGATGCACATAATATGATAGTTACGCACTCTTCTTACATCATATGTATTGATATTTCACTGCTGCTACTTGTAGAAGTTCATGTATTGATGTAGCTCTCCATTCTGAGCATTGTTTAAGATACATAGGGTTGGAGGATCTGAATAACCCTCCTAGGGTTATTTCTTTGGGCTAATATTATGGAAGTGTAATGTATGAAGATTAAACAAAGGGATCCAAGTCATAGTTCAGCTTATTTTTTCATTTTCTTCCAATACAACGTCCTAAAGGACCATTTCCCAGAAATTCCTAAAAGGGTATATTACAGTGGTATCAGAGCTTCGAACTTGGCCCAACCTGTGGAAGTTAGAATTGCAGAGACAGAAGAGATCAAGATGATGAATAGGATTAGATTACTCTCATCATTTTTTAGATCCATCAAAGGCCTCTCCAAGGAGGTTGAGAAAACTGAAGAAAGAGGAGAGGAAGGACCATGCACTTCCTACTCTCACCAAGGAGGAGAAATGGAGCATGAGTAAAACTTGGAATTAGAAATTATAAGTGAGTATCTTGCTTAGTAAAAAAAAAATCCTAGAGCCTTCTAAGAGACTCTATATTTTCCACAATGTATTCAGCATAAAGAAGAGAGAATACCCCACAGCTATGGGATGAGAGGCAATAGATTCCTATTGTTCACTTTCGATGGATCACTCACTTGTGTAGTAGAGGTTTGGGTGAAGAAGCTAGAGGATTTCTTCTTGTACATCCTATAGCAGACAGAGAGGCTATAGAATTTGTAGCACTACACCTTGAGGGTGAAGCAAAGAATTGGTGGTACAGCCATTGGGACCATGCAAGGGTTTCTACTCTTGCTGATTTTTCTCAAAGTTTGATCAGGAGATCTGGTCAAAAGAGGGAGGAGCCCTCAGCACCAATTGCAGAGGAACATACCAACATTGTCATAGTGATGGAGAAGAAACCTTCATCTCCAACTATTGAGGCATACAACATTATTGAGGAAGAGATTCTTACAGCAACACAAGATTCTTCCGAAACTCTCCAAGGTATGCCTAAGTTTTCATTTCTTATGGAGGATTGTACATCATTGCATGTTGATTTTATAGAGCAGGAAATTGTCATTGCGTTGTGCCATAATCCTTGTACATCATTGATATGCTATGTACCATCATTGAGGTTGGGTTTTAGAACTTTTTTCATGGAAGAGATTTAATTTCAATGTCCCATGAAATGCAAAGGACAAAATCTGTTTTGGGAAGATTGTAGCCCTTGTTGGGAGGATACCAAGATGCAGGGGGACATCCAAAAGGAGTTGAGTGGATGTGGATGAGAGGCAAGAGGATAGTGAGACTTTTTCAAATTTATGATACAGGGCAGCAAGAGGCATTTCTGTGTTGGCTACTCTTGAGAGAGTTTGGCCGGCATAGGACCTATCCTTTTTCATGGGATATGGAGGAGGAAGGGGACTGGCAGGATACTTACACCATGGGGTGGAGAGGAGAATCGGTGCATTATTATGAGATGGTATTATTATTACCACTCATCGTGCTACCTTCACATATTTATTATGGTGGGATTATGGAGGAGAAGCATGAATTCTTGTTGCTCAGATTATATTCAGATGTTGCAGGAGCGGGAGGAGGCACTAGCATAGTGCAAAGGTATTGCTCCTTGGTATTAAATTCCCAAGCAATACCTTCTCTATGGGAGGGACTCTATATTTTTAGCAACATGATGAGTAGAGTATTTGACAAGATCCATGTCAAATATTTGAGCTTTGAGATGACAGTGGCCCTACTCCACAGGCCAGCAGCGTTGTCACTTTAGAGTTGAGTTTACTTGTTCAAGTGTTTCCAAAACCACTTCACAAGTGATGTACCTTGGAGGCATGTAGGATATGAGGATAAGGGAGTAATGGATGGAAGAATCCATTTCTATATCTTGATCTTCTTGGCTTGGGTTCACAAGCACAAGGAGAGACACCTACATGCAACATATATGGATTCTCCTTTCATGCATTTTCATGCATACTATTTTTTGATGGAGGAGTCCACTTGCGAGGGCATCCTAATGGATGTATATCAGCATATGGTCAGATGCATAGCCTGGGATATGATGATATGGTTGGCACAACCACTTCCATACTTTGTTGCAGTAAGGGAGCATTTTCATTTGAGCCATTTCAGCTCAAAGACCAGAGTACATGATGAGGGAGGTAACTATTTGCTTTATGTTTTACACTCTCTTATATTTTTGAGTAGCATATCATATCAAGGAGGATATTTCCTTCTTGCACATTATGTTTTGTTGTACTTATGGTAAATTGTAGCAATTATGATGGCCATATTATTGGTGGATTGTGGGGGAAAGCCACAGGATTTTTGGTGTGCACCATTGGCACCAAATTATGTTTTCATGATCTCATCTTGCAGGATGAATGTGGTAACAAACAAGTGGCTGGAAGGACACTTTTTGTACTATATATTGAGGTAGGCCAATGATGCCCTGCATTGGTTCCATGTGTGGAGCTATGTTTCACCTCCTTGCTCTCACAGATTTGTGCTTCCATATTCTGCTAGTAGAATGTTGGACATGGGAAGCACCATTGGAGGAGTGGCACAAGAGTTGAGGATGGCCATAGGGAATATGGTTCTCCATATTTCTCACGCTGCATGTTTCAGAAAAACAAATGGGCCAGCCTTGGTTTCCATGTTGCATCTCATGCTTTCAAATGGGAGGAGCCATTTGGAGAGCTTGAGATTTTTGGGGAGGCACGCCATGGGTGTTGGATTGATGGGATGGATTGGGTCTCTTTTGAAGATCATTACGTTTCATCCATATATCAGCAACAACCACACATGTATCATAAGGGAGGAGAAACACATTGGGAGGATGTGTTCTTTGGGGGAGAAGACCTCCATACTTTTTGCAGTACATGCTCTAAGGGGAGTATGGAAGAGGATATGGTCACCATGACAAAATATTTTCTCCATGAGGTGAACCATATGATTGGTTGGATACCATATGATGATGACTTCCAACTCATCACATATGATATTATTTGGGCCAGCTTGATTTACAACATTGAAGGAGAGATCTTTGGAGATCTAGACTTCATCTTGCCACTTGAGGGCGACACTATTGCAGCCCAAATTCAGCTTTCACTCCACACTTATCATAAATGGAGAAGAGGACAGCGTGGGGTAGGCTATGGAGCTTATCATGATCATATTTTCAGCCCACCTATTTGACATGGAATCAAGGTGGAGGATGATTTCCCGGAGTTACCTAGTTGGAAGGTGACTCATTTTGTGTGGTTGATTGCTTGGGGATGGAGGATACACATGGGGAGGATGTCTCCCAACATATTTCAGAATCCATACCTTGGGAGGACCTCTAGAAAATGATTTTCCACTCTCTTGAGCACCTCACTTTCTCATGATGATAACTTGATAGCTAATTTACATGCTGAGGAGAGGCATTGTGGGAGCTTTATTGATATGATAGCATCCTATTTCTTGGAGGATACCATCATACATGGGTGCTGCATGAGAGGAGGAGAAGGATAATTCTACCCTTTCACTTGCTTGAGGACAAGCAATCTTTGGGAGGGGAGGACTGTAATGTTCCAAAATTTTCATTAAGTTAATTGGAACATTAATTTTTCTTTCCTTTTTATAAAATTAATAAAATGGGTAAGGGATCCCATGAAGAAGCATAATAAACACTCCAAATGTGCAAAGGGGTTACTTAAGTGGATTATTGTTCATCTCCTAGTGTGAAAAGGGGAAAATATAAGAAAACTATTTCCAGTTTGACCAAGTCAAACAGCACTGCATGGAGGGAGTGAGTCCCCTAGTGGGACAACATAGCTTTCATAGGAGGGATATTATTGGATGAGAGAAACCCTAATGGGTGAGGTCCATGGCAAGGAAGCCTCCTCTTGGCATAAAAGGGGGAAGGTGACCCATTTCTCATTATGTTGAAGAATTTGATTTTTCTCTGCTCTCTCCAGTTGTGCTACTGGGATAGCTTGTGCTGCTTAGCACAAGGGAGTTTTCTGTTTAGAAGTTTCCTCTCCTTTATTTGGAAGCTTTGGAAGACCTGATATTCATTCTCCTCACATCCAGTCTTGAGGCCAAGGTAACCATCTTCAGCTACAACGTTTTCTATCTTGGCAGAAATGTTGAGTTGCTGGGGGTTGCAGTGAGGAATCATTATCACCCACTTCCGAAGCTATTTTTGTAGAGGAGGAGATCATTATTTCTCTGGGAGATTAGTGAGAAATATCCAGGAGATTATTTGTATATTTTTGCATTATTCCGTATATTTCATCTCATTCATAGCGCAATATCTTCCCTATATTGTGTTATTTCCAGTGGGCACTTGCAGGAGGGGTTCAGCCTGTGGATTAGAGAGTGTAATCTTCAGTGAAGGGAGCAACCTTTCACTTGGAAGATCATTGGAGGAGGTTACTTCATCATTTGTAGCATTTCCATCCTTCTCCATTTTTTTATTTTTATTGAGTTTTTGCTGCTACCCAACAACTCCAACATTTTTCCATTTAGTGTATTTTGGCCAATCCCTTAGAGGATTGTTGTAGTATTGTTTTCTGGGGTTGAGATCTTGCTCCCTCACTTTATTTGAGCCTATTATTGCAATATAATTGTATCTATATTATTTTTCAGTCATTTCTCACTATAGACTGTGAAGTCATAGCTTTTATTTCGATTGTGTAGCTGTGTACTTTCATTGTTGCATGTACATTTGTCTTGGGGCTGATTTGGCCTAACTTGAGAGGTATTTCCTCAAGTTCTTGTATATATATTTTCTACTACACATAATATGATAGCTATTCACTCTTCTTGCATCATATTTATTTATATTTCACTGCTACTACTTGTAGAATTTCATGTATTGTTGTAGCTCTCCATTCGGAGCATTCTTTAAGATACATAGGATTGGAGGATCTGAATAACCCTCCTAGGGTTATTTATTTCAGCTAATATTCTAGAAGTGTAATGTATGAAGAGTAAAAAAGGGATCCAAGTCTTGTTTCAGCTTATTTTTTCATTGGCTTCCTTATAAAACATCCTAGAGGACCATTTCCTAGAAATTCCTAAAAGGGAATATTACAACCAAGTACCGAAGATGGAGGCCACAAAAATAGTAGCATTGCACCTTGAGGGTGAAGCACATGATAGGTGGCTTCACGGTATTTATACATTTGGTCATGCCAATGTGATTGCATATTATGATTTCACATGGAGGTTGGTGGAGAGGTTAGATATAAGTAATCTGGAGGCACCTTTCATGGGGCTAGCTAAGCTCAAACAACCAGGTAATCTAGAAACTTATATTTCTGAATTTATAAAACTTTCTGTTATGGTTCCTGATTATATGTAGCAAGAAGGGTCTATATTTTTATTGATGGGCTAGCAGGACCTCTTCATGGGTTGGTTAAATCTACCAAGCCCACTACCCTTCAAGATGCCATTGAAAGGGCTAGAGATCTACAAGATGCCTTGCCAAAATCAAAGGCAACATTCCAGAAAAATCCCACGTTTCCATCAAAGGGAAAAGATGAGAAGGCTCCTTTTTTAAAGGAGAGCCAAAACAAAGTACCTCTGAGTGATGATGTCCGAATAGATTTGAGGAGAAGGAACATTTGCTTCACACGCCAAGAATCATGGGCACC
Organism: Pinus albicaulis; assembly: GCA_034641835.2. Taxonomy (NCBI): domain Eukaryota; kingdom Viridiplantae; phylum Streptophyta; class Pinopsida; order Pinales; family Pinaceae; genus Pinus; species Pinus albicaulis. The sequence continues at coordinate 952,396,579 of CM076578.1, forward strand.
TGAACATAGATGTGCAGTATGAAAGGCACACTATATAGAGGTCTTTTTAGATGATTAGGAGGAAGAAGAAGAAGAACCAGAAGGAGGTCACAGCACTGGGATAGTAGGAGAGGATCCACCACTACCAGGAGGTGGGAATGGAGCATTTGCTTCCATTGGAGGGGCCCTTTTATCATTGAGAGGAGTACCCAAGTACTTGAACTTGAGGGTTTCAGGTTCCATTTTAGATCAAAGGGTTTTAGTTTTGATTGAAATTGGGCTACCCACAGCTTTATTGATTCCCAACTAGTGCAGAGGAGGGAAATACCCACTGATGATTTTGAGCAATTTTCTGTTTTGGGCCCAGGAGCTAGAACTATATAATGCATGCATTATGTTCCATATTTATATGTCACCACGAGGATATGTAATTTGACTGATCACTTCTTTATGGTTGAAATAACTAACACCAATGTGGTATTGGGTGTGCAGTGGTTGATTACTTTGGGGAAGGTCACCACAGGTTGGGAGACTTTGCAGATGGAATGGGTGGATAGAAAAAGTGGAAAAATTCAGATGATTAGGGGCATGCACACATATCCTTCACAAAAAAATTCCACACAGAAAACAAAGATGGATTTGAGTAGTGGAACCAAGGACCTAACAGTCCCCTCTATTATGCACATGACTTTGGCCAATGAGACATCATTTTTTTGTGGAAAACCACCTATAAGGCCACCTAATTAGGAGTTGGTGAGAAATGTCTCACATCATGTTGCACCACTCATAGATCCAGGATGAGTGGGAGAATTGGGAGGTTATGGTATAATACTAAGAGCCTTGGGTAGACTCAAGGAGGAGGGGGACATTCTCCCAACATCATCATTACCCACTCTCACCTCAAATATTGCATTGATAAAGGAGCAGTAGAGGGAGGATAATATCCTTCCGGCATGTGAATTTGGAATAGGATATGTCAAAGAAGGGAGCAACCACATGATAGATGTTTTACATGATAGATCATCAACACTGTCACTTTGGAGGATAGATCCTTATTGGAAATCCTAGATTTTGGTGGATTATTCCAAGGATATTTTTACTTGCGTGATACTTTATGACCAGCTACTTGAGCAGGGATATTCGGTCAGGGATGAGGTCATCTACTATCATAGTATGATATTCTTATATAGAGCATCCGAGATCAAGGAGAAGTTACTACAAGCATCAAATGAGGATTTTCTCTTCAACCACACTTATTCCATGAGGTCGTACCATACTATCATGGAGGGGTTTGCTTGGAGTGGATTTTAAGAGGAGATATATCAGCATTTGAGGATATCCATGAATCATGTGGAGATGAATGAGATACATAACTCTTTGATGGAGTTATCAAAACCACCTCTTTCCTCTTTGGGAATGAGAGGGGATCTATTTATGAGCCACTCCATTTATGTGAGAAAAGTATATGGTAAGGATCATGTTTTTGTGCATAATGATTTACTTAATTATTATTTTCATTCCTTTACCATGCATGTGAAAGATATTTCTCCAAATGGGAGCACTATCCCTTATAAAATTCATGGTCAACTTGGGGCCATAAATTGTGTTGAGCATGTCCACTCCCTAGGAGGATATAGGGAGATGATATATCATTCCGGGTGTGAACCAAAGGCACCAAACATCACTCACCTTCTCAAATCATGTGAGAAGACTATGAAAAGAATTAAGTGTTGGGGAAACCACTTACCATATTATTATCTAAGGCAGTCAGAAGATATACTACGCTGGTTCCACATGTGGGACTATGATCCACCTCCATTACTGCATATGGCAGCTTATGTGTCCTTGGTTTTGATCCCATAAGTTGACAATGTTCTTATTCTTATTATTGGAATGAATGGAGGAAGGATGAGAGGATTGAGCATGCCATTTGGGAGAGAGATTGTCCATGTCTCTTATGCTTAATGTTTTAGGGAGAACATTGGGAAAACCATAATTTCTTCATTGGGTACTTTGCTTCTTTGTGGGATGAGTCATTTGCATCTCATGAGAACTTGGGAGGAGAATTTCATGGAGGGATTGATTGGGACACACTTTGTATATGAGGAGAGCTTATCACATGGAGTTGTCACCAAGGAAGGAGGAGAGGAGTTGAAGCACTCACCCTTACAGTTGCTTGAAGACAAGCAACATTTGAGAGGGGAGGACTGTAATATTCCCAATTAGCCATGAGCTAGTTGGAATATTAAATTTTTTTTTTACTTCTTTGTTTGATGAATAAGACGGTATGGAGACCCATAAATCTCCTTTGTAGGAATAAAATCACTGCTAATGTGAATGGAGATCACTTTAGTGGCTTGATAAAGCACCCTTGGGTGTAAAAAGGGGCTCTAGCATGTATAATGGGTCAACTTTGACCAAATCAATAGCGTTGTCATGGAGGAGTGGTATTCATTGTGGAAAAACGCAATTTCGGAGGGAGACTCCATGCATGGAAATAGTGGCTTTAATGAGTGGGTCCAAGGGTGAGGAAGCTCACCACTTATATAAGGACGGGGATTGAAGCCATAGAGGATATGTTTGTTATTATTATTTTGGTATGATCTGTTAAGACTTTTTTTCTCTCTTTAGCTGTTTGGCTAAGACTGTAGTGCTCTTTAGCCCAGCGTGTTCTCGAACGAGAATCACACATTCATCCTTGGGGGAATTTGAGTGCCTACTTAGGAGAAGTGATTTAACTTCATTTCCATATTCCGGCATCAAGCCAAAGCTCCATTCTTATGGTACAACGCAATTCCTGTTGAGGTTGTGTCGTTTTGTAGGGAAAAAGTTGTCAAGAGTTGATTTGGGTGATTTCTGAGCTAGATTTAAGTGGAGGAAGGCTTCTTATATTGGGAGGCTAGTAAGGAAGGCCCTTGAGCATCATTGATGTATTTGGCACCAGGCCACAGTGTTTTTCTCCCCTACAGTGCAATATCAATCTGGATCTGTGTTATTCTAGGGAGTTGCAGGGTAGTTGCAGTGGGTGATTTCGGGAGTGATTTCTTCAGGGAAGGGGCCAACCTTTCATTCAGAGGATCCATTGGAGGAGAGCTACTTATTTTTTATATCATCTTCAGCCATAAATCTTTAGTTACCTTGTTGCACTATACTTTCATCCCGAGGGCTGCAACTCATATTGTATTATTAGGTGTATTTCCCTGAAACCCTCTTGGGTTGTCTTGGAAGGTTATTATAGAGCCTAGATCTTCATTTTGTATACCTCTTGAGGCATATATCAGCCATTTTATATTTTTTTATGTTCATTTTTTGTATAATTTCTCTTATGACTGCAATGTAGTAGTCTTCTGACATTTTGTGTAGTAGCATCACTTCAATATTGAGGGGATTTCTCTACTGGAGGCTTATTGGTTCATGTTGTATGATTTTTTCCCCATAATTTTGTACTTATTAGCTACTGTTATGATTAATAAAGAAGCTCCATATTGGTCTCTCACATTTATGCATTAATCTTCACTGCTTTTTCCATGTTTATGCACTATATTCCTGCTTTTCCCATTTGGGAATATTATTGCGTAACATCATAGTTCAAAATATGGAGGAGGCTATGGCTGACATGACATACATATAAATCTAGCCAAGGAGTATATTTTAATCCATTTGAGCATGCAACAATTCAATGTCTATAAGGACCGTCTTGTCAGCTAAGCAGACTGGGATGTTTTGGTAGAGACCGACGGGTGCTGAAGCACACCCATCGTATGCTTTGAGCGTGATGTCTGATGTCTTTAGCTCAGGAAAACATAACTTTTGCCAGAAATTATTGGAAATGATGCATGTAGATGCACCCTCATCGATGATACATCAGTGAATGGTGATGTTTTGAACTGACACCAGTATCTGGAAGACGACTATCGAAGAAATACTAGGGGTGGCTTTGTCTAAATCAAAAGCCATTAAGTGTGAATCAACATGGTCGATGGTTCTTAATGGGGAAATTAAGGTTTTCCTTTACTTTGGGCATGATTGTAATACCTCCAAAGCTGACATGGCAGTAGAAGATTGAGCTAGATCGTCCACAATGTTATAATTATGGCCGATCACTTTGGAATGGTTTCCCGCCCGCCTAGCTGGTCCCTTGGCCATCTTTGGAAAAGGTTCAATAGGTATCTTTGATATGTTAAATGGTGTTTTTGGTGCACTTGTACTAGTCCCAGATGAATTGGTGTCTAGTGGGGTATCATAATTTCGGTTATGTGTCTAAAAAAACATTTCTTCGCTAGTCATGTAGATTTCATGGTTTTTTTTTTTGGAATATTCGAGAGTTGTTTGTTGTTGTTGGGTTCTAAATGTCCCTTGATGGGGGAAAGGCTCCTACATGACTGCTATTAGCTATGAGGATCCCCCTTTTCCACGGTTAACTTGAAGCTTCTTCATCTTAGGGAGGTTGGGACAATGGTGAGTGTAATGGCCATACTCACCACAGATTGAAGATGAGTGGTTGGTCCGGAGATTCACCCTCTTGTTCTGCCCTTGGGAGTTGTTAGGCTCATGGTTTTGATTTTCGTTGGATTTTCTTCCAGCCTCAGATCACGGAGGGTGTTGTTGATTTTTTCCCCCTTGTCCAGGATTTCCCTTTAGCTTGTTTTTTCCTTTTTTTTTGTCATGTTAGGAGGTATTTCAGATTCTACTAATTATATGGTTGGTGCGATTGTTCCTGGGAAGGTTGCACAAAGTTCACCTTTGCATTATTCTACATGGGTGGGTTTTGTGCTGGGGACTAGGCATATTGCGACCCTTTTCCTTGGTTTCTAAATGGCTGTTGGGGGGAGCTCTTTTGTCAACATCTCTAGCTGCATATTATGTACCCTGAGCCAAAGGATACATACCTCCTTGTTGATGGTGGTATGAATATTCCCTATTGGTCATATTTTGCAAAGGTGCATGATGACTCTGGTAGCCAAGTTGTGAGATGTTTTAGTTAGAATGATATGCATAATCGGGGTATTGAATGTTGCTACTTAGGTGATTTTGGTTCAATGACCCAATCAAACAATCTGTGGAGTTCGACGCACTTGGAAATTATTTGTAAGTTTGCAGGCATGAGGCGTTGGGAAAGATATTGTAAATATATCCTGACTGTGTATAGATCAGCTCAAGATGTTGGGCCTTGTTGATGGAATCCTCTTCAAATATGGGCTTTTGGGCTGCCATAGACTTTGAAATATCTGTGGTGAAATTTTTCAGGAATTGGTCTAACAATACTCGATCGTCAAGTTTGGCTTTGCACAAACTACGTTGTCACCACCATTCGTGGAGATGGTTTGAGATATGGATGGCGAGTGTCTACCTAAACTGGGTCAATAATTCCATCCCGGAGTCATGGTGGATGGGTAGCTGAAAATATGTAAGGAATGTAGTAGCAAGGGAACTGAAAGTTCCATCTATAGTAGATGGTTGCTCCACATACCATTTCACCATTGGTCCAGTTAGGGTGCATTGAATAGTCTTAGTCGAATAGTATCATTAAAGATGTTGTTCGACAAACACCATACGTGGAAAGTCGGGACATGACTTCCAAGGTCTTCCACTTGCTTCCCTTCAAAATTTTGAATGTCTAAAGGGAGCTTCGTGGGTATGGGTGGCCATATTGGATTATGTGCAATAGGGTTTTTTGTTAACTTGGTTAAATCTAGTAGGTTTAAAAAGGCTAAGAATGGTGACTGTGAATTGAGATCCATTACACACTATGAAGACATGGTGTTATGGTTAGGTATAGGGTTTGTCTATGAAGTACTCGGTTGTGAGTTCACTTGGCTTCTCAAATGGGTAGCGCTCCTCTGCCCCCTAGGGGTTTTGGGAGGAGTGGAATGTGGCGACTCTATGGGGGTGCCCATTGGTATAGCATTGGGTAACCGACAAGGGTTCCCAACTATCGATGCCCCAATAAAGGATGAACTGATAAGGGTGGCATTGTTCCACCTTTGACACCTAAATGGAAAAAGACCTGGAACCCCTCCTCATAATGAGGGGAGGTGAAAAATACGTCTAGAACAACGAGGTCCCTTTGGGTCCGTTATGGTGTCGACTAGGTATGGTTTTGGAAATATTTGAGAGGACAAACATTATAATAAAAGAAAAAATATGATCACATACATAAAATAAAGCGAAAAATTAAAGGTAAATTTTTCCTTTAGATTACTCCTATGTGACCAGTCAATCAAAAAAATATGGTTTTTTTTGTTTTCACGTAATATGATACTAAAATCCTAGAAGACCTAATCATCCTGACACTCTAAAATGTAATGGGGCCTTAAGAATATAACTTGCAAATGCTGGCACAATGTCCTAAAAGAGCTAGCAACACCCCCAGTCAACCGAAGAAAATCAACCAAGGTAAAGGTAGAGGATCTAATGCTGCTTGCATCATCACCTATAGTGAAGGAAACCCTAGTTTTGGCCATTAAGTACTGTCATCCCACATGAGAGTTCGAGTCTTGAAATTCTTTGTAATCAGCTACCAATACCAAGTATTAGACCGGTAAGGTAGCCCCAAAGAATACCACACGCACTGGGCCTAAGCTTAACCCGCTCTGAATCGGGTCTCTCTGGTGTTCGGTTTTTCTTTTCCATGGGCGGATAGACAGATTTAAAATTTCCCTAAAAAATAAACTTCTATGTTTCAAGATGTAAACTAAACAAGGTAGCTTATTGGATACCTAGGACCTTGGTCCTAAATTAAACTATAAATTCTCTTGTGGCCCTTGTGGGGAGAGTTGTTGGAAATATGAAGCAGGATGTTGTCCTTGATGGCAACCCACTGAATGAAGATGAAGACATTTGACTATTGACATGTGTTGTCCTTGATGGCAATCCACCTGATGAAGTTATGCCTGACTTGATGGACTTAGTAAATGATTACAACTTACTTGATGAAGTTGTGCTTGATAGAATATGTTCTTGATGAAGGAAATCTGATGTACAGAAGGCAATGAAGAAAGGATTTCAGCATGTGCTAGATTCTATGATGAAAAAGAGTATGTCTCTAGGTATACGCGGATTGGCCTAGGGGAAGTCACGTATGCACGCGGAAAAGAACGTGCCAAGTCGCGTATGGGCTAAAGCGCTCAAAAAGTGCAAAACAAGGGTAACCACCATGGTATTGACCCATGGTATTGGGTAATGATCCGCCTAATTGACCCCGTCCAGGTAGTTTTGGGCTCATGGTATTGTTTTGGCCCATGGTATTGAAAAAAGGGGCTCATGGTATTGAAAAAGGATAAACCTATATAAGGAGAAGAAATTCATTGTGCAAATCATGAGTGTGGGTGCAAGATGTCTGAGCTTGAATGAATACTTCTCTCTGAAGTATATCTGAATGGAAAGGGTTACACTTGAATGATAAATCCGAATGTATGATGCACCAATGATGAAGAAGGGGATCTAGATCTGAATTGCTCTTGTATTTGCTAGATCTGATTATGGAAGGCTTAGATCTGTGATGAGGCGAGCATCTAGGCGAACATCTGTCTGAAGCAAAAGGGGTAGATCTGAACTGAATATCTGATCTGATGAAGTATGCTGCTCTGTAATGATTGAAGATCTATACGCTACTTCGCCGCGGAGGAAGCGCGTATATACGCGGCTTCAGCGAAGAGAAAGCGTGTATGCGCAATAAAATATACACTGAGGTATACGCTGGTTTGTGTGGACGGAAGCGCGTATATACGCGACATCAGTAAAGGGAAAGCGCGTATGAAAACTAGGGTTTGCTGAAGCAAGGGGTATGAAATATCTGATCTGTTCTGCTGTGTTTCTGCTATCTGATCTGTGTTGATATGTATCTGTTGGTGATGTATGTTTGGGCTTAAAAGTGTGGAAAGGGTCTAGTCTGGAAATATGATGAAATGTGGCCTGCAAGTGGTGTTCTATTGAAGTTGTTGGATCCAGTGTGAAAATTGATGAAACGTGGTCCAAGGTGGTGCTGAAGGTTGTAGCCTTCGGTCAGGGGGTTGTAGCTCCCTTCCAGGTGAGGCTGGTAAACGAGATCAGGGGGTCGTAGCTCCCTTCCAGGAGAGGCTGGTAAACGAGTCAGGGGGTTGGAGCTCCCTTCCAGGAGAGGCCGGTAAACGAGCGCAGGTGGGTGCCTGCGTGCTGGTCAAGTCTGCGCCAGCACATATGTTGTAAGATGTTTTCTCTATAATAAAATATTGAAGGCTGAGCAACTGCAGCGGTGGTTTTCTCCCGACCTGGGTTTCCACCTAAAAATCCTGGTGTTCATGTGTGATGCTTTGTGTGATGGTTTATTCTGTTCTTACTGCACATGTTTACTATTTATAGAACATCTAATGAATGAATGATGGAATGATATAAGTGAAGAAATAATGGCATAATTAGATCTCTGTGTATACGTGAGTTTTATGAAGGATATCCGCGTGTATACACTAGTTGGCTTCAGCAAAGTAGCGTATGGGTTTTAAAGGAATGAAAAAGTAAAAATGTTTGAATATGCAGTAAATACTGATTCACCCCCCCCTCTCAGTATTTTTCCCAACAATTGGTATCAGAGGAGGTCCTTGTGCAGAAGCTTGATCGCTTGAAGGAGATCCGTCGCAATGGGAAGTCAAGAAGGAGTGATGTCTATAAAGCCACCTCTATTCAATGGAAGCAATTTGATATTCTAGAAGGTACGAACAAAAGCATATCTGCAAAGTCTTGGTGCAGATGTATGGGCAATCGTGGAAGAAGGTTATCAATACCCAGCAAGTATTCCTACTGATGCAGCAAAAAGGAAGAAGTATGAAATCAATGCCAAAGCAGTAAATGTCTTGTTAGGAAGCATGTCTGAATCAGAATTTGCTAAAGTGATGCAGCTACATTCAGCAAAAGAAATATGGGACAAAATCATTCTAAGCTATGAAGGAGACACAAAGGTGAAAAGTGCAAAACTCCAAACTCTTAGAATTGAATATGAAAATTTGAAGATGCATAGTGATGAGAGTGTTGCCAGTTTCTTTCTTCGTCTGGATGATATTGTAAATCGAATGAGAAATTTGGGTGAAACCATAACTGATACTACTCTGGTGGAAAAGGTCTTAAGATCCTTGACTTCAAAATTTGACCCTAAAGTTTCAGCTATTGAAGAAAGGCAAGATCTGCAATCGCTTACTATTGTTCAATTACATGGTACTCTGACTGCTTTTGAAATGAGACAAGGAGGCCCTTCTCAAGTAAGAGAAGCCGCTTTTAAGGCATCTACAAAAGGAAAGGAAAAGGAAGTTGTCAAAGAATCCAGCTATATATCCGATGAAGAAGAAGCGAATTTCGTGAGAAAGCTCCAACTAGGTACCGGAAGATTCAAAGGTAAGCTTCCCTTCAAATGTTTTGAGTGTGGAAAAGTTGGTCACTATGCTGCTAAATGTCCTTATAGAGAAAAACATGGTAAAGGGAAACAATTTGAGAAGAGAAAGAGTTATTATGCAAAAGAAGATGATGATGAAGTGTCCAGTGAAGATGAAGAAGATTCTGACCAAGATCTGAAAGTGCTCATGGCTAAGAAGCAAAAGAAGAAGGCTATTGAAAAAGAGATATCTCAGAAAACATGTGCAACAGAAAATGAAGAAGATGAAACAAGTATTGATTGTTTTTCTTGTGATGCACTTTCCTGTGCATGCAATGGTGAAGATAGTAAAAGTAAAGTTTTGGATCTAAAGGAAGCTATCAAGAAAATTGAAGATCAACAAAGATCATTTAATAAAAGCGAAGCTATCTACAATGAGATGATCTCTCAAATGAAAGATCAAATAGAAATGCTAAATGGACAAGTGGACAAGTATCAAAGGTTTCATACTTATGCATCCAATCGAATTAAAGAACTAGAAGCAGAAATCAACAATCTAAATGCAGATCTCGAAAAATCAAACAAGAAGAATGAAGGACTTGAAGCTGCAGTCATCTCTCTACAAACAGATCTTGAAGCATCAAGTAAGAAGATTGAGGAACCTCTACAAAAATTTGAAAAGGAAGGCCTTGAAGCAGAAATCATCTCTCTCAAAGAAGATCTGGAAAAATCAAATAAGAAGAATGAAGAGCTGGAACAAACATGTGAAGAAAACGAAAATTGGCTAAAAGAAGAGATTCTAAATCTGAAGGATCAAGTAGAAGATGGAAGAAGGAAAGAAGAAAGCATGAAAAAGCAATGTCAAGCCTTGGAGGTTGAGGTAAACATTCTCAAAGGTAAATTAGAAGAAAAGGTTAAACTTTTGAGGTTTCAAGATAGTACTAATACTTTGGACAATATTCTGAGCAATCAAAGGTCTCCTGCTATCAAACTTGGTCTTGGTTTCCATGAAACTATTAAAGGAGAATCTAGCTCACAAGGAGGTGCTAAAAATTCAGAGGAAGTCAATGCAAAACCTGAAGTGTTGAAAGAGACAAAAGATCAACCAACAATCATGTATTCTCAAAGGAATTCATTCAAGAATGTTGAATGTTTTAAATGTCATAATTATGGGCATCTTGCAGCAAATTGCAGGATCAGATCATTTCAGCCACAAACAAACAAATCCTACATAGAAAGGTACTCTGGTTCCTTCAGGGGATATTGTTTCTCATGTAACATGTATGGACATAAAGCAGTTGATTGTAAAAGGAGGAAGATTAGAAAAGCTCATTATGATTCTTATGTTTATTTCTCTGGCCACATGAGATGTTATGCTTGTAACAAGTATGGACATGTAGAAAAAGAATGCAGGATGAACAGATCTGGGAAAGTGGACAATTTTCAGCACACAATTGGAAAGCTCAAGCAAATTTGGAAAAAGAAGGAGGACCGATCAGAAACGTAGGGAATTCAGACCCTACTGCAGTCATCCGCTTCTGGAAGCTTACTTCTCTGATTGACTGCAGGAATGATGTGGGATACATTATGAGATTTAGTAATGTATCGTCACAAGGGGAGCAATACATGATGACTCTCATGGTTGATTTGATTATTCTGGTTATATGTATTTCTAACAGAACTTCTGATATGAAGAAGACAGGTACAGGAAGGACAAGTCCAGGGGGAGATAAAGGAATGTGAAAAATTTCTATGTTTCACTTTCCATACGCGGGTTCTATTCACAAAAGTCGCGTATACACGCGAGTTTCTTCAGACACAGTCGCGTATTCATTGATGATAAGAGAATTTATATGCTAGCTGAAGATCTGGAGCAGAGGCTCAGGGGGAGTAGCAGTCTGATTGTTAATAACTGTATTATTGACTCTGTATCAGCTTAATTCCTCAATTCTAAATAATGATGATATGATACTTGATGCCTTGTGTTGAAGATTATGGATGAGTCCTGGTTACTTTTTCATTGTTGAGATGAAAGTCCTATAATTCGGAGATAAGGGCAGCCCTTGCAGAGATTGTTGCTGATGATACTGATGAACGTTTTCAGGTTGCATAAGTTAAGAAGGAGCACTGGTTTAGGGGGAGCAGCAGGTTGAATACTAATGATTGCATTGTTGGCAATATGACTGCTTATTCTTTGGTTATTGTGATACTCATGCTCAAATGATGATGACTTGGTACATGGTTTATAATGATCTTTTGTGTTCACACATGGATGAGTAGGATGTCGTTTGATTCAGAAATAGATCATGCAGAGTTTGTTGCTTTGGTTGAGATCTTTTGCCTACATATGTCACTTCATGTTAAATCTTGAAGATCATGGTGATGTTGGACCACATGGATGATTGCTTGACACCTATGAAAAGATGTTGTTCTGATATGAGAATCTCTCTTGGAAATATTGTATTGATGCTGCAAAGAATATGAAGGCTTGGTTACTAATGTGCTTATGCTACAACCGTTGGATGACGCTTGAAGACACAACTGCACTGTTCTATCTATCTGTAGTCCAGAGAAGCATTCAAAAGAAGCTGAACACTGCCTTTTTCTCACAGAGAATCAGATCTGGTTGAAATTTAGAAGATGGCTTGGGATACGCGGGTTTCCCGAAACACAGTCGTGTATATACGCTAGTTCCTTCACAGAAAACCGCGTATGTCTGATTGCTGACAATTTTTGGTTGAAGTCAGCTCTCTTCAGCACAGTTGCAGTGCTTTTTGGTATCTCTGATACTGTTTGGTATCTCTGGTAGTGTTCCAGTTCTCATAAATTCTGTTTCTAATGTTTTTATGAAGATGCCTTGATGATTTGTTGGTGGAAGTTTTCAGGATGCACAAACTAAGGGGGAGCCTTAGTCATTTGGAAAGATTGCTTGGTTGCACAGATTCAGGGGGAGCATTAGCGTTGCTGAGTATAATGCTTATTGGCATTATGATGATTCTGATATATGATCTCTCTTGAGGTCGTTCTGGTGTTGGTCATAGATGGTCATATTTTTGATGAAAAGGGCTTGTTGAGACCCATGTTGTAAAATTGTAATATTCAGTCATGTAAGGACTTGTCAATTTGTAAACCCACTTGGTTGGGTAGCTGAGTTTTTTTTTGTAAACCCACTTGGTTGGGTAGCTGAGTCAAATTTGTAAATCCACTTGGTTGGATATTTGATGTAAGTATGAGTCATTGGTGATAGGAACTTCATAGAGTCATGTACTTCATTGAAAATATGTTTGAAGATTCAGCATGAACTCAGGGGGAGCTTGGTCATTTCAGTATACATCAGATCTGCAGAACGCTTCTTCTACATGAGGAGAAAAGGGGGTGAGTGTGTTGGTTTTGATCCGCCCGTTGCCCTTGATGTCAAAGGGGGAGAGTGTGTTGGTTTTGATCTGCTGGTTTTGTCCTTTGCCCTTGATGTCAAAGGGGGAGAGTGACATGGTGTTTGAATGATGCCAAAAATGGAGAGAGTGACATGGCAAATAGGGAGAGTGACATGGTGTCATTGTATTCTTAATGTATCTATATGTTGTGGTAACCAAACACCATCATGGTTGCCATCAAGTCCAAAGGGGGAGATTGTTGGAAATATGATGCAGGATGTTGTCCTTGATGGCAACCCACTGAATGAAGATGAAGACATTTGACTATTGACATGTGTTGTCCTTGATGGAAATCCACCTGATGAAGTTATGCTCGACTTGATGGACTTATTAAATGATTACAACTTACTTGATGAAGTTGTGCTTGATAGAATATGTTCTCGAGAAGGAAACTGATGTACGTAAGGCAATGAAGAAAGGATTTCAGCATGTGCTAGATTCTATGATGAAAAAGAGTATGTCTCTAGGTATACGCGGATTGGCCTAGGGAAGTCGCGTATGCACGTGGAAAAGAACGTGCCAAGTCGCATATGGGCTAAAGCGCTCAAAAAGTGCAAAACCAAGGGTAACCACCATGGTATTGACCCATGTATTGGGTAATGATCCACCTAATTGACCCCGTCCAGGTAGTTTTGGGCTCATGGTATTGTTTTGGCCCATGGTATTGAAAAAGGGGCTCATGGTATTGAAAAAGGATAAACCTATATAAGGAGAACAAATTCATTGTGCATAACATGAGTGGTGGTGCAAGATGTCTGAGCTTGAATGAATACTTCTCTTTGAAGTATATCTGAATGGAAAGGGTCACACTTGAATGATAAATCTGAATGTATGATGCACCAATGATGAATAAGGGGATCTAGATCTGAATTGCTCTTGTATTTTCTAGATCTGATTATGGAAGGCTTAGATCTGTGATGAGGCGAGCATCTAGGCGAACATCTGTCTGAAGCAAAAGGGTAGATCTGAACTGAATATCTGATCTGATGAAGTATGTTGCTCTGTAATGATTGAAGATCTATACGCTACTTCGCCGCAGAGGAAGCGCGTATATACGCGGCTTCAGCGAAGAGAAAGCGCGTATGCGCAATAAATTATACACTGAGGTATACGCTGGTTTGTGTGGACGGAAGCGCGTATATACGCGACATCAGTAAAGGGAAAGCGCGTATGCAAACTAGGGTTTGTTGAAGCAAGGGGTATGAAATATCTGATCTGTTCTACTGTGTTTCTACTATCTGATCTCTGTTGATATGTATCTGTTGGTGATGTATGTTTGGGCTTAAAAGTGTGGAAAGGGTCCAATATGAAAATATGATGAAATGTGGCCTGCAAGTGTTGTTCTATTGAAGTTGTTGGATCCAGTGTGAAAATTGATGAAACGTGGTCCAAGGTGGTGCTGAGGGTTGTAGCCTTCAGTCAGGGGGTCGTAGCTCCCTTCCAGGTGAGGCTGGTAAACGAGAGCACGGGGTCGTAGCTCCCTTCCAGGAGAGGCTGGTAAACGAGTCAGGGGGTTGGAGCTCCCTTCCAGGAGAGGCTGGTAAACGAGCGCAGGTGGGTGCCTGCGTGCTGGTAGAGTCTGCACCAGCACATATGTTGTAAGATGTTTTTTCTATAATAAAATATTGAAGGCTGAGCAACTGCAGCGGTGGTTTTCTCCCGACTTGGGTTTCCACCTAAAATCCTGGTGTTCATGTGTGATGCTTTGTGTGATGGTTTATTCTGTTCTTACTGCACATGTTTACTGTTTAGAGAACATCTAATAAATGAATGATGGAATGAAATAAGTAAAGAACTAATGACATAATTAGATCTTTGTGTATACGCGAGTTTTATGAAGGATATCCGCGTGTATACGCTAGTTGGCTTCAGCAAAGTAGCGTATGGGTTTTAGAGAGTGAAAAAGTAAAAAGTTTGAATATGCTGTAAATACTGATTCACCCCCCCCTCTCAGTATTTTTCCCAACAAGAGTTTAATAAGTTTAGTTAAGTTAGTTTTAGGGTGGCTTTGATTAACTTAAGGTGTGAAAGTGTGTGAGAAATAGGTGAACAATCGCATAGTTTTAACATCTGGATATGTAGTGATCCTTTTCAAATCCCATATTAAGCTACGTTTGGTTGTTCCTTGCTCAAAAGAAAAACATGTGTGGAAATGCACCGCTTACAATGTTGCCTGGTTAATCTAAATAATGAACTAAAGGGAGACGGAAAGTTATCAGCAGAGAGTGTTCATATGCTTGCCTAGGGTCACCCAAGGGTGAAAAGGCAGTAGAGATTACTTGCTCTCTAAGGATAATTAAATCCTAGACCCGACTCCTAGTGCCAAAAACTGAACTAACATTAATGACTTTAAACTAGGAAAAATGAAAAAAAAAAAGCTAAGCATGTGTGGATGAGGGCCGCTTACTTTTGCTAATTACCTATGTGTTTTATGGTGTCTAAATTCGTAAAAAAAAAATTATTTCAAAATTCAAGTTGATTTCCCCCTACTTAAAGTATGTGTTCACTTTGCGAAAATAAACTTTGAAATTTTAAAAGTAACACCTAAAACTACTAAAATGTATCGAAGAGTGAGTTTTAACAAGTCATGGGACACCTCACATAGTGCTGGCATATTTATTATGGGCTTCCGATCACTTTACAAACAAGAAATGAAAGGAAATAGCAAAAAAATCTTGCCTCTGGTTTCTGCGCTCAAAAGCCTCACACATGCACACAATCCTCGCGCAGGTCACTACTTAACGCACATGGTCGGTCTATGTAAAAGCCACACAAATTTCCTGCAAATTTTTTTTGGAGCTTCTAAGGTTCGACCTCTCACTGAGGGTGAACATGTAGATAAGAAGAGAAGAGGGTTTGTTCAAGCAAAACTCCAGATTGGAGAAAGAGGTTTCTACAAAAGGCACAACCACATTAACTAGGAAGTAAAATTAGTGAAGTTGCCAATCCTGTGTTGGTTGATATAGTGCACGAGTTTACCAATCCACACTTTCTTAATAGGAGTGGTTGTTTCATCTTAACTTTCTGGTCACAGGAGGGTAAACTAAAGAGTTAGCAGGTTAGTGAACATGCCATAAAAAAAACACACTAGATAATGATATAGTGTACATATGTAGAGAGAAAACAAAGCTCAACTAAAAAATAAAATGAAACCTCATATAGAGTCAAACAACACAATAATATAATGGTGGCATCTATGTACCCTCTTATTTTGTGCTATTAGGAATAAAATATAGAACGTTTACACACTTCCCAAGGGGCCCTTAGAACTAGGGAGTTCTAAGACCCGATGCAAGGACAGTTTTACCTCTGAGTTACCTTAGTGCAAGGTTGCTCTCTCTACTTTGAATTATTGGAGTTGTTGGATGGCCAAAAACTAAATTCCCTCTCTACTTCTGCTCTGGATCACACATTGTTGAATTTCTTGGAAGAAATTTTGGCCAACATAACAATGTGCTCTCCCTTTGTTCATCTCTTGGTGGCCTTTTATAGATGAATTCAAACTCTCCTTCCCTCTCTTAGTACATTTGTCGATGGTGACCCAAGAGAGGGGGATGATTCCATTGTGTGCCACATTATTCCATTATGTTCTCCCTTGAGGTCCCAAGGAAGCTTAGGTGGTTGTCCTTGGTTGGCCTCAAGTGTGGCATCAATTTCCTGGACTGTGCCTTGTGGTCTTGGAAAGTGACTTCCGCAACTCTCATGTCTGCATGAATTTTTTAGGGAAAGATATGCAAAGGCACGCATATCAAAGAAAAATGTGCACAAAGGCACATGATGCTAGTTTCTTGAGTGGGAAATTTGATTTTTCTTCTAAACCATATAGATATTTTTAATTCTTCAGATTCTCTAATGTGCCTCAACCCTGTAAATCTTTTTGCTTGAAATTTAATAATATCATATTTGCTTGTATTATTTTCCAGTGATAACAACAATGTTATAATATGACCTCGAGATCAAGCCCACAAATCTGATCAAATGTCAAGGTCTATAAAATCTCATGGCTGACTCAAATTTGCATGTTCTAGACATCAACCTTATTTTAGCATTATCCGATGAAGAAGAGGATACAGGTATCTGATATGTTTCTTTCGTCTCCTTTGTATTCTGATATCATATATGTTCTTTAGCACTTGAACCCTCCTCCAGGCATGAATAAGAGTAAGGGTAGGTATTTAAAGTTGAAAGAATCCAAATACTGCATTTTGGACAATGCCATTTATTGGAAATATCCATGAGGTATTTTGCTAAATGTTTTAGTTGAAAATGAAGCCCAAGAAGTTATGAATGATTTTCATAGAGGAGACTATGGGGGCCATATGTTCTGGAAGACCACGAATAATAAATTTTTGAGAGCGGGATACTACTAGCCAACTCTTTTTGCGGACTTGTATAGAACAATGATGAGTTGCCATGAGTGTCAAGTGTTTCAAGGTAAAAGAAAACTTATTCCTTTACCTTTGCGGCCTATTTCAGTACATGCACCTTTTCAGCAGTGGGGACTTGAATTCATCAAAGAGGTTCACCCTACATAATTTGCACAACAAAAATGGATATTAACTTCCACCGACTACTTCACCAAATGGATCGAGGTGATCCCAACAAGGCAAGCAACAAATCTAGTAATTATTTAGTTTTTGGAGACCAACATATTGTCTCATTTTGGTTGTCCTCATAAGATTATTACCGAAAATGCGACAGCATTCAAATAAAAAAAATGGTTGAGTTTTATGACAAATATAACATCAAGTTGGGGCACTCAACCGCCTATTATCTGCAAGGTAATGACTTAGAAAAATCCTCTAATAAGTCTTTGATTAATATCATAAAGAATATGTTGGAGGACAAAAATAAGAACTAGCACAAAATTATTGTAAATGCCTTGTGGGCGGACAGGGTGCGTAGTAAAAAATATATAGTAATGTCCCCTTTTCAATTAGTTTATGGTGTAGACATTGTTTTTCCTACATCTCTTGTAGTCTCGGTCATGGAATTGTTGAAAGAAGCAGGAAGTGAGGAGAATTATGTACAACGCTGAATAAATCAGATGATTCACCTTCAGCAAATGAGAGAGGAGGTATTTCAAAACGCCTCAAAGCTTCATGAGAAGATAAAGAAGGTGTATGACCGCAAAACCAAAGTAGATTATTTTAAGCTTGAAGATGTAGTCCTTCGGTGGGATGCAAGGAACAAGGAAAAAGGAAAGCATGGGAAATTTGAAAGCTTATGGAAAGGGCCATACAAGATCTCAGCATTCCATGGACAACATGCTTTCATATTGAAGGGGATGAATGGAGAAGAATGCATAGGAGGACCTGTTAATGGTAGGTTCCTTAAGCATGATCGTTTCTGATGCATATTTAAAATTTCTCAACTACATTGTAAATCTCAGTTTAACTTTCTGCAAAGTGTGAAGTGGAGAATCACCGAAGCTTGGAGCTTGAGGTGAACGCCATAAAGTTTCATTGGTTTTCTGTTGTTTTCAAAATTAAGCCAGTCAAAGTCAAGTCTGTTTTGAGTCAATTTTTAGTCAATTTTTAGTCAGTTTGAGCTTGTTTCTAATCAGTTTAAGATTTCATTCTTCATTTTCTTTTCAACTTTTTACTCCATGCCCAATGGATAGGCACTTGGTCTATGGTGTTCTTGCAACCTCCAAGGAGTTACCATCCCCAACTAGAGCCAATGTTAGTGTTAGTATTTACATCCTTCCACCAATGATCAAATAAACTATTTCATGTCATGTTAAGTGTCCCATTATGAAATTTTTGTCATTCCATTAGGTTATCATGCAAATATTTGGTCGCTTTGTGTAGCTTTAGGTCAAATATCACCCCTTTCAAAATTTTATAAATTCTTGGCTCATTTCACCACCTTGCTGAGTGTTCCATCTGTCCTGATTGACCATCATTATTTTCAGTCATTTTCATCATGGTTTCATTCAGTTAGAGTCTCCATTACATATTATGGTTTCCAAGGTCATAAAATCATCATTTCATTGCATAAAAGCCCAACAAAAGAAGAAGTGCCAATAAAGATATTTTAATCAGTAAGTTTGATTTGTATATTTTATTTTAGAGAAAAATGTAATTTTATCTTTTCATAATTTGTAATAAATTCTCAAAGTTTCAAGTAGCTACACACTCAAAGCTCCATTAGAAAATAAGCCAAAGTTCCAAAATTTCAGTCAGTGTTCCTAATTCCTAAAAACATGAAGTTTAGTTCTCCAATTCATAAATTAAATACCAAGAGAAATGTAAAGTCAATGTTAAGAAAGGGAAGGTTGGTGCCAAAGTGATGTAATGACATTTCTCCAAGTATAAAGGCTCCCAAAGACCAAGAAGACATTCATTTGAATCTTCAAAGCATCGAGCTCTCAAAGTATCAAGAAAAAACTAAGTTTCCCTTCAAAAAATAGAACTCTGGACCATTTTGTTGCGCTTTTTCCAACTGCACGTTGCACTTTTTCCATAGGCATTGTGTTTTTCCAGATTTTCACTGCATTTTTTCCCTACACGTTGCACTTTTTGTAGAAGGGAGCCACAGTCCCTAAACTCCATTGCATTTGTTTTTATTATAAATTAAGGGTTTCTATAGATGTTGGAAACTAAGTGGCACCTCTATATACCCACCTTTTAGCTTGAAGTGTAAATTTCATGGTGTATACCCTCCATTACATTTTATGCTATGTTTTAAGAAATTGAAACCCTAGTTCCTAATTCACAAATTAAATCACTCTCCCAAGGACTCGAAAACATTCCCTACACCTTAAATTACTTCCTGCGACTCATACTCCTACTCATTTCATGTTTCCAAAGCCCTATTTCCTAAACCCTACCATTCTAGCCCTGCTTTCCTGGGCAACTAGATACCCCCCCTGTAATATAATTTCCTACCCTATTTCACCCTCCAGTTACATCCCTAATCTCACTAATACATTCCTATATTTCCTCAAATTTTACCTTATCCATTACAATCTCCTAACCCATTAACCTACTCCCTTTCCCTTCCTTTGCTTCCCTAGGGTTTTCAAACAGAAACTAAGCATAATGAAACAAGAACGAACCACAATGGAGGAGAAAATATATGACATAGATGAAAATAAGAAAACATATAAAAAAGGAGGGAGGATTTTGAGATTAGAGCCAACAAACACAAGAGAACTCATGGCATCACCCTTAGCTGTTAGATGTTTCCAACATGTGGGTTGCATTGAATTCTGTGACATGGTACAAAGAGTTCAAAGTCACCCTACTTTGACCATGTTTTTCATCACCAAACTCTAAAACAACCAAGTGAATATTGTTGTGTAGGAAAATCCCCTCTGTGGACAGAGGCGATCCCTCTAGCCCCATGGTGGGTCTGGAAACAAGGGAACATGATGAATTCCTAAATTCCTATTTTATAAATAAAATATGGACTAGGATAGATATCCTACCTTGGTCCAATACTTTTGTCGTGGCACACAAAAACGATACTTCGATCTTTGTTCTCGTGCCTTGTGCTCTGTTGGTGACCACGTTCATGCACCTACACAAAGATCAAACAAACGATGACAACATACAAGCATATACATTCATCTACAACTATTCAACTAGTCAAGGAGAGCTAAACAATTTGAATGTAAATAAAAATAAAGTTGGAACCATAAAATAGTCATGTATTATCGATATATGAAAAAGAAGTTTACAACCTTATGCCTTGACATTACAGATCTCCTTCGAGGTGTTCAGTTTGGCATGTCTCAAGAATTTGTTTGGAATTCGACTCAATGAGGCAATGGGCTTAAAATATCTCTCAAAAATGGATTATTCTCTATTTTCTTCAACACACCAGCTATAACTAACGACTATTCAACTAGTTGAATCAATGTCAATAAGAAGAATTTGTAGGAGACGAGGAGGAGGTTTGGGATTCCACATAAGCTGGAGTAGAGTTCTATCCCTTTGGGGAGTTGCACATTTGTAGGAACTAATAGTCCAAAGGGAGAAACTCAACTTGATTCAGTCGAACAAACCATGATGACTCTGCTCACAAAGTTATTAAGCATAGAAGCTTCATTTCTATTTTAAAAAACTTTCCAAAAGAAGCTCTATGTGACTGACCTTTTGAAACAGAGCATCAATTGGCACGAGGCTCTGTGTTTCTTCATGGGTGCGAGGCCATAACTACCTACCAGCACCAACCAAAAAACAGAGGTTTATGAAGGTCTTCTTAAGGAATGATCAACAAAGATTATATTATTGACATGCTAAGGGATGCAATGACATTCATGGCAATGTATGACAGTATATAGGGGTCACTGAAATAGTCCTCCAATGTTAGGAATAGGGATTGTAGGGATGGTGACAAAATAGTATGTAACAAATGCCCCCTAAATCATGAAGTCCGAGAGAGAGGGAGGGGTGAAATAATTTATGAGAATATGCCCAAAATAAAACCCCGTCATCAGAAGACTTGCAAGAGAAAGTACACCTGATGTCTTTGATACATGAATATGTGGTATGGGTGCAGCCATCCATAATAGAGAAAATATAATAAGATCCAAGGCATGGACGCGGCCATCCAGTGAGAAGGATCATCAAATAGACTCGGATATGGTCGTAGCTATCCAATCATAAGAGTCATGCATACAGTCATGATTAAACAAATTGTCTCACAAACTAGATTTTAACAAACAAAACCCAGGGTCTTGTGCTTCGTCTCGACCTAAACAAGTACAAATTCAAGCATGCGAATGAATGAGCTGAAGCCGAACATGTAAGAAACTCACTTGATTACCAACCAATGATGAAATTTTTGAACAAGTATGAGAGAGACCACCAATAATGACAATGGTTCTCAAGGTACAGAAAATACAGATCACAAAATGTGAACAATGAGTTGGAGTTGAAAACCCATGAAATCACTCAATTGAAGGCCAATGATGAGAAATTGTCGTCGAATGCGAAGAACTTGCCATTGAGACATAAAATATATAAGGTACCAATAGGTATTCTATGGATCAACTTCCTGGATAATGAGTTGAAGTCAACGGGATGTGAATGGTCGAAGGAGGGCCATAATTTTTCCCACATCATCGACACGAGATAGAGGAATAATATGATAGTGAATCAGGATTGAATAAAGGATGAGGTGTTAAAACCTATAGAAGGAACTTCTCTTGAACATATTTGCGACACGGCTCTGGAATTTGGCATTATTTGACATCAAGGGATCTGAGGTCATGGTGGCGAGGAAAAGAGTAGATGAGAGGCCGAAAATGGATAACCCAAACCCATGGAGGAAAAATGACGAATGTGGGATGTTCCAAACCTGACAAAAAATACAGACAAGTGTCATGTTCAAGACTGACATACTGCCGACATGACTTAAAACTAGTTCCATTTTCCCCCACCATTTCTAGCGAGTACCCCAATTATTTTTGGAAAGAATTTTGAAGGGGATAGAATATGCTTGTCATGTAATTTTTTCCTTCGGAAAAATCCATTCTAGTACATTTTATGAGCCATAGGAAGGAGGAACTCGGTAATGTCATGGTGACAATTTATGATGTCATTTAGTTTTAATGAGTCTGGAAAAGGAAGAATTCGGTGTCTTTTCATGTTTAGAGAGTTTTAAAAGAAGGGAAAAATAAAATTCCAGCAAGTCCCTTTCGTAGATATTCTTCGTAGATTTTCTCACAGATCCGAAAAGGTAGAAAACAATATCTGAGAGAACCTCTTAGCCATGTTCAACTATGGTTTTCCTTTTTCATAAATAATCTGTCCCAACCCGAAAAAGGGCTAGACGTATACTAGGAAGATGATGTTTCGCAACCTTTAACAAGTTCAAAACAAAAAGAGTGTTAGCCAGCTATATTTTTCAATTATATCAGTTGGTGGCTAAGTATTCTTTGCATCCTTCAAGAAACAAATTCAATCCTGAAACTTGTTGGTGCTTGAAGACTGTTGGTGAGATCATAAACTGCTGATTGGTTCTTCATACCTTTCCTTCTCCCCAGTCTCTGATTCTTCAAGAAAATCCAAGTCGAAAACTACTGCATCCGCTTTCTTTTCCCCTCCCTTTCTTCCATCTTACCTTCATTCTTCATCTTCCTTTCATACCCAAAAACCCCACTAAACCATATGAGTTCCTTATTCCTTCAATAAATCTCATTTCCCAAGGCTAAAAACCCACTTTTTGGCCTATCGGAACCCTTTTCCTTTTTCGAAAATCATTGAAAATCATATAAAAACGCCTATTTTCCGTGCGCTGGTTTAAGCCCCTCAGGCTAAGCTCCCGCCTTTTCTCCATCCATATGCCCCGACGCCTGAACCGTGTGTTAAATCCGACAGGCGCTTTACACTTGGAATTGATTTATTACCCGAAAACATTGAAAAACCTTCATAAAAACACGAAAGTCGGGTTTTATTTTATTTTTCCGCCAAAGAGATTACGTTAAAAACTCAACCGTCGATCTGTCCCGCAGATCAATGGTGCGGAGTGAGTCTCCACCTGGTGGACCCCCCCCATTTTTTTCCCCCCCGCGTCCGTTTCTAAAAACCATGGTATGTATCCCGCACCGCTTTCCGCGATAAATGGTTTTATCCCGTCGGCCAGCGATTCCACACGCCGGCCGACACGTGTCCTCCACCTCGATCCAAAACTGCTGTGCAAATCCCATCGCCCGCGCATTAAATCTCATCCCGTGGCCCCGCAGCGGGATTCACCCTCGCCGTCGGATTTGGGCCCTCCCATCCGACAACTGCTAATCGCCATTCCTGCCCAGCCTTTAACGAACTTGCCCGCTTGTAAAGGTTCCCCAGGCGCGTTCGAAAAGCCGATCCCCGCCGTCGATCTCTGTAGATCGACGGCTTACATTCACTCTCCCGATTCCATTGTACAGTCCACCTTTTTCCCTGTTGACTGTTCAAAATGCTCCCAACCGTTGATCGCAATACGATCAACGGCTCTAATCGCTCCATTTTCTCGCACGCCCTCCGATGCAGTCTATCCATATAACGCAAGATTTCCTCATTTTTCTTGTATTTTGTAGGTTTTTAAGGTTTTTTCTTCGTGTTCTATGAAAATCTAAAGGATGAGGGTGACAACTCCAGTCCTTCCAATTAATCCATGGAATCGATCATACGGTGAAGAATAATGATATCAACAAGGTTTCATGAGCCTTGGTTGCCGCACATCCCTGTAAAGCTTGAAGAATGTCATCGATATCAGAGCAGAGAAAGAGTATCGGATTTTGAAGATGGAGTGAACCAGAGCAGCAGTTTTATGAATAAATTGACGGGGATTATGGCTAAGAACGGTTATTAGAAGCCTAATCCCCGGCTCAGAACACAGATTAAAGCAAAACCTAAAAGTGTTCATCGGACATCGCCTCCACCGCCATACTTCGAGGCGAATTGATTCCTCAACCACCTCAATGCCACCTATTGCTTCAGAATGCTCAGTCAGAGGCCGAATTTATTGAACAAAGTCAGATATTATGCCTCAGAACAGCCGAGAAGTTATTTCTGCACCAGATTTTATTCCAGAATGTTTGCAGAGTAACCCTAATAGTACGCAGAGCCTCATAGGTCAACAAAAGCTCCCTTCGAGCTTACTTCTTAAGTGTAAACACATTAATGCAATGTAACACCTGTAGAATTTCTTCATCGAGCCTCACGGGGTCAGGAAGACATTAATTCTGCATTAATTGTATTTGAGATCTTTTGATCAGATCTCACCTCCTCATCCTTCTTTAAATACTCCAGAAGAAGATGAGTGAGGGGTTGGATTAGTTGGTGATCAATGTAATTGCTGAAGTATTGTAACTGTTTCTGAGTGGAAAACTCTTGACTGTAAATAGTGGTTTCATAGGCTCTTGGAGCTCTGCTTGTAACAGATAGGTTAGGTTGTGAAGAGAGATGGATTAAAACATTGGATTTGAAGATTGTAACCGGTTTGAAGCAATCAATACAAGCTGATTTATGGGATCCTGGTCTATGTTGATGGTGATGTTATTCTCACTGTAACTTGTCATTTAATTTCTGTTTTCAATTTGTTTCATTTTCCACTGTAAAGAACAGTTTAAACAGTGTTAGAGTTTGATGTATATCAGTGACCTTCTCTGGTTGAAAAATATTTATCCCAATGTTTTCTTCTAATTGTGTTATTTAGAAATGATTTAATTCAGTCTAAACACAGAGATGCTGGCGTTCCCTCATCTTTTCGTCACTGCTGAATGTTATTTTTAAATGTTACTTTCATATATGTTGTGTAAGGAATGAATCAAAGGTTAGCCCTGAGTCCCTTTCTTGTTTGCTCAACTATTTGTCTGTTTCCCTTGGGATGTGTCAAAAGATGACTAGTTTCAAAGTACTTATCAGATCTTGGGCCATCCTGTGTTATCTTGGTAATTGTCTTGGAAGTAACTAAGTAAAGAAGAACTAGGAGAGGATCAGGGTGAGTCCCAGCCCACTAGCTTCTACTCCAAAGGTTGCCTTCAAGTTTCCCTTTGTTTTTAATCTGTGTTCTATCAGAAGTGTATCAAAGGCTGGATAGTTTCAAAGTACTTACCAGATCCTAGTTTGCTTCTATGTTTTCCTTAAGTGCCTAGTCAAAGGCTGGCTAGTTTCAAAGTACGTACCAGATCCTGGGCTGCTCTTTGTTCTGCATCTGTTAATTCCCTTTCTTTTTGTATCACCCCATTCCATAAATCAAACTTCAAAGAGATCCTTAGGCCTAGATGACTTGCCCCATAGATTACTCTTGAACCTGGATGTTTCAATTAAATTCTCTTATGAATCCATAGCCCAATGGATTGAAAACTTTCCATCATCTTTCTTTAGAATCAAAGTTTATTTTGTTCACTTGCAACTTCTCACCTTTGAACCTATTTGCATATAGATCTTTCCGTCTCAGACAGCAACTATGTTCAACCATCTGAGAAAACCAAACAAAAACCTTGGTCTTCATAACTAGCCTAATACCATCACCCTAAACTTCAAAGACAATATCCATCTTTGTACATACTGGAGAGATCCCTCTCCGGATTCAGGAGGGCTAGATCCTAGAATCCCAAAGTTGGTTGAAATGATGTTAACTCTGTGATCGGACTTTGCCAATCTTGCTTGTTACAGAGACCTAACATTTCTGGCGACTCCGCTGGGGAAAAACTTAGAGTCTTTTACATTTAAATCTATTTCAAATCTATTCATAAAAAAGCTTGCGTTGGGGTTCATAGAGCACTTGCTTTATTAGCCAGCTTGAGCCACCAGAAACTAACATTTCTGGTGACTCCGCTGGGGACTCAAACCCAGGAACTCCTAATACCTTGAGAGTCATAAGCGGCCTTTTCAAGCACTACCAAGAAAATGGTAATTAAGATGGAGATCAATTGAATCAGTGACAAACTAGGTCAATCCTAGGATTCTTTTAAGTTTTTATCTAACCTTGGAAAATCAGCTAGCTTAGCCATAAGGATAGACTGTCTTTGTTTCATAACCGTAGCTAAGTTTTGAGGAAAAGTTAGGACGTTCTTTGAAACCATAAATATAAACAATTCAGAAAATACCAAAAACATTTCAGATTGGTAGTAAAACACTAGTTTTGATATCTTGTATACGTCTTTGATGTGTTTTACCCTATACTCTTAGACAGAGTCTGGAAAGGGCCAGGTAGCCTCTGGATCTCATCCTCTTTTTGGGGTGACATATTTGGTGAATGCCCTCCCAGTCAATCTCTGGTTATATTTTGTTGTGTTTGAGATATCCTTGAAAAGGAATGTTTCACAAACACCGTGGTGGACAGTGTACTCCTTTGAAAACACTCTGAACTTTCCACCTGGCGACTCCACCATCCCGAACAGACCTTAAGACTCCACTGAGGAGAACCCTTATCATTATAAAATTATTCAAACTCAGTTAGAGGACTGCAGGACCCGAATTGAGAAAACAGGTTAGTTAACCGTCTAAAGATTGTCATATCTGGTGGAACCTTTCCTGTTAGTTGGGTCTAAACATATAAAAATTGTGGCTCCTAAAAATATTCACACTAGAGCCCATCCTGACCCAGATCCTCCTGAAATAGTTGATAACCCAGAAAGAATTCTTAGGAAGTTTCCTAGGATACAATTTTCAACTATTTTCAGACCACCCCTAAGAGCTAATTCAGTCCCTGAAAACCTTTCAGCTCTTCATGAATCACAAATTGACTTATTAAACCCATTCAGAACTAGGTCATTTGGTGATTTAGATCAATTAGATTCTGAGCCTACACTTTCATCTCTCGAAACAAGTGAGACTCTTGGGAATAGAGAATCAACACCTCCTGATTTACATTTCTTACAGAATCTAGGTGTCTCTCATCCGAGATCAGCTCAGAGATCTACTGCTGTTCCATCCACTTCTGTTCATCTTTCATCCACTGTTCAAACCCCTCCACTTCAACCCACACCTCCTCTTGTAAATCCACCCCCACCACATATCATGGCAGCATGGTATGCTCCCTTAGTCCTTCCTGTACCATTAGTCAATCTTCCACAAGATTATCAGTCCAAAATTTCGTTATATGATGCTAGTAATACCACAACAGCATCTCAACATGTGGACAAGATGAATGACTACTTTGACAGAAACGAAATTGATAATGAATCTATCAAAATCAGATTGTTTGCTCAAAGTTTGGGGGGAGAAGTGAGAAAATGGTTTAAAGGTTTAACCCCCCATAGTATTAACGATCTCCAAGCCTTCCATCAAACATTCTTAAACAAATGGGAAGTAAGGAAGAACCCTCTCCAGGTCCTTGCCGACTATAACAATCTCCATAGGAACCCAGGGGAAAGTGTACAAGCTTATTGTACCAGGTTTAACAGTGTGTATAATGCACTTTCCCCTGAACTGAAACCTCCTCAGGGATCAGCTTGAAACAA
Source organism: Pinus albicaulis (assembly GCA_034641835.2). Taxonomy (NCBI): domain Eukaryota; kingdom Viridiplantae; phylum Streptophyta; class Pinopsida; order Pinales; family Pinaceae; genus Pinus; species Pinus albicaulis. Next base: position 952,424,240 of record CM076578.1, read on the forward strand.
ATTCCCTGAAGGGTTTGATCCAGACATGACTTATTCACTCAGAGAAAGAGTTTTTGCAACCCTTGAAGATATGCAAAGAGGTTCTCTTTCTGTGGAGGTTAACCTCATGGAGAAGAGAGCAAGGATGAAAGCTAAAAAGAGAGTATCTTTTAGAGAGGAATCCACCCGTTCCGCTTCAAGCTCGAAGATGGAAAGAATGATGGAAGAAATGATGAAGAAAATGAGCATTCTAGAGAGAGCACAAGCAATTCTAAATCAAAACGCTCCTCAAAACAGAAACCAAAACCAGAATCAGAATCTTAGAAGAAATCAACCTCCAAACAGACCCAGGGAAGATGATCAGCAGGTCATTCCTCCCTTTCATCAGAACTTTTTAAGTGAGGTTGAAAAAACAGATCAAATAACAGAGGAAGATAATATAAACTTATTTGGGGTAGATGATGATGACTTCGAGGTTCATTATGATGAAAAACGAGGTCTTTATACACCTTGTGATGACACAAGAGATGATAATCAGAATTACTTTCAAAATATGGAAAACACTGTCATAGAGCCTTTAAGGGAATATGAACTCATAAGTAGATGTAATCAACAAACCCCCAACAATAAGACCTCTGAAAAACCTTCTCAAAACAGCACTGCAACCAAATCTAAAACAATCAAACAAAAGGACAAAATAGTGGCTGATGATTCCGGTAATGGTAAAGAGAAAGATACTCAAAATATCGAAAAACAGAGTGCAAACATTAGTAGTACTAGCACATCAGTTAGTACTCCTGCGAAAACAACTGTTTTAACTGTAGATAAACCAAATCAGCAAGTTGTTATTGCTGATAAAGTGGCAGTAAACAAGGCTGAAGTCAATACTTTGAAGATTCAAAACCTTTTTAGCCTAGAACAGGAAATCTCAAAGATCAAAATCTCTGTTCCTTTGACTGAGTTAGTTGCCCAACATGTATATAGGTCCAAAATTTTGAAGGCTTTAAACTTAGAAGATAACGAAGATACTCTCAATCTTAGTGATGACCAACCAGAGCTTATTTTTGGCCCAAAGATTGAAGGAAAGTTCCAAGAAGGTCCTGTCCCTCCCTTTTATGTAAGCCTAAACATTCATGACAAAATTCTCCATAATGCTATGCATGACTCAGGTGCTTCCCATAATTTAATGCCAAAAGCTGTAATGGAAGGCCTGGGTCTTGAAATTACCAGACCTTACAAAGATCTATACTCCTTTGACTCAAGCAGAGTTAAGTGTCTAGGATTGATTAAAGATCTCTGTGTTAATTTAGCCCAAATTCCAGCCAAATGTTTAGTCATGGATGTTGTTGTGGCTGATGTCCCCCCAAAGTATGGAATGCTTTTATCACGATCTTGGGGGGCTAAGTTACAGGGGACCATGCAAATGGACATGACATATGCAACTATCCCTGTCTTCAATCAAACTAGGAGGCTTTATAGGGAATCCCACATGCAGTACACAGTGACAAGTCAGGATCGGCCTCAAAACTCCCCTCTCTATGCTATAAACACGAGCCTTGATTCTTTTATCATGTTTAATAATGAAACACTCACAGAACAAATTGTTTCAATAGAATCCATGGTTGAAATAAAAGAGGAGGAACACAACGCTGAAGTGCCGAAACGGTCTGTTCTGTCTGAAGATCCTAGCAAACTAAACTCAGATCTTGAACTGCAAGTTATCAATCCTTTGAGCTTAAAACTTGACAATCAGAAAGGCAGTCCTCAACCCGATGAGAAACTTGAGGAATCAAATGATACAACGTCCATTCACCAAACTGAAAATCTGCCTCTCTGGACTATGTATTTTGATGGGTCATGCACCAAAACCAATGCTGGTGCAGGTGTCTGGATCACTAACACTGAAAATAATCATACAGAATGTATCTCATGCAAATTAAACTTTCAGTGTTCCAACAACATAGCAGAATATGAATCCCTTCTCTTAGGCTTGCATCTTTTGAAAAAACTAGGTGCCAAGAGAATCGATGTTTATGGAGATTCCGAACTAATCATTAGGCAAGTTAATGGGGAGTATGATGCAAATCACCCAAGACTTAGGGCCTACAGGAATGATGTCATTGATCTTTTAAAAGCATTTGAGGAGTACACTTTATCTTTTGTCCCAAGAAAAAGAAACATTGCAGCCCACAATTTAGCCTTTGCTGCTAGAACCTGTCCAATGATGTATGATGACACCTCTCAGATAAAATTCAGACCAGCTATCCCAGATAACAAGAAATATTGGCAGGTATTTGATGGAGATAAACAAATAGAAGACTTCATGCAATTCAGAAATGAGTTTGAACCCCATAGTTCATATTCAGACTATGATACAGACTGCAGTGAAGAAAATTTCCTTGGTGAAGAAGAACCATTTCCACAGTTGGTAAATATAAACCTTCAGACTATCATATCTAGACACCAAACAGAATTAAGTCCAAAACCTGAAACAGAAGAAATGGAAACTCTGCATTCTAGCAGTGATAGTCTACCCAAGGGTTTGGCCCCTCTAGAAGAACTGTTTGATTTTGATGATGTGGCCAACAAACCGAAACTGGAACCTGTCGAAACTGAAGTGGAGGAATGTAATATAGGCAGTAAGGAAAAACCAAGATTGATCAAACTGTCTAAAACTTTACCAGCTCACATTAAACTCAAATACTTAGAGTTGTTTAAAGAATTTTCTGATGTTTTTGCATGGAGTTACGAAGATCTTAAATCCTATGACACTGAAATAATACAACACAAAATCCCTCTTAAAGAAAACCAAAAACCATTCAAACAAAAACTGCGCAGAATCAACCCTGTCCAGTTGCCATTGGTTAAGAAGGAAATTATGAAGATGCATGATGCTGGTATTATTGTCCCTATTAGATATTCTGAGTGGGTATCTAATCTGGTGTCAGTTAGGAAAAAGACTGGAGAAATCAGGCTTCGTATAGACTTTAGGAATTTAAACAAAGCTTCATTGAAAGACAACTACCCTTTACCCAAAATGGATCATATTTTGCAAAGGGTGGTGGGGTCTAAAAGAATTTCTTTGCTGGATGGCTATTCAGGGTATAATCAAGTCCTAGTCCACCCTGATGATCAATTAAAGACAGCGTTTACTACACCATGGGGCACTTTCATGTATGTGAAAATTCCTTTTGGTTTAATGAATGCTGGAGCAACCTTTCAGAGAGCCATGGACATAGCATTCTCGGAAGGATTAGGCTTCTTCATCATTATCTATCTTGATGATGTAACCATATTTTCAAAAACAGATGAAGAACACTTGGAACATTTGAGGAAAGTTCTCGAGAAGTGCAGAAGGTTTGGGATATCTTTGAACCCCAAGAAGACTTTATTTGGCCTCCAAGAAGGTAAGCTCCTTGGACATATCATTTCCGAGCAGGGCATAAAGATAGATCCCATGAGGATTGAGGCCATATTGCAAATATCCCATCCTCGAAATATCAAAGAGTTGCAGTCTTTCATAGGGAAGATTAACTTTTTGAGAAGGTTCATCCCCAACTTGGCTGAGCTCCTTAGAAATATCACAAACATGTTGAAGAAGGAGCAAGGGGTAAAATGGACCACAGAAGCAAAGACATCCTTTGAACTGGTGAAACAAGCGTTAACCAAAACACCGGTTCTCATAAGTCCTGATTTTTCAAAGGATTTTTATATCTTCTCATTTGCATCAGAACATACTATAGCTGCTGTCCTTTTACAGAAAAATCCACAAGGACAAGAGCAGCCCATTGCATTCTTTAGCAAGGCATTGAGGGATGCCCCTTTGAGGTATAACATTATGGAAAAACAGGCTTTTGCTTTGGTAAAAGCTTTAAAAGACTTCAGGGTATACATCCTTCACTCACATATCATTGCCTTTGTCCCAAATTCAGTTGTAAAAGACATTCTAACCCAGGATCCAGATGGTAAGAGAGGTAAGTGGATTGCTGTTATTCTTGAATATGATTTAGAGATTAAACCCACTAAGCTTATCAAAGGTCAGGGTCTAGCTAGGTTAATGGCTGAATAAAATTGTGAAGTTCTTGATATTAATATGATTAATGCTTTGGATGACCAAGAAGAATTCTCAACTCCCATTGTTGAAGATCATTTTGCGAATTCTCCTTGGTATACTGATATTGTTTATGTTTTTCTTAATTTAAACACACCTCCCGGTTTATCCAAAACAAAGGCAAGATTCCTAAAGTTAAAAGTTGTAAACTATTGCATTATTGATAAAGGTCTTTATTGGAAAAATGCTAGTGGTATATTGCTTAAATGTTTGCCTGAGTTTGATGCAAAAAAGATTAAGCAGGAATTCCACGAAGGAGAGTGTGGAGGCCATCTGTACTGGAAGTCAACAGCCAACAAAATTTTGAGGGCTGGTTTCTATTGGCCTACTCTTTTTCTTGATGTACACAAAATGACAACCACTTGCCATAAATGCCAATTGTTCGAGGGCAAGAGAAAATTACTACCCCTTCCTCTGCATCCAATTACTGTTGAAGCCCCTTTTCAACAGTGGGGACTTGACTTCATAGGAGAAATCCACCCATCATCTTTTGCTCAGCATAGGTGGATCCTTACTGCCACAGACTATTTCACTAAGTGGATAGAAGCCATTCCTTGTAGACATGCCAATGATTCAGTTATCATTAAATTCATAGAAGCTAATATCCTCTCCAGATTTGGCTGTCCTACCAAGATCATTACAGATAATGCTGCAGCATTTGGGTCAAAGAGAATGGTAGAATTCTGTCACAAATACCAGATAACATTGGGACACTCCACAACCTATTACCCTCAAGGTAATGGACTTGCAGAGTCTTCCAACAAAATCTTAGTGAACATAATAAAGAAACTGTTGGAAGGCAACAAGAAGTCTTGGCACACAAAGCTGATCCATGCACTTTGGGCTGACAGATTGACTTTGAAGAAATCCATTGGTATGTCACCCTTCCAGCTTGTGTATGGTACAGATGCAATTTTTCCTAACAGCCTTGGTGTACCAATTATGAAGTTAATTCAAGAGTTACAGACTGAAGAGAATGACATAATCAGAAGAATAAATCAGACCATTCATCTTCAGCAAACCAGAGAGGAAGTGTACAACAAAGCATTGCAGAAGCAAGATAATATCAAGAAGATATTTGACAGAAGAACAAAGGCCAGCAATTTCAAGATTGGGGACAAAGTTTTAAAGTGGGACTCAAAGAGGGAGGACAAGGGAAAGCATGGTAAATTTGACAATCTGTGGCTTGGTCCTTACTCCATTCATTCAGTTGCTGGAAACAATGCATTCTTCTTACAAGAGCTGAATGGAACAAAATTGTTTGGGGGTCCTGTCAATGGCAGGATGCTTAAGCATTACCTATCTTAAATTATTTCATGTTTGAAGCCTTTTTACCTTTTTCCATTGTAAATACGTCATCCACCATTGCATTTAAAGTTATGAAAAATAAAAAAATACAAAAAGAAAGAAAGAAAGAAAAGAGGGCAGAAATGAAAACAAGAAAGGCAAAGCCCCATGCCAAAAAAGAGAAATAAATCTGAAAGTGTGCAAGCCTAAATGCCACTCCTTAAAACATACTTCTAATTGGTCAAACTGTTTAATCTTGACTAATTAGCTTTCAATTTTCTGCTGATAGGGTAGCATATTTTATTTGCCAAACTGTTTAATCTTGGCTTATCAGTAGATAGAGTAGGGTAGAAATTAAGGTTCAAACCAGCTCAAAATCTGAAACCAAAATTTCCAAGGGAAGAATGACTCAAAACTGTTTTACTTTCTGAGTCATAAAAGAGAAGACCTGGTTCTAATTCGCTTAAAACTTGAACCAGAAGAGAAGCAAAAATAGCTCACCAAAAAGGAAAAAACCGAGCTGTGAAGATAAGAGAAGGCCATAATGAGAACTTTTCAGATCTTAAGCCTTCTGTTTTGATTTAAATTTTTCTGCAAATAATAATCTATGTGCAGCTTGTTTTTATGACATAGATCATAGCAAGTCGAACAGCTCAATCTTGACTTGACTATTTTTAAATTTCTGTTGTAGAAGTTAGAGAATGAAAGTTTGTTGGACTGTTTAATCCCAACAAACAGTAGAATAGGTAGAGAAACATCTGAGCTCAATTGTTTAATCTGAGTTCAGGGAGAAATAAGGGGTAGAAATAGATTAGATTTCCTGTTTTCAAAAGAATAAAATGTTGTGTAAAGAGTTTGCCAATCCAAGTGCACTCTGATGAAGAAAAAATGTTAGATCAGTAGGATTGGGGTAGGTAGAAGTTGTATTGATGAAATTCATCTCTCTTTCATAGCTGACATGATTTTTTTCCAGAAGGAAGCAAGAGCAAGCAATGGGTCAGACACTAGTCAGCATCCCAGAGAAATCAAGTCTGGATTCTTGATGTCTTCAAGAAGACACCATCCCCAAGTGGAGCCACTGTTAGCCACCTATATTTTTCAATTATATCAGTTGGTGGCTAAATATTCTTTCCAGCCTTCAAGAAACAAATTCAATCCTGAAACTTGTTGGTGCTTGAAGACTGTTGGTAAGATCACAAACTGCTGGTTGGTTCTTCATACTTTCCTTCTCCCCAGCCTCTGATTCCCCAAGAAAATCCAAGTCAAGTATTGCTGCATCCTCCTCCTTTTTCCCCTCCCTTTCCTCCATTTTTACCTTCATCCTCCAATTGCCTTTCCTTCATAAAAAATCTCACTAAATCATGTATTACCCCTTATTCCTCCGTTAATTTCTTTTTCCCAAGGTTAAAAACCCACTTTTTGACCTATCGGAACCTTTCTCCTTTGTCAAAAATCAGTTAAAAACCATAGAAAAACATACGTTTCTATGCGTTAAGCTTTAGCCCCTCAGGCTAAGCTCCTGCTTTCTCTCCATCCATATGTCCCCACGCCAGAACCGTGTGCTAAATCCGCTGGGTGCTTAACTCTTGGAATTGATTTATTACCCGAAAACATTGAAGAACCTTCATAAAAACACAAAATCGGGTTTTATTTTACTTTTCCGCCAAAGAAGATTTCATTAAAACTCGACCATCGATCTATCCCACGGATCAATGGTGCGGAGTGTTCCCCGTACCCTGGTGGACCCCCCCCCCCCTTTTTTTTTTTCCCCGCGCTCGTTTTCAAATCCGTGGTATATATCCCGCACCGCTTTCCACGTTAAATGGTTTTCTCCCGTCGGCCAGCGATTCCGCCCGTTGGCCGACGCGTGTCCGCCACCTCACTCCAAAACCGCCGTGCAAATCCCATCGCCCGTGCGTTAATCCTCGTCCCATGGCCCTGCAGCGGGATTCACCCCCGCCGTCGGATCTGGGCCCTCCCATCCGACGGTCCCTGATCGCCTTTCCCGCTCACTCTTTAACGAACTTACCCGTTGATTAAATCTTCCCCAGCGCATTCAAGAGCCGATCCCCACCGTCGATCTCCGCGGATCGACGGCTCTCATTTTTTCTCCCGATTCTGTCACACGGTCCATCTTTTCATCCGTTGACTGTTCAAAACGCTCCCCACCGTTGATTGTAATATGATCAACGGCTCTGATCGCTTAATTCTCCCGCATGCCTTCCGATGCAGTCTATCCATATAACGCAGGATTTTCTCATTTTTCTCGTATTTTGCAGGGAAAAGTCGTTTGTTCGTGGTTTAAACAAGGTTCTCAGACCAGGAGGGTGACGATCCTCTATGTCCAAAATTTCTCTGTAGAAATCTTGACTGGGTCCATTTTACGTTTATCAGATGTTTCGAACGGCTTGATGCCTTTTTCACTACCTACACGACCACCTTTCGGCGAAGAATGCCGCGAAGCAGCCTTGAGAGGAAGGAGTATGAACTGAAACGGAATGAACCCGAGAGAAGCGGCGAGTTTATGAATAAATGAGAGAAGTGGGGATTACGAGTAAGGCAGTTATCAACCTAATCTACGGCTAGAACAGTTAAACTAAGCCAAAAGTGTTCATCAGACAGATCGCCTCCACCGCCATACTTTGAGGCGAATTGATTCCTCAACCACCACAGTGCCACCTATTGCCTCAGAATGCTCAATCAGAGGATGAATTTATTGAACAAGATCAGATATTATGCCTCGGAACAGCCAAAGAAGTTATTACTGCACCAGATTTAAATGACAGAATGTTTGCAGAGTAACCCTAACAGTACGCAGAGCCTCAAAGGTCAACACAAGCTCCCTTCGAGCTTACTTCATCAGTGTAAACACATTAATGCAATGTAACACCTGTAGAATTTCTTCATCAAGCCTCACGGGGTCAGGAAGACATTAATTCTGCATTGATTGCATTTGAGATCTTTTTATCAGATCTCACCTCCTCATCCTTCTATAAATACTCCAGAAGAAGATGAGTGAGGTGTTGGATTAGTTGGTTGTCAATGTAATTGCTGAAGCGCTGTAGCTGTTTCTGAGTGGAAAACTCTTGACTGTAAATAGTGGTTTCATGGGCCCTTGGAGCTCTGCTTGTAACAGATAGGTTAGGTTGTGAGGAGAGGTGAATTAAAACATTGGATTTGAAGATTGTAACCGGTTTGAAGCAATCAATACAAGTTGATTTATGGGATCCTGGTCTATGCCGATGGTGATGTTATTCTCACTGTAACTTGTCATTTTATTTTTGTTTTCAATTTGTTTCATTTTCCACTATAAAGAACAGTTTAAACAGTGTTAGAGTTTGCTGCATATCAGTGACCTTCTCTGGCTGAAAAATCTTTATCCCAATGTTTTCTTCTAATTGTGTTATTTAGAAATGATTTAATTCGGTCTAAGCACAGAGATGCTGGCGTTCCCTCATCTTTTCGTCACTGCTGAATGTTATTTTTAAATGTTACTTTCATATATGTTGTGTAAGGAATGAATTGAGGAAATCAAAGGTTAGCCCCGAGTCCCTTTCTTGTTTGCTCAACTATTTGTCTGTTTCCCTTAGAATGTGTCAAAAGCTGACTAGTTTCGAAGTACTTATCAGATCTTGGGCCATTCTGTGTTATCTT